>OX101793.1:6894270-7025391 GCA_944452715.1 Ophion slaviceki
ATCCATCCATCCATCCATCCATCCATCCATCCATCCATCCATCCATCCATCCATCCATCCATCCATCCATCCATCCATCCATCCATCCATCCATCCATCCATCCATCCATCCATCCATCCATCCATCCATCCATCCATCCATCCATCCATCCATCCATCCATCCATCCATCCATCCATCCATCCATCCATCCATCCATCCATCCATCCATCCATCCATCCATCCATCCATCCATCCATCCATCCATCCATCCATCCATCCATCCATCCATCCATCCATCCATCCATCCATCCATCCATCCATCCATCCATCCATCCATCCATCCATCCATCCATCCATCCATCCATCCATCCATCCATCCATCCATCCATCCATCCATCCATCCATCCATCCATCCATCCATCCATCCATCCATCCATCCATCCATCCATCCATCCATCCATCCATCCATCCATCCATCCATCCATCCATCCATCCATCCATCCATCCATCCATCCATCCATCCATCCATCCATCCATCCATCCATCCATCCATCCATCCATCCATCCATCCATCCATCCATCCATCCATCCATCCATCCATCCATCCATCCATCCATCCATCCATCCATCCATCCATCCATCCATCCATCCATCCATCCATCCATCCATCCATCCATCCATCCATCCATCCATCCATCCATCCATCCATCCATCCATCCATCCATCCATCCATCCATCCATCCATCCATCCATCCATCCATCCATCCATCCATCCATCCATCCATCCATCCATCCATCCATCCATCCATCCATCCATCCATCCATCCATCCATCCATCCATCCATCCATCCATCCATCCATCCATCCATCCATCCATCCATCCATCCATCCATCCATCCATCCATCCATCCATCCATCCATCCATCCATCCATCCATCCATCCATCCATCCATCCATCCATCCATCCATCCATCCATCCATCCATCCATCCATCCATCCATCCATCCATCCATCCATCCATCCATCCATCCATCCATCCATCCATCCATCCATCCATCCATCCATCCATCCATCCATCCATCCATCCATCCATCCATCCATCCATCCATCCATCCATCCATCCATCCATCCATCCATCCATCCATCCATCCATCCATCCATCCATCCATCCATCCATCCATCCATCCATCCATCCATCCATCCATCCATCCATCCATCCATCCATCCATCCATCCATCCATCCATCCATCCATCCATCCATCCATCCATCCATCCATCCATCCATCCATCCATCCATCCATCCATCCATCCATCCATCCATCCATCCATCCATCCATCCATCCATCCATCCATCCATCCATCCATCCATCCATCCATCCATCCATCCATCCATCCATCCATCCATCCATCCATCCATCCATCCATCCATCCATCCATCCATCCATCCATCCATCCATCCATCCATCCATCCATCCATCCATCCATCCATCCATCCATCCATCCATCCATCCATCCATCCATCCATCCATCCATCCATCCATCCATCCATCCATCCATCCATCCATCCATCCATCCATCCATCCATCCATCCATCCATCCATCCATCCATCCATCCATCCATCCATCCATCCATCCATCCATCCATCCATCCATCCATCCATCCATCCATCCATCCATCCATCCATCCATCCATCCATCCATCCATCCATCCATCCATCCATCCATCCATCCATCCATCCATCCATCCATCCATCCATCCATCCATCCATCCATCCATCCATCCATCCATCCATCCATCCATCCATCCATCCATCCATCCATCCATCCATCCATCCATCCATCCATCCATCCATCCATCCATCCATCCATCCATCCATCCATCCATCCATCCATCCATCCATCCATCCATCCATCCATCCATCCATCCATCCATCCATCCATCCATCCATCCATCCATCCATCCATCCATCCATCCATCCATCCATCCATCCATCCATCCATCCATCCATCCATCCATCCATCCATCCATCCATCCATCCATCCATCCATCCATCCATCCATCCATCCATCCATCCATCCATCCATCCATCCATCCATCCATCCATCCATCCATCCATCCATCCATCCATCCATCCATCCATCCATCCATCCATCCATCCATCCATCCATCCATCCATCCATCCATCCATCCATCCATCCATCCATCCATCCATCCATCCATCCATCCATCCATCCATCCATCCATCCATCCATCCATCCATCCATCCATCCATCCATCCATCCATCCATCCATCCATCCATCCATCCATCCATCCATCCATCCATCCATCCATCCATCCATCCATCCATCCATCCATCCATCCATCCATCCATCCATCCATCCATCCATCCATCCATCCATCCATCCATCCATCCATCCATCCATCCATCCATCCATCCATCCATCCATCCATCCATCCATCCATCCATCCATCCATCCATCCATCCATCCATCCATCCATCCATCCATCCATCCATCCATCCATCCATCCATCCATCCATCCATCCATCCATCCATCCATCCATCCATCCATCCATCCATCCATCCATCCATCCATCCATCCATCCATCCATCCATCCATCCATCCATCCATCCATCCATCCATCCATCCATCCATCCATCCATCCATCCATCCATCCATCCATCCATCCATCCATCCATCCATCCATCCATCCATCCATCCATCCATCCATCCATCCATCCATCCATCCATCCATCCATCCATCCATCCATCCATCCATCCATCCATCCATCCATCCATCCATCCATCCATCCATCCATCCATCTGTCCATCCAAATTTCCATTACTCATCACATTTGTAATGTAAACAATTTCCGTTATTCATTACATTGGATTTTGTAATTTAAACAAATTCCATTACTCATTACATTATATTTTGTATTGTAAAAAAAATCCATTACTCATTACATTGGACTTTGTAATGTAAAAAATGTCCATTGCCCCTTACAAGGTAATGTGTAATGAATTTTTTTTTCATTACATATTACATTGCATTTTGTAATGAAAATATTTCACATTACAAAATGTAATGTAATGAGTAATGGAAATTTTTTACATTACAAATTCAAATGTAATGAGTAATGAAATTTTTTTACAATACAAAATATAATGTAATGAGTAATGGAAATTTTTTACATTACAAAATCAAATGTAATGAGTAACGGAAATGTTTTACATTACAAAATCAAATGTAATGAGTAACGGAAATTTTTTACATTACAAAATATAATGTAATGGGTAATGAAATATTTTTTCATTACTTTTTAAAAAAGTAATGAATAATGCATTACTTTTTCATTACAAATTTCGCAACCCTGCTCTAGAGGTCGTGTCTCGCTCAACGCGCGATGAACAAAGGAAACAGAGACAGATTCTCAAAGGTAAACAAACGCGAGACCAAGCGCTCGATGGCCCTGAGCGCGTGGAGAGACTGGAGCAACATACTTATACGCACGAACTATGTCGTATATCATTTTCCGACTCAAAATAATATATTCCAACAAATTTATACAAATAAAATATTACTACAAATTACATCATCTCGCAGAAATTCGTACTTTTCGTCGCGCCAATTTTCGTGGGACCTCAGCAAATACTTTTAATTTAATGCCCTTGGCCTAACGAACGATCATATTAATTAATGATCGGTGGGACGGAAGACAAATCGATAATTTACGCGATACATGTTAACAATGACTGGAACAATAACGGAAATTTCGGCTTTATTCCGGCGTCTCCTCCGGCATCCAATCCGCGAGTAAGGTTGTCCGACGCTCGCCTGTCTCTGAGTGGAGGCGCGTGTGTGTCCCCTTGGACCAACCCACGCGAGATTTTGCGAAGCGCGGATACGGAAGTCGTGACATCTCCGGTATTGCCAATGCGTTACTTTGGGGTAATATGGAACGCGCGAGCAATCATCCCCTGATACGTCGTTCCGTCCTTCATCCCTAGCAGATTGGGAGACTGAAAAAAACGTCGGTCATCGGTCACGATCATTTTCTGCCCTTTTTGAACCGGAAAAAGTGACCGAACAGTGACCGAACAACGTTTTTTTGAGATTAGTCGCTTGACTGGTTTTTTTCGGTTTTCGGTCACTGTAATAAAAGTAAGGTTAGTCACTTGACCGGTTTTCGGTCACTGGGGCGTTTCAGTCACTGAACGTAGTAGTGGCCGAAGGCGAACCGAAGTGCATGGGGCAGAGAGAGGGTCCTTCTGGAACGCTATTGGAAATAAAATAATAGAAACTCGTACACAAAAACATCAGTGAATTTGAACGTTTTTTTAATATCTTGAAATAAATCAAACAAAAATAACACTTTTGTATCCATTTAATACTCATCCTCTTCCTCCTCCTCTTCGTCGGAGTCGGTTTCCATATCGGAACTTCTTTTTTCTTCTTGTCTCTTTTTGGCCTCTGTCCTTTGTTCTTAGCACCTTCGCTCGGTATCTTTCGCTCTTTAATTCGATGGATAACCACTCGCGTACTTTGGCTGCCGTTAACCTCTCCTGTTGATTTAGATGACGGCAATGTTGGAGTTTCCGGCATGTAACTGTAACATAAACACGGCATTGTCTTTTTTTTGTAACAAGGTAAATGGTAGCCCATTTAGAAATATAACCTGCTACGCTCGAATTGTTTATTATTTGAGATCATTTACCGTATAGACCCTCTATCTCTCTGTCGCTCACAACCCGATAGCGCTCGCGTTCCAACGTCCGTTTAACTACGAGTTTGAATCGTTGATTCTGGGACCACAACCCTTCTACCAACGCACACGACATATAAACGTGGTTATTGAAAAGAACTCGTCAAATGTGTCGCTCAGCGTCGCGTTGCTGCGTCAGGCAGCGTTCAATATGGCTGCGCATGAAGTGACGTGTTGCGCCTGCGTGTACGTTGAGCGGCCATCTACTCTATCGGGGACTCCTCGGCGGGGAGGCGAGGACTGCCGAGAACCGAGAGTACACCAAGTGGAATACACTTATCTATTATTTATATGAAGTGAATACTCAGTAGTATAACAGGACTGATTCTAACCCAGCGATCTCCGGGGGAAGCGGGGCGGGGGCTCCAGCGCGGGGGACCGAGGGCAGACGTCACGCGGCAGGGAGGGGGAAGGCGCTGCAGAGGGGGTCTAGCACGTGGTAGCCGGGAGTGGGGGTGTGACGTCACACGGCGTGGGGGAGGACAGCAATGCCAACTGTGCGGGGGAGGGGGGCGGTGAATAGAACGAGACAACAATCATAATTAGCAAGTACTTATTTTTTTTCTCACATGAATTTTCGCAATAGAACATTTTCATCAATAATGGAAGAATTTTAAATACAAATGATAAGAGTGTGTTATACATAATACCGCGCACGCGCGCGCGCGCATGTGTGTGTGTGTGTTTGTATATGTATGCGCGTGTGTGTGTTAAAAAATGAAAAAGAAAATAAAATCGACGTCGATGCAATCGTTCTGAAACAAACAAAACTTGCATTTTTATCTCATTAATCTATGTGACACATTGACATTATTTACAATGATACCAAAGTTGAATGGGAATACTTACAATTAGCTCGGTATACATTTATGCAGGTGGTACACATGTCAGGTGGAATTATTTGGTGCAGTGGATCTCGACAGTCGTTGCAGAAAATTCCCCTCATCGCAGCATAGCGTTCGCGATAGTAACCGCACACTCTTATTGCTTCTCCAAACGCGTCTCGTGCGTGGAAATAGCACGAAGTGCAATACTTCGCTTGACCATTTGTTGTGAAGTAAAAATAATTCACACAATATTTGACGTTCTGGTCGAGAAGATAAATTTGAAGTATGTCCATTCTATTTTCCCGCACATCGTGGTTTTCACTATCAAATCCTCTTTCATACGCGGAATCTACCGATTCGATATCACTTTCCAGATCGTCTACATCCATAACGTCTATTTCATTGTCGTCGTCGTCGGCGATATCAATCACATCAACTTCGCGGATTTGATCAGCCATTATTGCACTTTTCTTTTTTTTCTACGACTCTTTCGTTATTAAACGTGCCTCGGAGGTTGGAGACTGGAATGGGGAAAAAACCTGTCCCGATTCTTTCTGAGATTTCGATTTTTGGATCTCTATTGGGATGCAGAATGGTGGGGATGGTATTGTTCGAATTTTTCTATATTTCAACACTAAGATATGCAAACGGTTTTTCTCCTCAGCCTGTAGGAAATAGGAGGATGGGTAGGAAAAAAATGGCCTTCTACGATGTCGAAAGATTTTTCTCAATGTATTTTTCTTCCTTGACTGTCGGCAAGGGTGTTGATGCACTGTAAAAAAGTGACCCTACATCGTGGAGGCGGAGGCTGACCAGCTAGGACTCATCTCAAGTGTTGAATTTTACGATCTCCACAAAACCACGTTTGAAAACAACGTATGGAGACCCATAA
The DNA here is from genome assembly GCA_944452715.1 of Ophion slaviceki. Classification (NCBI taxonomy): domain Eukaryota; kingdom Metazoa; phylum Arthropoda; class Insecta; order Hymenoptera; family Ichneumonidae; genus Ophion; species Ophion slaviceki. Next base: position 6,900,739 of record OX101793.1, read on the forward strand.
AAGTGGTTTCTCATAGCGAACATCCCAGTATTTTGGGATTACGGATTGCTATGCATGCACGGCTTGAGCACAGACGTCCTATCGGTTTGCATATATATATATATATATATATATATATATATATATATATATATATATAGTGTGTCTCTCTCACTCACGCCTCTGACACCATGTTGAATATTTGGTCTAGATATCGAATAGCGTTTAATGTCAGTCAGCAACACGTCACGTCCTTAAAAACTCGTAAAAGCCCGCACAGACCGTACATTGATCGCTCTATTTTTTCTGCTCTCCGACTCTATACGAATGGTGGTATAAAAAACCTGAGAGGGGAGGCTATTAGACTTCTAATATAATGATAAAGAGGGAGAATATTTTTTCTCTTTAAATTGTGGAACGTTGTGATTGCTGCTGCTCGGAAGTTTTAACACTTTGAATGGAGCAGTCAACAAACCAACATCGTTTCTTACTTCAACAATTTTTTCAAACTTATAAATATGTGTAGCATCGTGTTAGAACAAAGACTACGAGAACAAGCTATACTCATAAATTCGGTGGAAGAGTACAATGTGTGGGAGCAACAATACAGCGAATTAATTGAATCGTTGGAGAACCAAAGTCGAAATAAACGTCCGCGATTGACAATTGGCAATCGCCAATCATTAATCGCTCAGATAGCGCGACTTGAAGGTTTGAAAAATTTGATACGTCAACGTTTTGTTCATGAGGTGGCTGCATTTAGTACGCGAAGTGTAATGTTCGAGAGTATTAATCGAATTGCGGAAATGCCTTCAGCGCCTCTAGGAGTGTTAAGCGCGACATCTACGGAAGGCGTCAGCCATGTTAACCGCGTGAAGCGGAAGCGGCATTCTCGTTCCGGAGGTGGGCCAGCGAGCGTGTCCGCATGTAAATTGTTACACGTAATAAAGTATAAGTCGTGTGGGCCATAAGACGCTTATATTATTGAAACCGAGCTCCCCAAATACATTACATTGGCGACGAGGATAACGGAATTGCGAGCGATAAAGGATCGCCGTGATATTTAAAGATCACGAATAGTGAAAGAAAACGTGGTCGGGGAAACAAAACAAAAAAATGGCCGACGACGCGGCAAGAAAAGTGGCAAAGGAGCTACGGGAGCTCGAAAAGGCACGCGCTGAGCTAGCAGAGAAAAATCTCCAATTGGAGGAAAGTCGAAAGCAGCTGGCAACGGATCAGCAAAATTTGGCAGCGCAAAGGGCGCAACTCCGTGAACGTGAGCTGAGGATCGGCGAGGAGCAACCTGCTCGAGGACAAATCCAGCAAATTGTAACATCAAGGATCGGTGAATTAAAGGAATTCAACATGCAGGAGGATTGGGCACTCTGGAAAGAAAGGTTAGAACAATTTTTCCTTGCAAACGACATCCAAAAGAGGAAAAAAGTGCCCCTCCTAATAACATTGCTGGGTAGTGAGGGCTATGCCTTGCTTCGTAATTTATCTGCACCAAGCAAGCCATCCGAGAATTCATTTGAACAGCTAACGGCTATTATGATGAATCATTTGAAACCGAAGCCGAGCATCATTACAGAGCGGTTCAAGTTCAAAGAATGTCGCCAAGGAGAGGACGAGGATATAAAATCGTATTTAGCAAACCTTAAGAGATTATCGACTCACTGTGAATTTAATAACAACCTTGACTACCATCTACGTGATCAGTTTGTATGGGGACTACGCAACACATCAATCCAGAAACGCTTGCTCGGAGAGCCTGGCTCTCGCACTGGAGTCCGCAACGAAGGACGTTGCTAGAATGGGAGCGATGCAGAAATACACATCAGAGCAAGTCAACTATATGGCAGCAAAGAAACCATCGCAGTCCTCACAACCATCGCAGACATCGCAGTCGTCGCAATCATCGAAGAACAGTGGAACTAGCAACGGAGGTGTTCGCTGCTACTGTTGTGGCAATATAGGACATCATTCGAGCGTATGTAGGTTTAAACAATACAAATGTAACACCTGCAAGAAAGAAGGTCACTTGTCAAGGGTGTGTAAAAGAAATAAAATTGAGCGAAGGACTCAGTTACATCATAGATTTAAGTCGAACAATAATTATAATAGACATAATTATCTCGCTGAAAAAGAAAACGTTTTAGAAGAATTTGATAATTTGTTTCATTTGCAAATGGAGAAAAACAAAAAAGCGATAACAAATGAAGGAATTTTCAGTATTGAGCCAATCAAAATCGATTTAAAAGTTTACAATGATACGATAAAATTTGACGTGGATACAGGATCCGATATCGCAGCAGTTTCGGAGAAATTTTTTTCCAAACATAGGGGACTGTAAGAAAAAGAATTGAAAAAAACAAGCCGGAAATTTAAATCGCACCCGGGGCAAATCATTGTTCCCTTGGGATATATTGAGGTTGAAGTTGAATTAAATAAAATCAAAGAGAAATTGGATTTGTATATTTTGCCAGGCAACGGCCCACCATTGTTAGGTCGAACATGGATTCGAGCACTCAAGGTGCCAGTATCGCAATTACTGGAGGGGGAAAGAGAATCGAAAATTGACTGGCTGGACAATAACAAAAGAGGAGATATTGAGGAGATTATAAGCGAGTTCGGTTCGGTGTTCTCAGAGAAGCTAGGGAAATATAATACAAAAATCAAACCACACTTAAAGGAAAATATACAACCGATTTATTGTAAACCTCGACCAATGCCGTATGCGATGCGAGCAAAGGTAGAAGCCGAATTAAACCGTTTAATACAGGCAAAGATAATCGAGCCTGTAGAAAGTAGCGAATGGGCTACACCGATTGTGCCTGTGCCGAAGAGTAATGGGGAAATTCGAATATGCGGGGATTATAAGATAACGCTTAACCCCCATATTAAAATTGATAGATACCCAATCCCAAGAGTTCAAGATCTTCTAACGACTTTGAATGGAGGTACAGTTTTCACGAAAATTGACCTGTCACAAGCGTATCAACAGGTTGAATTGGATGACGAGTCGAAACTATTAGTTACTATTTCCACGCATAAAGGCTTATTTGTATACAATCGATTATGTTTCGGGATAGCATCGGCACCCGGGTTATTTCAAAGAGAGATGGAAAAAGTTTTAAACGGTTTAGAGGGGGTTATTTGCTTTTTCGATGATATTTTAATCTCCGGCCAAACACGTGAGTTGCATAATGAAAGATTTAGAGCCGTTTTAAAACGATTGCAAGATTGCGGTCTTACAGTGAAAAAAGAAAAATGTGACTATGGTAAAGATCGAATTGAATTTCTTGGTTATGTCTTAGATACAAACGGAACTCACGTGTTGCCAGAAAAGACGAAAGCAATCAGTGACGCTCCAGCGCCCAAGGATTTGACTCAGTTGAGGGCATTCCTCGGCATGTTGAATTGTTATGCAAAATTTATTCGGAATTATTCGAGAGTTATCGGTCCATTATATAACTTATTACAGAAAAATGCAGATTGGAAGTGGGATGCTGAATGCGAAAAAGCTTTTAGAGCGGCAAAGCAAAGTCTGGTAAATTCAGAAGCCTTAGCCCATTTCGATTTAAAGTTACCAATCAAGATTGCTTGTGATGCGTCTCCATTCGGCCTAGGGGCAGTGCTGTCCCATGTGTATGACGATGGATCCGAAAGACCTATTGCTTTTGCATCACGGACGTTGTCGAAAGCCGAGAAAGGCTATTCGCAACTGGACAAAGAAGCATTGAGTCTGATATTTGGAGTTAAGAAATTTCATCAATACGTCTACGGTCGTCGTTTCGTGCTAGAGACGGATCACAAACCATTAATTTACATATTTGGGCCCAAACAGGGTTTACCGCAAATGGCGGCGAATAGAGTTCAAAGATGGGCTGTTTTGCTGTCAGCCTATCAATTCGAAATAAAGTATATAAAAGGTACCGATAACGCTCAAGCCGATGGACTGTCAAGAGTTCCTCTGTTATATAAAGAAAACAGCATATCATGTTTGAACGGGGAATATTCTTATCTAAATTTGGTATCCGAAGACGTTAAATCGATTAACGCAGTAATTATAGAAGAGCAGACAGTCAGCTAAGTCAGGTCCGAGATTTTGTGATGAATGGGTGGCCAAAAGAAGTGGAGGCAAAGTATATTCCATTTAAGAATAGAGAAAAAGAACTGACGGTAGAAGAAGGATGCGTGATGTGGGGATTTAGGATGGTAATTCCCGAAAAATTGCAAAAAGGCCTGTTAGATGAACTCCACAGTATCCACATGGGAGTAGTTCGAATGAAAGCGATGGCGAGATCGTATATCTGGTGGCCGGGAATCGATAAAGATATAGAGAGAGTCACAAAATCTTGCGAGCTTTGCTTAAAATCTGCGGATAATCCTCCAAGAGCGAATTTACATCCTTGGAAATGGCCAGAAGGACCTTCACATAGAATTCATGCGGATTTCTTGGGCCCGATAGGGGGAAAAATGTTTATAGTAATCTTGGACGCCTTTTCCAAATGGCTCGATGTTAAAGAATTGAAGGATATCACATCGGAGTCTACAATAAAAGCATTCCGCGAATATATGAGTAACTGGGGAATTCCGTTGGCGTTGGTCACAGACAACGGCCCAAGTTTTTGCTCGAAAGCATTAGTTGACTTTATCGAATCGTACGGTATTAGACACGTTAGAACGGCACCGTATCATCCTGCTTCAAATGGCGCCGCAGAAAACGCTGTCCGTATTTTTAAAAATAAATATAAATTATTATTAAAGGCGGGTAACTCGGGACACGAAGCCCTTTGTAAATTTCTATTTTATTACCGAGCAACGCCTCATTGTACGACTAATTGTAGCCCGGCGGAGCTGCAAACAGGACGAAAATTTCGAACGAAATTAGACTTAATAAAACCGATGTTACGTCACGGCGTAGAACAACGACAAAAAGGCCAAGTAAACGCGTTTAGGGGCAATAGAAATGCCGTTTTAGACGTGAATGAAACGGTAATGGCGAGAGATTATAGTAATAATTCGTGGCGCAAATCGCAAATACGCGAGCGTCTTTCACCTGTAACTTACGCGGTGCGCACCAATGATGATCGCTCGTGGAAGCGTCACATCGATCAAATACGACCCTGTGATTTGAAAATGGACGGGGAAAACCTTGTAAGCAACGAATTGTCGAATAACAATGTCCAAACGGGTAAAATGCCGGAAGTTATCCGGGAAGCTGACATATCGTCGATGCCGGAGTTAGCGCTTACAGAAAGCGTGTTAGAGAGTTCAAAGGCAGTATCGATACCGATGGCACATGCAGTGCGACGTTCGAATCGGGTTCCCAAACCCGTTGTGAGACTTAATTTGTAATTCAGAAAAGTGATAAGTCGCTGTGATATAATCTAAAGTTATGGATGCCGCGTATGTATGTGTAAACATGTTCAGTCTGAAAGAGAACCCGTGTGAGGGTCATGTTTTGAATTAAGTGTGAAGGGATGTAATGTTCGAGAGTATTAATCGAATTGCGGAAATGCCTTCAGCGCCTCTAGGAGTGTTAAGCGCGACATCTACGGAAGGCGTCAGCCATGTTAACCGCGTGAAGCGGAAGCGGCATTCTCGTCCCGGAGGTGGGCCAGCGAGCGTGTCCGCATGTAAATTGTTACACGTAATAAAGTATAAGTCGTGTGGGCCATAAGACGCTTATATTATTGAAACCGAGCTCCCCAAATACATTACACGAAGAAATGGTTTGATTTGGCGGAACATTAAGACGGCATTCGAAAGTCGCATACTGACTGGTTCAGTAATTAACCGGAACCATATTGAACCACGTCAATTTCTCGAAGATGCCCGAGACATAGTGCTTTTACATGTGAAAAACATCATTGAACAACATTTTAGTGTAAAGGTTAATACCACGTTCAATGGTGAGTTTGTGGCAGGTGATAAGCACGCAAACAAAAGTGTCAATACAAAAAACTTTGAACTTTTTCAAACATCTGATTTAGATGAGTGGTATGAACAACGCGTTGTCGAACCCACTCTAGCATCCCTTGACGAATTTCAAGCACGCGATAGTGACTGGACCTTGTTAAAAATTCTAAATTTAACCATAAGTGTGAATAAATATAATCCAATGCGTGCCGGTTGCCACCTTAAATTGCCACAGGAAGTAATGACAAAGCGTGCAGTAGTAAATATAAAGTCCAATGATAATGCGTGCTTTGCGTGGTCCGTAATCGCGGCTCTATACCCTGCCGAACGTAAAAGTGATCGTGAATCTTCATATCCACATTTTTTGACGGTTTTAAATCTGCAGGGTATTGCCTTCCCCGTGACTCTAGAAAAAATTAAAAAATTCGAACAACAAAATAATTTATCAATCAATGTGTATAGCATCGAGAAGAAGAAAACCCTTCCAATACGCATTAGTGAGCACAAAAGGGATAAGCATATAAATTTGCTGTACCTTCAACATTCATCAGACAACAATGTTGGACATTTTGCGTGGATAAAAAATTTATCCAGGCTGGTGAGCTCGCAACTTAGCAAACTGGGCGATCGAAAATATATCTGCGATCGGTATGTAAATCTAAAATACAATCAAATAGGCGACATACTTATATATTTGAAAAAAATCGGTCGAATAAAAACAATTAAATCTCTTTGCACAGGTGCTTGCATTACTTCGAATGTGAAACTAGAATCACACACAACGGATTGTGGAAAGCTGAACGACTATGCCATTCAGTTGCCACGCGAAGAGGACAAGTGGCTCACTTTCAGCAACTTGGATCGGAAGCAGCGTCTCCCCTTCATTGTATACGCAGACCTCGAGTGTGTCTTGTCGAAAACCGACGATCCAAATAGGTATCAACATCACAAAGTATTCAGTGCTGCGTATTACATGCATTGTTCATATGACAATTCCCTATCCACATATCAGTCGGCTCGCAGTGATAATTGCATTTCCTAGTTCGTTCAAGAACTGAAAAGTTTAGCTATTCGCGTGAAAACTATTTTATGTACTAATGTCCCCATGATACATTTGACACGCGAGGAATGGGCAGAATTCCGCCGCGCTACGCACTGCCACATATGTGAGAAAACATTTACGCAAGGCGATACACGTGTTAGAGATCATTGTCATTTGACTGGACGTTATCGAGACCCCGCGCATTCGAACTGCAATCTGAACTTTCAGCAATCCTTTTTCATCCCCATCGTATTTCACAATTTATCCGGATATGATGCGCATTTCATTATTAAGGAAGTGGCTACAGCTTTCGAAGGGAGTGTCGAAGTACTTCCCATAACAAAAGAAAAGTATATTTCATTTACGAAAAATGTGAAACTCACGAACGATACGCGAAATGACATCAAATTGCGATTTATCGATTCATATAGATTTTTCAATACTTCTCTCGATAAATTGGCATCGTTTCTTACCAAGGATAAACTAAAAATTTTGAAATCTTCAAGTCCTAACAATCAACAATTCGATTTATTGACACGCAAAGGTGTTTTCCCATATGAATATGTGGATGACGTCAGTAGGCTGCAAGAAACGTGTCTACAGCCAATTGACTCATTTTACAGTTCATTGAGTGGTGGCACTGTAAGCGAGAGCGACTATACACACGCGCAAAATGTCTGGAAGGAATTCTCTATTCAAACGTTAGGCGAATATAGCGATCTATATTTGAAAACAGATGTCCTGTTATTAGCTGACATATTTGAAAATTTCCGAGTAGCTGTATTGAGAGCTATGGACTTGACCCGGCATATTACTATTCACTCCCCGGGTATACATGGGACGCAATGTTGAAGCATACGAGTATTAGATTCGAATTGCTCACTGACATTGACATGGACATGTTTATCGAACGTGGTATACGTGGCGGACTAAGTCAATGTTCGAACAGATATGCCAACGCGAATGACAAATATATAGACTCACACGAGCCATCTAAAGCTTCATCGTACCTTATGTATTTCGATGTAAATAATTTGTACGGCTGGGCAATGTGTCAATTTTTGCCTTATGCAAATTTCAAATGGGTCAACGACCTGTTTTTTATGTATCATCGATCTCAAACGATTCGCCTACGGGCTACATTCTCGAGGTAGACTTGGATTATCCACAAAATTTACACGATGCACATAGCGATCTTCCGTTTTGTCCAACGCGTGGAAAATCACCCGGTAAGCGACAGGACAAGTTGCTCGCAACTTTGTATAATAAAGAGCGCTATATTGTACATTACCGGAATGTTCAGCAGTGTCTATGCCATGGGCTCCGTATAACAAAAATCCATCGAATATTGCAATTCCAACAATCTCCATGGTTACGGTTTTACATCGGGCTAAACACGCAATTCAGAACCATGGCGAAAAATGATTTTGATAAAAATGTATATAAGCTGATGAATAATGCGGTATTTGGCAAACCGATGGAAAACGTTCGAAATCACGTTGACGTGAAACTGTTGACAAAATGGGAGGGGAGATATGGTGCCGAGGCGATGATTGCGAAGCCCAACTTTCACAGTAGGAGCATCTTTTCCGAAAACTTGATTGCCGTTGAATTGCATAAACTTGAAGTGAAATTCTACAAACCAATATATGTCGGTATGTGCATACTCGATATATCGAAAACGTGTTTGTACGAGTTCCACTATGATCATATGGCTCCGCTGTATCGTGAAAAATGTAAGATAATGTACACCGATACCGATAGCCTTATCTACCACATTGAGTGCGAAGATGTATATGAAGGTATGAAGCAAACTATTGTCCGGTTCGACACGAGTGATTATCCCATCGATAATGTTTTCCATATTCCATTAGTAAATAAGAAAGTACCAGGTCTTATGAAGGATGCAAACAACGGTGCTATAATGACTGAATTTGTTGGACTTCGGTCAAAAATGTATGCGTTAAGAGTAAATGGTAAAAAGGATACTAAAAAAGTTAAAGGTGTAAAGAGTGGCGTTGTCGCAAAAACAATAACTTTTGATGATTATATGCAGTGTTTAAATGAGGAGATTGAAGTGTGGGAGCCAAACGTGTATAAGATCCACACTGCACGATGTATATACTATTCGCGACAGAAAAATTGCTCTTAGCCCACACGATGATAAGCGATATATCATACCCAATAGCACAAACACTTTACCATGGGGACATTACAGAATACCATTTTAACACCGATATATTCTATAACATCGCAATCTTTTTTGTATATTTTTCAACTGGTAGAAAATAAAGAAGAAAAAAAACATTACCCTTTGTAATCCATATATTCATTCAAACTATTTTCCTCCATATCGTCGTGACGCATTTTTTCAGGGAAAAAAGATTCAAATGCGAGGAGCAAAAAAAAGAGCTATCCAAGAGACACATGATGCGGTGTCGGGGAAGACGAACTCTTCATCCTTGGCTGCACGTGCGGAGATGGAGACGGCACTTGACCGCCACTTTTTGGGGCTTTCGGCAGAGAGGAAGGAGTCATAAATAAATAAAAAAAAGATTTTTTATTGTTCACTACAAATCATATGTATTTATCCAACTATTGTGGGTATTGTCGAAACCCAACCATTTTACAAACATTCGATTGGCACGTTTCTTCAGTACTTTTTCCACGAGATAGATATCGGGATATTTAACTTTTAGAAGCTCTTGCTCGTAGAAGCCACCTGCAATAGGTTTATCCGTATGGTCTTTCAGGCTATACATTACAGGGCTTGTGTTTTTCACGCTATACCAGGTGTGTAAGTATGAAACCGGAATTTGCCCATAGGTGGCGCTAGATGTCGATGCAGTTACCGACACATCACGTCAGCGGTGTCTTGTTATTGTATTGATATCCGACAAAGATTTCCAACTCACAATAACACGAGTTTCATTCAGTAGCATTAGTTTATTAGAGATAAACATGTCGAGTTTTGTGCCAACAAATTACGATTTGCGGACAGCACTACTTTTCTGTTTTCATCTGAAGAAAACCGCAGCCGAATCGCATCGAATGCTTGTGGAGGCGTTTGGTGAGCATGCTCTCGGTAAAAAACAGTGTTTCGAGTGGTTCAAACGGTTCAAAAGTGGCGATTTTGACGTGAGGAACGAAGAACGTGGAAGACCACCGAAAAAGTTTGACGACGCTGACCTGCAAGCCTTGTTGGACGAAGACGACGCTCAAACACAACAACTGGCGGATCAGTTAAAGGTGACCCGAGAAGCCATCTCCAGTTACTTTGTATCATATCATTACAATAAACGTGTTTTTTCTGTACAAAAATTCCGGTTTCATACTTACACACCTGGTATATTGTAAATATTTCCGTTGTCCAGTTTGGTGTGTAACCCTTTTCAAATACACTCTTAAATTTGCTGATTCTCACGTTATCGCCAATTTAGAATTTTGGTGGCTTCTTCATTGGAGGTTGAGTCTTATTAAAAACTTGTCGCAATATTTTCTTCTCGTTACCGACATTGACATTCCTTGGCTTCATTCTAATTGTACGGTGTACAGAGTCATTATACTCGACAATTAAATTATCAAGAATATCGATCCACTTAAAATTACCACGAAGGCTAAATTGCTTCCACATTTTGTTTTTCAGTGTACGATTAAAACGCTCGCAAATGGATGCTTTTAAATGACTATACGTTGAATACATGTTAATATTGTGCTTTTCCATTAGAGACTTGAAAGTGGAATTATAAAATTCTTTTCCATGATCGACATGCAAGTTCTGTGGTGTCCGTCCTCCCTTATCGATTATCGACTTCATTGCGGCTGCTGTATCTCTGCCATTCTTACTCAACATTGGTGCGGCCCAGGCGAATTTTGAGAAAGTATCGATGACGGTGAGGAGAAATTTATGTTTGGAGTTTTCACGCGCATATGATGACATATCGACGAAATCAGCTTGCCAGGTTTCGTCCAAACCACGGATGTCCACATGTCGACGAGGATAATTTCGTCGAGCAGGCCTATGTAGCTCCAGCACGAGAGCGCTCTTTTTCTCGTTCATTTTCTAGTCCACTCAGTCGCGCATCCAGTGCAGCAATGATGCGTGAATTACGAATCACCAAATCTTGTAGTTTTGACATCGACCTCGAGTGTTTTTGCAATGTCTCTCATCGTAGCTTCAAGTCCATTAACCAACAACTGATTACTCTCATTTATTTCTTTGCGTATGTTCTTAATGATATTTAGAGATTTTTTATGTAAAGCACTTAGAGTGATGGCGTCGTCTTGTCCTTCCGGATTAGCGACGTTACACAATCGTTTCTGCCCCAAGTCATAATGGCCATCTGCGGTCGTTCTGAACCCAATCCCAGGTCGGCCCGGAGGACCTTGCTTACTGAGGAGCACACTCCTATTTAATTGGTGTCCAAACACATCGACACTCATGTTGAGAATGCGTGAATTCTCCGATGCTGAGTTAATAAATGATTTCAGCTTCGCGCAATTCCTCGATAATCGATATGATTTCATTCGAATGCGCAGAATTTCCGGCTGCTTGCGATGCCAAAAGTAAGCGAAGACGATCTACTAGCTCATTTGGATTATCCCAATAAATATAGTCCAATTGGGTGTTTTTTCTGGCTACCTTATACTTTGGCATACCCTTTCCCACATGATGATCGACTATATTTGCGATATAAGTGTTGAATTTATGGCAGGTATTGCGTCGTATAGCCTCATTAGGCTTGTAAAATTTTTTGTGCGCATTTGTCGAGATGACAATCTTTTCATAGTTTTTCCAATCGTCCGGTGTGAGAGTTTCGACATTGGGCACTTTTTTAAACAACAGCTCCGTTAATCCAATAGTTTTCGGATAATTCACATCACCCACACGAATATGTTGAGACTCGAAAATTATCGGGGAATTGCCAATCATTATTTTTTTTTGCGAGATTCCGTACACCATATAATACATCCAAGCCTGCCTTTCTATTTGTTCGTAATAATAGGATATACTCACCGATTAATTCATCAACATTCTGCGAGTCATCATCATGCTCATATATCAATTTGAAAGAATCTTGTGTTTCACTGTTGAAGGAATCTTGTGTCTCATTCTTCAATTGATTTTTCACACTATTTATCGCATCTCTTTCTTCAGCATTATCACTCACTTTTTCATCCTTAATTTCCTCCTTCGCTACCTCGCCGTTTTTATATGACACCAATTTCTCCAGTGGTCTCACTATAGGCTTAAAGACGTCTTGCATTCTCTGCTCATCGCTATCTTTTTACATTTTCATCATTCGATGCTTTCGTCTGATTGCATTGCTCGCCTTGGCAATTTCACACAATACATGTTTTTCACGCAAAAGTTGTTCGGTCTTCATGTTGTCACTGTCAAGGTATGCACAATACTGTCTCTTCAACCACCAGCGATGAATCATTTATCAATGGTCAGAAAATAATCAAAACCTTGTCTATATCGACCCTCATTAATACTACTATCCTTGTCAATCGTGATAAATGCATACTTGTCGGAATTCCAGCATTTCATGCACATGTTTTTAAAGCACGTATAATTCATATCCGTATTAACATGACCGTTGTAGACGTATTTGAGGTTCATATCGTCCTGCTTCAAAAGCACCACGAAATTTGCATTATCTCTCACGAGATGTTTGGGGATACGGGTGTACGTCTGACAAAGATAAAAACTGTCAACAATCTCGTGTCTTCCCATGGAAAAGAAGGCTCTAACATTATCCTGTTTTTCACACGCTATATCATCAAAGATGAATATAGAGTTGGATTGTGCCTCACTTGGTGATATCACTTGTTCATGCGCGTTGAACGGATGATAGGCAACTCCACTCACAGGTTCGAGCAACCGTTCGAGCAACTTATACTTTGGCTGCTTCAGCGATTTGGAATACAAGTCAATGTTCTCAAATCACAAACCATTGGGATGGATGATAAGAGTGAGCAGAGCGTTGGTTTTCCCACAATTCGATGGACCACAAAACAGTGCACGTATGCTATCCGGCAATATATTTCCATGACGTTTTTGCCGCTTTTTCGCTCCAGCATCTTCGACTAATTCATCGAAATTTATCACGGGAAGTCCGCCTCCGATAGTTTGCTTGTTGGGCGTCATCTCACACACGACTAACGGCGAAATCATATAAATAGCATTCTTATAGGGATTATCCATTAGTCGCGTATTGTCTTTAGACATGATTGTGCATGGCAAGAGTGGTAGAGGTTTCGTCAACCGCCTAATCAACAAACTCCCCGTTGAGCTACATCTGCTCGGGTATCAGTATTGCGGACCAGGCACAAAGTTGACCAAGCGGCTTGCTCGTGGCGATCCGGGTATTAATCCATTGGACACGGCATGCAAACAACACGATATTGCATATTCGAAAAATCCGGATAATCTTGAAGCGAGACATTTGGCGGATAAAGTGTTGTCTGAACAGGCTTGGCAACGTGTTACTGCTAAATACGCTAGCATCGGTGAAAAAGCAAGTGCTTGGGGTGTGGCAAATATTATGAGGACAAAGAGAAAATTCGGTATGGGGATAAAGGCCCGTACGGGTGGCGTTTGTTTGAAAAAAAATAATTGGCGCCGCAAAGAAGACAATGATTGAAAGTAATGATCGACAAAAGATTATTAAATCAGCTCTAAAGGGTGCTCGTGCAGCTGTAAAGACACAAGGTGGCAAAGTGTGCACACCTCGGGTTCTACCTGTACCCCATAAAATTGGTGGCTTATTACCGTTCGTCGTGCCCATTTTTGCGGGTCTTAGCGCTGCTGGTGCTTTATCAGGTGGTGCGGCTAGTATAGCTAAAGCTGTAAATGCTGCTCAAGCAGCTAAACGTGAATTGGATGAAAGTAAGCACCATAATCGAACAATTGAAGCAATTGCATTAGGCAAGGGCTTACATCTGAAATCATATAAGCAGGGAATGGGTCTTTATATCAAGCCAAAAAACTAGAAGTAACGCTACCTCACCGACCCCTCACCGACATCGACCTTCTTAAATATGCGAAAATCCACAAGATTCCATATTTTCGTGGAGTTTACATGCGCGATACATTACCAGCGAGCGAACCCCTGAAATGTGAAGCATCAATTGTAAATTTGGATGAAAATGTCGGTCCTGGAACACACTGGGTCGCTTACAAAAAGACTGGATGGAAAGTCGTGTACTTTGATAGTTTCGGCAATTTTCCACCACCATCCGAACTCATGAGATATTTTCGTGTTGGTAGCGTTAATTATAATTATAAGGGATATCAGGAATATGATACGATTGAATGTGGACATTTGTGTCTGAAGTTTCTTTCTCGACAATTGCAGCAGAGAGACAAATATATACTATATATAGGTAGGAAATAACGTGGAAAATTCAGTTGTCAATTTACCAGCACCATGGATGATAACTTAACCTTGACCATATCTGGCTCATCGTCCATACTCGAGGCGCAGTAGTTTCCCCCCATTGAACTCTCGCCACACAAAAGTTTTACCTTCGGTCTCGTTGAATTGTTAACCTTCAACTCTATTCCAAATATCGACGTTGACCATGATAAACTTTACGTGGGAGATGAGGTGTTGACGATACCTACGGGTAGCTATGAAATAGAGGATATTGAGGCGTTTGTACAAGCAGAGCTCACGAGTAAAAACATCAAAATCAGCATTAAACCGAATAATAATACGCTACGCAGTGAGATCGAGTGTGATCATGATGTCAATTTTGAGCCGAAAGATTCTATTGGCCATCTTCTAGGCTTCACCGCACGCAAATTGGAAGCCAATAAAAGACACGAATCTGACCTTCCTGTAGCCATTCTCAAAGTGAACGCCCTACGCGTTGAGTGCAATATTACCGCTGGAGCCTATATTAACGGACAAAAAGTCCACACAATTCACGAATTTTTTCCATCTGTGCCACCGGGCTATAAGATCATTGAAGTTCATTCACACGTTATTTATCTGCCAATCACGAACCGAACGATTGACGCGATACAGCTTCGCATAGTGGATCAGGACGGTGATTTGATAAATTTCCGCGGTGAAGTAATCACCATACGCCTGCATATAAAGTCGTGATGGGTATAGTTTTCAATAGATCTTCCAATAACAATAAACGGTCATGGATAAAAATAATCAGTCGTCGGTCAGTGCCCAAAGTGCTAACACCTCAAAACGTGCTACTCTTGAAGAATTTGGGTCTCAAAGTGCGTGGCGAAAGCGTGTAAAAAATTATTTAGTCTGTGCTTTGTGCATCTATTGCGTGAAATGGAAGAAGAAATAGTAAACATTCAAACGCCCGTGGTCTTTGATGAATGCATCATCCTTAGTGAGATTCACGCTCATCAGCCATGTGCATCTTCAACCTTCAATAACAGCGATGAAATCCATATTGCCATCCAACATCAAGACCTCTCTATCCTGCCAAGCAAGAGTTCCCTACACATATGTGGGAAATTATCCAAGCGTGACGGGGTGCCAACCACTGCTACAAGTCTCGTCAACAATGCCATTTGTCATTTGTTTGAGGAAGTGCGATATGAATTGAATACCATAGAAATTGATCGTAATAAGAATGTCGGTATTACGAGTGTAATTAAGGGATATTCATATCTCTCACCGGCCAAAAGTTCTATGCTCGAGAACACTGGATGGCTCGATGTCGAAGAGACCAAGCAGATTGTGGATGTATCGGGAAACTTTAATGTGTGTATACCGCTCAGCATGCTCCTCGGATTCGCTGGATTATCGGAAAATTGTCGTAAATGCCAAGCACGAATTGATTCTCACAAGATCAAAGACCGATGACAATGCCATTGTACAAACAGCGCCCGAAGACTACAAACTCGCATTGTATAAAATAGAATGGCTCGTACCGTATGTCACAGTCTCAGATCAGCGAAAAATTCAACTGTTAAAGTTTCTGGCCAAAGACGCACCAATTTCTATGAGTTTTCGTACATGGAAACTGTATGAATATCCATTGCTGCCTGCCACCTCCAAGCACGTGTGGTCTGTGAAAACCTCGAATCAGCTGGAGAAGCCACGATATGTAATACTCGCGCTGCAGACCGAACGGAAAACTAAGAAACAACACAATGCGAGCCACTTTGATCATTGTAACCGGAGCGATGTCAAACTATGCCTCAACTCGCCATGTTATCCATATGGAAATTTCAATTTGAACATTGATCAAAATCAATATGCTCTACTCTACGAGATGTATGCAAACTTTCAGCCGACCTAGTACAACAAAGAGGCTGAACCATGGCTGAGTAGGATGGAATTTATAGAAAAAGCTCCCCTCGTTGTCATTGACTGCGCAAAGCAAAACGATTCTCTCAAGTCCGGTCCTGTGGACGTGCGTCTTGAGTTCGAATTGAAAAACAATATTCCGCCGCAAACCTCAGCATACTGCATGATCCTCCATGATCGTATTGTCGAGTACAATCCAATTAGTGGTGGGGTGAAAAAATTGGTATAAAATCATGCCGATGATTCGCGTCAACGTCAGTCAACATGGAGCTTATCATCGATGTGCAGGGCTTCAAGAGACCCATCAACAAATTTGTCCTCAAGGAGATCTCCATCGTCAAACTCCACGACAAGAATGCTGAACCGCTGACGCTCGCCTTCGACGCACCATTTGCATGGGACTCTTTACCGGCCAAGTACAAAATGACAAACAAGTGGCTGGAACGCAATTTCCATGGAATACGATGGGATCACAGCGGCATACCATACGAGGCAGCTAGAAAGACAATTCGAGAAATCTTGCAAGGAGCTCCAACCATCTATGCGAAGGGTTTTGAGAAATGCTCATGGCTATCAAGATTCACGGATCCCGCAACAAAGGTCATCGACTTGAAGACTCTGGACTGTCCATCGCTGCAGAAGTTGCCGAAAATCACAAACTCCAAATGCCCGCATCATTCCGTCAACACGAAATACAACTGCGCCCATGTGAATGTAAAATCGCTGAAAAGCTGGTTGAGTGTATACGAAGCGTTGTGTGAGCGAGGGATTTTTTTTTAAATGAATAAAAATGATTTCGATGAAAATATATATCATTTGTGTTCTTCATTTATTCTACGACGAAAATAGTTTGAATTTCTCTTTCTCATACATTTTAATAATACAGTTTTTTTTAAATACATTTTTACATATTCAACACTAAAAACGTCGAAAGCGATGGCGAGGCGACTGTGATGCGGACGGCTGTTGCACTCAACGATGCTGCTCCAACGAATTTTGTCTTTTCCACCATGCTCAGAGACGCTGGAATCTGACGCTGTTGTATTTTCCGCAACTGCATGTAGAGTTGACCATGGCGCGCCAGTTACAGCATACTCTCGATGAAGCGGACAGCCGTTCGATGATGGTGTTCCAACGAATTTTGTCTTTTCCACCATGGTGTGCTCACAGTCGATAGAACTCGACGCTGTTCTATTTTCCACCCATGTACCTCATGAAGAGATGATGATCGCGTGCCTCTTGCCGCATACGCTCGAACGTTTCAAAATCTTCGTCGAAGGCCTTCACAAGTCGCGCTGGTAAGAAGACAGTGAACACATTCGCGATGTCAGCGATGTAGCGTTTCCCAAACTTGGTTTGTACGGCCCTCATGTCAGAGATTGGATGCTCCGAGTGAACGATGAGTTCTGACAGCTTCGTCGTTGGAAGGAATTCCGCCATTCGGCTGACTTTGTTGATACTCGTGAAATCCATTTTCGACACTTGTCACTTTTCAAAAAATTTTCAAAGTTATTTTTGAAGATGTTGATGTGGCGGTGGAATAGTGCAGTCTGAGCTTGGTCCATGAAATTATAAGCTCCCTCCTTTTGTAACCCCACCACTGAAATTTTCAAACTTCTCCCCACTTTTCCAATAATGAAAAACGGGGTCAAACACGTTCGTGGAATCCGGTCCTCCTCCCACGTGGAAAGTTTCCCACCTCATGACATTTCTCACAATCTCGCCGTTGAGGTGGGGGGCCATCAATGTGATCTTTCATTTGTGGCGTATTATAATGTTCCATGCATGGAAGATATGATATCACTTCACTGACGTTGCGATGATGTTCTGGCAAACGATCCCACAGTAAACCAATATAATAACCCCAATATTTTAAGAGCAAGACCTTTGGAACTTGTTCGAGTTCGTTTTTGGTCAAGTCCAGGGGGTGTTTGGCCGGATGCACTGCATACATACTCGCACATGTGAACATCTTGACGTTATATTTCGGAATGAAAGCAAAATCTCGATGGGAATAAAATTTCTTTTTTTTTTTTTGGAACAATGACTCCTCTCATAGCCGTAGCTGCATATAATAAATAAGGCATTTTATAGCTCTTTGGAAGGCCGCCCTTCATATGGCAACTGCAGTTTTTTATATTATCGAAAAAATATTCTAGCCACTCATAGCTGTTTCTCTCTCTCTCTCTCTCTCTCTCACACACACACACACACACACACACATACGTGCACACGCCTATCTAAATTGTTCTTTGTACAGACTTCCAGTGACGCAATAAAAACGCTCCGCCTGCATCGATAATATGTAAATAATTTTAATGATTATAATAAATCACACGATTTTATGAGTTTTCAACATTTACCCACCGCCCTATGGTGTCAACGGCCCGGCGCCACCCCCCCCCCTTATCGCTCGGCGTCGCGTATCATCACGCCCCCACTCTCGGCTATCTCGCGCTAGACCCTCTCTCTGCGTCGCCTTCCCCCACCCCGCCGCGTGACGTCTGCCCTCGGTCCTCCGCGCTGGAGCCCCCCGCCCCGCTCCCCCCTGAGATCCCTGGGTTAGAATCAATCCTGTTATACTACTATACTCAATGCATAGGATATTATAACGTATATGTATAATGTAGTGCACATGCTCGTACTTTTTTCTTAACAATATTTTAATTTCATTTTGTTTACAGCGCAGCAGCAGCAGCGTGGAACACATATGTGGCATACATATGGTGGGAAAAGTTTTTCGTTCCTCTTCCTTTTGCGTCGACGGGACTCGGTCGGAGATCGGGTTACGAGACTCTTGAGTGGGTCATAAACGCGAGGGCTGTTTATTCCGGAGCTAAGGGAGAAGCCAAGGGACGAAGGCCCAAGGGTTGTAGGCGAGGCGCCTAGAAATGGACAACGAAGGGGCATTCTGTCTCCAGACCTTGAAGTGACCAGTCGCGACAACCATCCTAAAGACTTTTCTATATTTATTAAACCGATTAACTGATCAATGTACAAGAGTATCCTGGCCAGCCGGGAGGATTATATCAATTAAAACTATCTTGTGAAATCCTACAATTCGTCAACGAAATATTTTTCTACATATCAGAATTGGGATACACTCAGCTCATCCTTTATTAAGGATAATACTGACTGCCGTATCGTAGACTCTAATTCATACCTTGCGTGTGTCATGGATAAACTAAGTGAGTCAGTGAGGAACAAAAATTGTGTGTGGACAAGTGTGGACAAACGTTAAAAAAAGCAAGATGTCGTGGGGACAGTGGGTCGAGTCGCCACCGCGAAGTGTCTAGCGACTCCGACACATCCACGGAACGTCAACGATCCGGATCGCGAGTAAGCCTTAGCCCACTGCGTGCCCACAGCATCAGCCCGCACAGGAGCTCCACAAGTAAGCGCCGTGATTTGGACTTTGGCAAACTCACCGACGTCCTCGCAGGTCTCATAAAATCCAGTTCGCGGCCGTCGAATCATTTCGTAAATGAGAAGGTCTTACCCGAGTTCGACCCATCAGGAAAAAAAACTTTAACTGCCGCCGACTGGCTAGAAGATGTCAACACGCGTAGCATATTGTATGATTAGGACGATAAGACCAAACTCTATTTGGCGCTGTGTAGATTACGGGGAAACGCAAAGATTTGGTATGATGGGTTGCAAGACGCGCATTTGTCGTGGGAGGCGTTCAAGCGTGCTCTCGTGAGACAATTTCCAGAGGAAAAAAGTTTCGGTTACTTGCTAAAGGAAGCAGTAGAATATTCTAGCAAACCCAGTGACGACTTGCAATCGTATTGTTTCGTTAAAATGGGCAAACTGAACCGTCTCAAATTAGGACTCCAAGGAGAATAGATTGTCCATTTCGTAGCTTGGGGAATACACGACGAGAATATCCACAAAACAGTTCTAGCATCTCGATATAAAACAATTGCCGAATTTAACCATTATTTGGGAGTTCTTTCCCCGACAACGTCTAGAACAAAGGGGGGTGCCAACGAAGGTCAGCTAGGAAAAGACAACGGGGGGACGAAGGGCCGTTGCTACTCTTGCGGTAAGAGGGGTCGCGAGGGAGAAAACTGCCGCTAGCCCGAGGCCTCGCGAGGGCCAATGACGCAGAGATGAAAATCGAACTGTAGAAAGAAGAGCCGGTGTATCACCGACCCTACCACATGTCATTTCGAGAGCGTGAAAGAGTGAAAAGGATCGTAGTAGATTTAGGAGCCAATAATTAATAGCATCCGCAAGACCGACGGCCTCATGCAAGCCAGGTCGTTTTAGTCGGAAAAGAAAAAGAAGCAAGTTGCGTATGTGCATAATTTTCCAAGTACCGAATAAAAAAAAATCATAAAGCGGGATAAATATCCTTTACCATCGATCGCAGATTAGATTGATCAACTGGGTGGACAGGTCGTTTAATTCGTTCGATCTAACGTTGGGTTTTCCCACATGTCAATTCCAGAATCTGTAGATAAAATCGCGTTCGTTACGCCTGATGAAAATTATGAGAATTATTATGTACGTCTTTCGAACTTACAATTTTACCGTCAGTGTCTCGGAGAGTTATGAACAAAGGTAAATGTCATCAATGATTCGTTCAAGCTCTGCTCTACATGAGCAATATTTTTATTCTTATATTGGCCGTACAAGGCAACCTCAAAGCCTTAAGATTAGTTTTAGATATTTAAAAAAAAACGCACTTCTACATTTAACCTCTCAAAAGATAAATTTCTCCAGCCGAAGATTCAATATCTCAGCAGTGAGATTGGGGAGTAGGGGTTCAATCCAGGTCGCTCGAAGTATATACGACATTGGAAGTTCCTTATCCCAGAAATATATATTTTTTTAGAGGTGCAGTAATTCTCGAAACTTGCTGTTTATTCCTATAGATTTATGAAGACTACGTTAGTAAGGTAGTGTACTTCTTACGAATTTTCTACGTAAATACGCCCCGTGATGGTGGGGCGCAAAACAGTCTAAAGATGTGGACACCACAAAGCACATACTTTCCAACAGGCCCGTCTTAGCCATTTACGACCCTAGCCTAACGACAGAATTGCATAGAGATGCCAGCCCAATAGGATTCGGGGCAATGCTTATTTTAAAAAACAGACACAGAAAAAGGATGGCAGTGTACTATAGCCATGAGACTTTAACCGAAGAACAAAAGTTCCATTCGTACGACCTAGAGACGTTAGCCATAGTTGATGCTCTTAAGACCTTTCAGGTATATTTATTAGGCATCAAGTTCACCGTGGCGACGGACTGCAGCGCGGTAAGAGCGACTGCCCCAAAAAAAGGGATATACAACCACGCGTAGCTAGGTGGTGGGTGTACGTGCAGAACTTTGACTTCGAAATCGTGTATAGGCCGGGGCACAAGCCGCACATGTCGACTACTTGAGTCGAAACCCCGTGGAGTGTCTGGTCGTGGACATAACGGACGTTGAATAGATAAAAGTTGCTCAAATACAGGCCCCGAGCATAGACGTAATCCGTAAAATTGTAGAACCTGGAGACGTTCAGCCTGACACGAAGCAACACTTCGAAAAGTACGATCTCAAGGGTGGCGTGGCGTTTCGGAGAACCAAAACGAGTAACAAGTGGTTGGTGCCACGTGCGTCACGTTTCAATATCGTAAAGATGTGTCATGACGATAAGGGACATTTTTCTGTGCAAAGAACCCTTGAGAAAGTCCGAGAAAATTATTGGTTTGCAGGAATGCGTAAATTCATAACTAAATACGTACATGCTTGCCTTAACAGTCTATACTATAAATCCTCATCTGGTCGTAAACCGGGTCTACTACACCCCATTGAAGAGGTCTCTATCCCATTTCATACATTGCATCCGGACCACGTGGGTCAGTTTGTACGGAGCAAACGTAAAAACACGCGGATACTGACGATAATAGACGGGTTCACGAAGTTCTGCGTACTTGAACCCGTACGAGACACAAAAACGAAACGGGTCATCAACACTCACGACCAGTTATTTACGTTGTATGGGATCCCAACGCTGATTGTGAGCGACAGGGAGAGTTGTTTCACCTCGCAATGTTTCGCTGCGTTCTGCAAGGAGTATGGGATCAAATATGTCCTCAATGTGACAGCGACGGCACGGGCAAATGGCCAATATGAGCGCATGAACCGCACTGTCCTGAGGTCCCTGGCAGCCACGGGTGCTGGGCGCCAGAGGACACGTGGGAGGACTTCTGGAAGAAGGTGCAGCGTTACTCGGTCGGATCTAGTCACCTCTCGATCGAATAAATCTCATGAAACTGCGGAAGGAAGCTAAGCGTTTCATGGATGAAGAACAACAGCCCCAGAAGACGGCATTCGACGCGCGGAGGCCCAAGCCCCTCGGTATTGAAACGGAGACGTCGTTCTGGTGGCTACGAATCCTGTCGCAACAGGGCAGAGCAGGAAGTTGATGGCCGAGTCCAAGGGGCCGTTCAAAATCGCTGCTGTCCTGCCGAACGATCGCCACGAGGTCGAAGACCTGCGTACGCTTTGGATGGCGAAGGGTCAAAGGAGCGTCGTCCCTGTTGACGGCCTTCGGAAATGGGTCACCATGGTCTTACCATCGAGGACGCTATATTTCCCTTGACGAGACTGTAACAGTGCACCGCAACTATCGGGCCTGTAGGCAGATACGTCCAGGATAAAATAGCTATCGGTATTGCCCGGTTGGGGACAACGGCAATCACCCTCTGGTTGGCTATGTACCCGGCATGTCCACCGTCGCCTCTTGGACAGAGTGCGCGGGATGGGAGCCTGGGAGGTGCAATTTTTCTGATTGGCTTTGTACCCGGCATGTCTCACCATCGCCTCTTGGACAGAGTGCATGGGATGGGAGCCTGGGAGACGCAATTTTTCTGGTTGGCTATGTACCCGGCATGTCTCACCGTCGCCTCTTGGGCATAGTGCGCGGGATGGGAGCCTGGGAGACCCAATTTTTCTGGTTGGCTATGTACCGGCATGTCTCACCGTCGCCTCTTGGCCAGAGTGCGCGGGATGGAAGCCTGGGAGACGCCATTTGTCTGTTTAGCTATGTACCCGGCATGTCTCACCGTCGACTCCTGGCCAGAGTGCGCGGGATGGGAGCCTGGGAGACGCTATTTACTTCATTCTTCCTGTCACAGTAGAAGACGGTTTGTAACCGATTGCGGTTGTTATTGGTAAATCCAGGGAATTGAATGTGAAACTTGATGGGCAACTTGATGTCGCCAAGTGTGTTGGTCAGTGTTATTTGACAACTTGAATTTGCGTTTTTCTACTGTGACGACCTCTCCGCTTGTATACTCTTTACTACCTGACATTAAAAATTGAATGGTATGACTTTCTCTCTCTCTCTCTAAGCCTTACTGTCCTGTCTACTATCCTGTTGCACGCTCAACTAACATATGCCGCGAGTCCGGACTGTCCTAGCCATGGCTTACCGGTCAAGAGCTTATGCATAAGGAGGATCCGGGCAAGGCAAGAATTTGACCGGTACCAAGTCGAGTACTCAGCATGTTAAGCGAAACCTTGGTGGCCAGGTTCGTGTAATGGAGTTCCCTCGGCGGAGGTTCTGACCATGGTCGTGAGCCAGCGCTTCGCACAATGCCTCACGTGATCAGGTAGATGTGCTAATTGGAGCCTGGTGTTGCCCGCGATCACGTTAAACCAACATCCAGGCACCTGCAGGATTTGGGGATCCTTCTATCAATACACTCCAAATGCAAAAAAAACGGAAAAGAGAACTATGCATGATAGGTCGGCATGAGAATCGCCTTTGAAGTTAGACGAGATTGATTCGCACGAAAGGCACGTGGCATTGGAGTGTTTCAGGTGAGATCCTGTGGGGTAAAGTCCTGGTGCGGTCTTGGTTTCCCCACCTCAAAAACCTATCCAGAGGGGTAATAGTCGTGGTGCGGTTGGCTTTCTCGAGCGGAGCTGATCACTGCGCTTGAGAGGAGTTGCGATTGCATCCCAAGGAAGACCCATCCAAAAAATTGGACGATGTGAAATCTTTCTAATTTGGGGTACATGTGGTCGTGGCGACTTTATTCTTTTGTTCCGTACAGAAACGTTGTCGACGTTTAGATGTGTCTACAACGATGAGCCGAGGGCGGCTCAATTGCAGGAAGGCCGAATGTGGGAAAAGTTTTTCGTTCCTCTTCCTTTTGCGTCGACGGAACTCGGTCGGAGATCGGGTTACGAGACTCTTGAATGAGTCATAAACGCGAGGGCTGTTTATTCCGGAGCTAAGGGAGAAGCCAAGGAACGAAGGCCCAAGGCTCCTAGGCGAGGCGCCTAGGAATGGACAACGAAGGGGCATTCTGTCTCCAGACCTCGAAGTGACCAGTCGCGACAACCATCCTAAAGACTTTCCTATATTTGTTAAACCGATTAACTTATCAATGTACAAGAGTATCCTGACCAGCCGGGAGGATAATATCAATTGAAACTATCTTGTGAAATTCTACAATTCGTCAACCAAATATTTTCCTACAATATACAGGGTGTCCCAATTTAATCTTACACCTGAATTTTCTCGAAAAATATTGCTCGGACGAAATATTGTGTGGAACAAAACTTCTAGGGATTGAAGGGGGACGTTTGAAAAAAATTTATTTGAGGAGCCAAAATTCAAAATGGCGGCGTTACAAAGGCTGACATGTTTTTTTTAAACGGAAACATAACTTTTTTTATTGCCAAAAAATTTGTCAGCTGAAAACTAAAAACTTTTGTTGAAAAAATGTTTTGATAAAGTTCATAGTTTTCAAGTGAGAAGATCATTTTCAATTATTTCAGATGTATCCAGGATTTGTGTGTGTGTGTGTGTGTGTGTGTGTGTGTGTGTGTGTGTTTTTCTACCCATCGTGATCAAAGTTCGTCAAGGATTTAAAGAAACACGTTTTTGGGCCTGAAAATGGCACAAACGCTATTAAAATGGAAAAAAAACTGTTTTTCATCGATTTTCCTCCAAAATTTTCTCATGAAATATCGTCCAAATTTGAAAACAAAAAAACAAAAAAAAACAAAAATTTTCAACAGTGTTCCACACGCATGCACATGCACACGCACGCACGCACGCACGCACATACACACACACACACACACACACACACACACACACACACACACACACACACACACACACACACACACACACACACACACACAAATCCTCGATACATCTGAAATAATTGAAAATGATGTTCTCACTTGAAAACTATGAACTTTATCAAAACATTTTTTCAACAAAAGTTTTTAGTTTTCAGCTGACAAATTTTTTGGCAATAAAAAAAAGTTATGTTTCCGTTTGAAAAAAACATGTCAGCCTTTGTAACGCCGCCATTTTGAATTTTCGCTCCTCAAATAAATTTTTTTCAAACGTCCCCCTTCAATCCCTAGAAGTTTTGTTCCACACAATAGTTCGTCCGAGCAATATTTTTCGAGAAAATTCAGGTGTAAGATAAAAATGGGACACCCTGTATACTGTACCGTGCTACACGAAATAGCAATAATTGCAAGAAAAGAATGTATATTTCTTTTCATTCTTGTCAACATATAATAATTATTTCCTTTCTCATTTACAGATGGAAAATCAGATGAAACACCTCAAGTGTCAAGTGACTAATCTCACTTTTATTACAGTGACCGAAAACCGAAAAAAAACCGGTCAAGTGACTAACCTAACTTTTATTTCAGTGATCAAAAACCGAAAAGTAACGGTCAAGTGACTTACCTAAAAAAAACAGTGTTCGGTCACTGTTCAGTCACTTTTTTCGGTTCAAAGAGGGCAGAAAATGACCGTGACCGAAATAGGGTCATTTTGACCAATTTTTGGTCTTTTTTTTTAGGTCTCCTAATCCACTAGGGATGCTAATCGTCCTAAAACTGTCCCAAACATCTTATTTTCAGCTCGATAATTTCGTCCATTCGTCCGCGGCTCACGAGCCGGTAGGTAAACACACAGGTAAGACGTGGCGGTTTACGGAATTAATTTACAAAAGGTACAATATTCCGCCACGCCGTGAGTGAAAAGATTTCGAAGCCACCCAGGATCGAACTAGGACGCCTCAGGATCGTAAACCCGACCCCCTGGTCGACTCCGTTCAGAATTGGACGTGACCCCCTAATTTGTCACATCACAACCTTAATGGGTTAGGGTACTGTGACATTATTTTGTAAAAACTAATTTTGAAGGCGCATGATTGAAAAATCGTTTGAACAATTATTTGTATGTGGATTAACAAAGTGGTGTAACAAATTTCATTGAAAAATATTATTAATTAAGTAAGTTATGAACGATCGGGTTAAGGAGTTTCGACACGAAAATCGAAATGCTTGTAGATGATTGAAATTCATATCACTCAGAGATTAATTTATGATGCATCAACTGTCCAAACACTAATCCGTTTCACCGCATAGTTTCGGAGATTTTTAAGGTTCAAGTTAAATTTTAATTCATTTCATAATACATGTGGCACTTCGTAAACACTAGTCATTACTGTTTAGTGCCTGAGAGTAGTTTGCGTTTGGCCATTGCGATCTCCGTTGCTAGCCGCGCTCGACCAACTCGTGTCAACAGGGATGAAAAATCTCTTGTGAACGAGTGGGTGAGCGTGCAATATACTGTTTGAGACAGTGCAGCGCGGTCGTCCGTCGAGTGACGTTCGTCGGTGACGCGCAAGGCGAAAGGGCCCTGGGTCCCCTCACATACGACTCCACCGAATAAAACACATACGACTCTACTGAGTAAAACACATACGACTCTCCCGAGTAAAACACAGGCAACTCGCCTACCACAAGCGGTTGGGTGAACGGCCATACGGTCCTCGATTCTCCAACCCTTAAAATACATTCGATGATCACAGTGGTCGAGTGAACGGCCGTACGGTCCTTGATTCTCCGAGCACGGGTGAACGGCCGTATGGTCCTCGATTCTTCGATCCTCGATCATATACCTCTTACTAAAAAGGGACAGCAACAGCTGACGAATCCTTGGGAAAGGTCATCAAACGCAAATTCGAAAACAATACGAAAAATCAAACGAAGGTTCAATACGAATCAATGCGCGAGATCGCAATGGCACAAGCCAAACGGGCTTTATGCCTTCTTATATACGCAAATTCACAATCGTCGAATCGTCGGGGGTTTTTATGCCGCAAAGCTTCTCTCACAAGAGCCAATAAACGTAGAAAATACGATGGCTCAAACGCGAGTGTTTTTTCATTTGTTAAAAAACCTCAACCTCCATCCTTCATTCAAAAAATATATATCCAAAACTACGAGGCAACTTCGCAATGAAGGAGCTTCGACAAAACATTACATTTAACTTACAAGTTTCGTTAATGTCCGAAAACGAACCCTTTCAGCTCAAAATTCACATCTTTGTTCGAGTATCATTAATTATCCAAGTAAACAAACTGCTTAATTTGTTTAACTCGACATTCCTAACACAAATCGCAGTTTGTTCAGTTTTTAAACCTCAAATCGAAGCATTATTTTAACCCCTGCATCCCTATTAACTAGTGTTTACGAAGTGCCACATGTAAGTGGATGAAGGTTCAACTTGAACCGTGAAAATATCCAAAACTATGTGGTGAAACGGATTAATTTTTGGACAGTCAATGCCTGTTGAATTAATTTCTCGATGATATGAATTTCAATCATCTACAAGCATTTCCATGTTGGTATCGACACTTCTTGAGGACTTTTGAAGGTGAGGGGCCCAACGATGTATTTAATTTTAGCCACCCGGTTGATCTGAAACAAAAAATTAGTTTTTTTTCTTCTTAAAATAGCTGATATTAGCTAAAACCTTACCGATTCTTTTTTGTATTTCAGTCATAAAAAATGTTCGAATTTCGTTAATGGCTGTTACGCATATGGAAAACAGGGAAAACTCAGGGAATTTCTATGCTTTCAGAATAATCACGTATAAGTCAGAGAATTTTTAAACTTCGCTGAAATTTTTCCAGAATTTACCTTTTGCAAGAATTACAAAAAATGAAACCGACTTGAAAAAATAACTCAAAAGATTAAAAATAAATGTTTTTGTATATTTTTAATATTTATATCATTCTTAATTATATACAAAAAAAATTATGTCAGTGCCAAACATTGACAATTTCGAAAAATAATTTATTCTGAAGCGTTATGCATTTGCATTCGATTTGT
The DNA here is from genome assembly GCA_944452715.1 of Ophion slaviceki. NCBI lineage: Eukaryota > Metazoa > Arthropoda > Insecta > Hymenoptera > Ichneumonidae > Ophion > Ophion slaviceki. The sequence goes on from OX101793.1 coordinate 6,929,147, forward strand.
CGATGCACAACGACACAATTATTATTGTAGATAAGTGTTTATATTTATTTTTGATTTATTGGCACCAACATAAAAAAATCCGTTTATAATAAAAAGCAGGTTCTGTTTATGCTTCTAATGTATTTTTGTTGTACTTTACATTGTAATACCTAATGAAAATCATCATGATTAATCCTTAGCTACTGGTGAATTGGCTACGCGCCGATGGGAACCAAATCCTTCCACGCAAAAATAAAAAATCCCTACAAACCCTGTTCCGTCATGACGACTCGATGAATTCCTGCTTGCCGACTTCCCTCGTGTTGTTCAAGAAGAACAGCGCTTTCTCCTCGGTGATTTCGCCGTTGCAAACCGTATGCAAAGTCAGTCTGGTCTCAAGCTCGTTAACGGTGAGAACACCGTCAGCGTTTGAATCCACCAGCTGCAACCAATCCTTTGCCTCAGTGCTGAAAGGGTTTTTGGGTTGCCTCAGGAGTAAAGCAACTCAGGAGCATAAAGAACCATTATAAATAATAATCAAATTGCTAAGGAAATTTCGCAAACGCACTGACTTGTACACTGACAACTGAGCAGTTTCACTCAATTTTGGTTCCCTCAAGACAGTGCATCGAGTAGCGAGTGGCTATGGACAACACAATCGACAGGCTTCTCTGAGCAACCGGAAACAGCAGAGTGACAAGTGTGGGGAAAGCGAGAAATAGGATTGCCAAAGCCTGCAAGAGCACGTTGAGCAAGAAGGAAAGTTGAGAATAAAGACTACTTACATTTTCGGGCGAGGGGTGAGCCGTTTGATTCTTTTATGCACTTATATCACACTTTCACTACTTTTCACTTTATCTGTCTCTAACTGTCATGATCTAACTGTACTTGGAGGTTAGAGCCGAAAGAGGCCGTACACTTGAAGAACTCGACTGTTGGCATTTTAGTCAATTGTTTGATTGGCGCCGCGGTCACGGACAACGACGCGAGGATTGGCGCAGCGTTCCCGGGCAAGGGCGCGAGGGTGCGCAGAGCGAGTCGAAAAATCGTCTCTCTTCGTGCTGTAACGCTGAGTGTTCAAGTGTGGAAGGAAATACTGTGGTAAAAAAGTCGCCTGAAAATTCGGCCGAATATTATGAGATCTCAAAATTGAGTACACGGATCGAAAAATTACCCGAACAAAATCGATAGGAAAAAATCACATTTCATCGGTAAAATGTCATCAGATTTTCGATGCGTTGCCAGGTTTTCGCATAGGCAGGGTGTCAACTCTGCACGGGGCAACTCGCCACCGTGTTAACTCTCCTGTGCAACTCTCCACCGTGCAACTCGCCAAAGCGGGCAACCCCACACAGAGCCAAGTCCCCACCGTGCCAACAGCGCGTTAGGGCTAGTCCCGACCGTAGCAGCTCGATATTTCCCCGACGCTCGCGTATCCCCACTCTTTAGATTCGGGCCGGGCAAGTCGTTACCGTGTCAACTCGCCACCGTGTCAACTCTACACAGCGTAGCGTGCTCAACTAACATTTCCTAGCGGTTGTACTTTTCGAATAGAATCACCCATTGTAAGTTGACTAGCCCTAACGCGCTGTTGGCACGGTGGGGACTTGGCTCTGTGTAGAGTTGCCCGCTTTGGCGAGTTGCACCGTGGAGAGTTGCACAGGAGAGTTAACACGGTGGCGAGTTGCCCCGTGCAGAGTTGACACCCTGCCTTTGCATAATGTCGATTCAAAGTTAAAAGTCGTCTGCTAAACGCCCATCTTGTTGTATAAAGAGTTGCGGCGTGTTCGTCGGTGCGGCAGTGGTGCTTATGTTCCCCGGTGAGCCGGCGATACCCATTTTTTAAAAACTTGGCGTCGACACGCTGCCGCCTCTCTTCATAACTATATTCCAGTCAAAAGTTGCCAAAGTCGACAATTTTTGCGACCGCTTAGTGAAACATGTATTCCTACGTTAATCGACCCGGGCAATCCGAATTTGTAGGAATTTTAACTATTAACAGTGAAGAAAAGAGTTCAAAAACGGAAAATATGCATTATTTCGAGAACGAAGAGGCAATCGCAAAAAAGTTTAGAACAAAAGATGTAGAATGGAAGATTTTACCTCATAGGTGCATATAATGTTTTTTTCTATGTCCAATACTTTAGCCGTAAAATTAAAAAACAAATTCACACCACTACTATCAATGCGTGAGGCACACGGACATGACGAAATCGAGAGGTATGAGCATCGCATAACGGGACGGCTGAATATTTCCGCAGGTAAGACAATTTCGCAAAATGTTAAGGTCGTTCTTGGAGTAACTTTTGCCAAGGAATCCATTGGTGACCTTCATTTTGACCTTGGAGATGTCCTTCAAGGTTATTTTCAGATCAACCTTTATCTTTTAAATGACTTTTTGACATCGGCAATCGATAGAGCGGGAAATTTTACGTATAGATATGTACTCAAGTCACCGGTCCCCTTTGACCTTGAAGGTCACTGCAGGGTTAATCAAACTTAAACACAGTATGGATACTTTGGACGAGAATAGAAGCTTTTTAAATTCTATTGTTAAGACCAAAGTTATCAATTTTAACAAGGCACATCTAATGGTGACCTCGATCGTGAGCCTGATGACCTTCAAGGTGATTTCAAGGTCAACTTTTTTTTGTAATAAAAACTCCCTTTTTGACATCCGCAATCGATAGAACGAGAAATTCGACGTACAGATATGTACTAAAGTCATCGGGCGACTTTGACCTTGAAGGTCACTGTAGGTTAATTCAACTTAAACACAGTATGAACACTTCTGAGAATAGAAGCTTTTTAAATTATTTCGTTACGACCAAAGTCATCAATTTTAACAAGGCGCATCTAGTGGTGACCTCGATCGTGACCTTGACCATGACATTCAAGGTCAAATTCGACCGATGACATGAGTACATATCTGTACGTCGAATTTCTCGTTCTAGCGATTGTGGATGTCAAAAAGGGAGTTTTTATTACAAAAAAGAGTTGACCTTGAAATCACCTTGAAGGTTATGGTCATGGTCACGATAGAGGTCACCACTAGATGCGCTTTGGTAAAAGGATAAAATTGATAACCTCTTGTCCGAGGTATCCATACTGTGTTTAAGTTTAATTAACCTTGCAATGACCTTCAAGGTCAAAGGGGACCGATAACTTAAGTACATATCTGTACGTGAAATTTCCCGCTCTATCGATTGCCGATGTCAAAAAAGGGGGTTCCTAATTGAAAAACAAAAGTTGACGTTGAAATAACCTTAAAGGACATCGCCAAGGTCAACATGAAGGTCATCATTGAATTCCTTGGGAACAGTTACTTCAAGAACGACCTTAACATTTTGGGAAATTGTCTTACCTGCGGCAATATTCAGCCGTCCCGTTACTTTTGTGACACTCTGTATGTTTCGATGCGTTTGTAAAAATAATTTCATTAGAAAATTAGATAAGTATGCACAATCAATCATTTTCATTAAAATCACGAACGATCGAGAATATATTTTTTTTTAATAAATAAATAAAAGTTCCGAGCGGGATTCGAACGCCGTACTCTGGGTTGCCAACCGAGCGCCTTGCCGCTGCGCCACACTCATACGCTTGGCGATATGCATAATTTACGGGGATACGAGCGGCGCGTGAAACTTTGGCGTCGTTTTTCTCAAAAACCAGGGCGCATTAGAAAGAATCCCTTTCGCGTGGTACTCTGGGGGAGTGCCCTCATAATATAGCTGAGACCCATCAAAATCCGTTTGTATCATACTTGGCACTCCCCTTGTCAGCCGCCACCCAATAAGAAATTCAGAATCATTCTCCCCGACTCTGTCAAGTAACCACGAAAATTAATGTAAACTCTACGACGATTACCCAATCCTTAAAAAACGCATCATAGAAAATGCTGTTGCCGATGTCCGAATCGAATAGTCGATTTACTTAATATACTTTGCCTACGTTTCCGTCTAATGATACTTAAACAACTGTACGCGTATCTAAGTTTGTACCGAATTACAAGTTTATGAGAGTGAAATCTTAATAAAACCAATCATGTAAAATAAGTCCAAATCGACGCGTCTCAAAATTCATTCAATCAATTAACAATCAATCGGGCGAAACGAACACTCAAACCAGAATCGCGCACCATAAATTCATCTAAATCCAAATTGTTATTGGGGTCAAGGATCAGTAAAAACAAAAGTACAGATGATTATTAAGGTAGTTCTGTAGGTACACATATGAGCCAAAAGGTTCGGTCGAAGCGTATAGGAACATCCAATGCATATATGATACTGTTGGTTATACATTTTTGACAGAGCTCGTATCCTCTATATGTCCCACACCTTCGCACCTCATACACAGATAGGTCTCATACTCATATAGAGCGCAGCACTATAATCGTAGCAACAGCGGGATTTTCCTGCAGTCATAGCGTTAAGTTTCCTACAATCCGTCTTTCGTGAAATATTTTATATAAATAAAAAAAAAGCGTGTAAATGTCAACCCAAATGCGATACAAAGAAAACTTTACTAGAAAAAAGGCGCTTGCTAAAAGACTGAAAGCTGTGGCACCCATGTGTCAAGCAAATACAGCTAAACGCGATGAGAAAAACCATAACCTCAACGATCGGCAACAAAAATACGCTGTCGAAGGACGTCGGATCGTGAATTTACAACATCTTTCCGACAGTTTAAATTGAATTCGCTGTAACAAAGACAAATACATGCATAAATTGAACAAATTAAATTTGGTTGTAGAATACATTTATTTCACATCCGTCTCAGAATTACTAGAACTCGGGAAAAAAAACACGCTTCGAGTTCCCAGACCACGCGCTGATCAGCTGGCTGCAGCGTACACTGTTGCTCTTCCGTTACAGATGGTTGGGCCCGAGTTCGGTGTGGAATAACATTACCACTTTTCATAAGTTGATATCTCCGAAACTGAACGGTCAAATTTTGTCATTTTTTTAAAAATCAATCCCACAATAGCACTGCGTAATCATGCGTTTTTATTTTGAAATCCTAAGATCCGTTTAGAACCTATATCGAGAAATGCGAGCAAACTACTATCGGCTTACGGGCTAGGGATCGGAATTGCGTACAAAAATATCCATATTCAATTGCAATTATCTCATAAACTAAACGGTGAATTGAATTGAATTTTTGGGCATCAGTCCATGAAAGTCATATCTACACCATACTTACAAGGAACATCCCTCAGGTGTCCGCCTCCGATTTTGTTGAAACTCATATATGTGATAGACCATCGAAAACTTTGAGACACGTATTTTTTTTATCGGCGGAAAAACGGATTTAAGGGGGAAAACCGCCTCTCTAAGAAAGGCGTGTCGAGGGGTGATTTTGCAGTTTCACCCAGAAGCAATCCACCGATCTGAATGAAACAAAAACGAAAATTCTTCTAATGAATAGCGATGAAAAATCCACTATGAAAATGTTGAGAAAAAATTAAATTAGGGGGTAAACCACCCCTGAATTTGCCTTTTTTTCACCCCACACTTAAGAGGGTTGTATGCAAATTAATAAAACAGGTATCATTTTGAAGGGCAATTAAAATTAAAGTTGACGGGTTTTTGCGTTTTGGCGGCATAGCAAATTTAAGGGGGTAAACCACCCCTAACATAAATTTATTTATCATGGTCGTTTTTTCTGTGTTTAAAGTATATCCGCTGATTTTAAATTTTTCTATAAGCTACAATTCAATGTTTTAGCATATTTTAAAATTGTTACATTCGTCTTAAGGGGTAACTACCCCGCTGACGGGAAACATCATTGAAGTATCCGCTTTCGATTTCGTTGAAACTCATATATGTGGTAAAGCATTGCAAACTATCAAACATGGTTTTTTTTGTATCGGCAGAAAAACGGTGTTAGGGGATGAAACCATCCCTCAAAGTTTCTCCCACAAGCAGTCCACCGATCTGAATGAAACAAAATCGAAAATTCCTCTAAAATTAAGCGATGAAAAATCCACTACAAGAGTGTTCATTAGAAATATAATTAAGGGGTAAACCATCCCTCCATTTGCCTTTTTTCACCCCACGCTTAAGAGGGTTGTATGAAAATTAATAAAACAGGTATCATTTTGAAGGGGAATCAAAATTCAAGTTGACGCGTTTTTGCATTTCAGCAGGACACCAAATTTAAGGGGGTAAACCACCCCCAACCTACATTTCCATTCATTTAAAAAACCAGAAGATTTTGAAAATCCTGTTACCTTTGGTTTTGGTGAATCGAACACACATTGTGGAATACCCGGTTGCAATAATTTGGCCATTATCAGATGGGCATGGTGCAAAAAGTCGTTGTGTTTAAAGCATTTTTTGACGATTATCATTATTGCAGGAATTATGAGCCATGATTGTTGATGATTGATAGTTGATAGACTAGAAAAAAAAGTATATATCACAAGAAAATGATTTGACGGCATATGACTGCGATACTTTTCACAAGTACTATTAATTAAATCAGCTGATATGATTCCCAAATGAAATATGTCCAAATATATTAAAAACATGTTCGTTAACCTACTGTAAATCCTTCAGTTTCATTAATATGTTTAATTAAATAAACGGTAAAATAATAAAAATATACATTCCTCCACAAAACTACGTCGCTGGCTAAATTATCGCTTGATCCAGGCGCATCATCTTTCCGAAATATACGAAGTGAGCCTTATAACTTATTCTGGAAATTATTATAATTAATGATATAGTAAAAGTGTATGTTTATTCCTATGGAGATGCTTAATGGACGTGCATATTAAAATCGGAAGCGTTTCGACACGAAAATATGAGTCTTATGAGTAAGGGGTAGTCCCACGTCCCCACTCTCAAAGTACCGCTCCTAAAGCTCAAGACGAATATGCCTGCACACACAAACATAAAATTGATATTACCGATGAAATGAAAATAGTTTTAACGAAATTCGTGAAACCTTTCGCGAAACTTCAAACGAAAAGCAATTAGAGGGGGTAGTTTACCCTTAAAATGTAGAAATTTAAAAACGCGGGAGAATATTTTGAATCCGCGGAGACATGTTAAACACAGAAAACACGACGGTGATGAACAAATTTATGTTAGGGGTGGTTTACCCCCTTAAATTTGCTGTCCCGCTGAAACGCAAAAACGCGTTCAACTTGAATTTTGATTCCCCTTCAAAATGATACCTGTTTTATTAATTTTCATACAACCCTCTTAAGCGTGGGGTGAAAAACGGCAGATGGAGGGATGGTTTACCCCTTAATTATATTTCTAATGAACACTCTTGTAGTGGATTTTTCATCGCTTAATTTTAGACGAATTTTCGATTTTGTTTCATTCAGATCGGTGGAGTGCTTGTGGGAGAAACTTTGAGGGGTGGTTTCATCCCCTAACACCGTTTTTCTGCCAATACAAAAAAAACATGTTTAATAGTTTGCAATGCTTTACCACATATATGAGTTTCAACGAAATCGAAAGCGGACACTTCAATGATGTTTCCCGTCAGAGGGGTAGTTATCCCTTAAGACGAATGTAACAATTTTAAAATATGATAAAACATTGAATTGTAGCTTATAGAAATATTTAAAATCAGCGGATATACTTTAAACACAGAAAAAACGACCATGATAAATAAATTTATGTTAGGGGTGGTTTACCCCCTTTAATTTGCTATGCCGCCAAAACGCAAAAACCCGTCAACTTTAATTTTAATTGCCCTTCAAAATGATACCTGTTTTATTAATTTGCATCCAACCCTCTTAAGTGTGGGGTGAAAAAAAGGCAAATTGAGGGGTGGTTTATCCCCTAATTTAATTTTTTCTCAACATTTTCATAGTGGATTTTTCATCGCTTTTCATTAGAAGAATTTTCGTTTTTGTTTCATTCAGATCGGTGGATTGCTCCTGGGTGAAACTGCAAAATACCCCCTCGACATGCCTTTCTTTGTGGGGCGGTTTTCCCCCTTAAATCCGTTTTTCCGCCGATAAAAAAAATACGTGTCTCAAAGTTTTCGATGCTCTATCACATATATGAGTTTCAACAAAATCGGAGGCGGACACCTGAGGGATGTTCCTTGTTAGATTTCAGCCAATTCCTAAAATGTGACCAAAACTACAGAACTGCCTTAACTTATTTTCATTTGTAAAAGAACTTTCAACATTTAACTTGAAGGGGTCACACTTTACACGCTAAAAAGGCTATTTTCATAATTTTTTGACAAGTTTATATTATAGATATGGATATAAAAGTTGTTACACTTAATAAATACACTTTCGAAATACATTGATTTTTTTAAAAATGTATTTATGTAATCCAAACAAATTTGAAACGCGTTTTTCTCGAAACAACATTTTTCGACGGCTTATTGATAAAATCTTCGAAACAATTGAACCGATCCTTATGAAATTTTAACCACAAATTCTTTACAATTATAGCTATAGCGCATATCAAGGATTTTTTTAAATTTTGATATTTACTATTTTTTCCCAAAAAGGTGAAAAAAACACGTTTTTTAAATTTTTTCGAAAAATGTCCGCCATTTTGTTATTTTTGCATAAATAAAAAACCGTACCATTTGCGCTTTACCCATTAACATACTGGACCTAAAACCGTTTGATTTTTTTCGTTTCCGATAATCCATCTCCGAGATTTCGTCAACAGCGCAGACCTACAATTTTTTAGGACATTCAACTACCATTTTTGTCTATAAACAGTGACTTAAATAAGTAAATAAATTTTGTTTTATGTATATCGAAAGTGTATTTATCAAGTGTAACAACTTTTACATCCATATCTTTAATATAAACCTATCAAATAAATTCATGAAAATAGCCTTTTTTGACGTCTAAAGTGAGAAGACCCCTTAAGATCATTTACGAAATTCAAACAAACTCCTATCAGATCAACCTTAAAATTACTATTTGTTTAAAATCGTGGTTGACTATCGCTCCCGGAGTATCCGGGTGTGATGGCCATAGGAGTAGAGGTGAGGCGACCAGTTACCCAACATTATGCTCTCGGTTTTCTCTTTGATTTTATGTTTTGATTCTTCTTTTTTTTCTCTTTAGGCCATATCCAGAACACATATAATCAAAATCAGTATAATTTTTGTGTACCTAAAGTTGGTACACTATCCACTGAAGCCAGTCTTCGATGAGACAAGTTTCATAATAATTTTTTCTGCAACATTTTTTGTCATTGTTCTTATATCGTATTCTAAGGTCTTTCTAGGTATTTCGTAGGTCCTAGCAGCCGCACGAACCGACAATTCATCATTTTCTATATCACTAATAGCTGCTTTTAATGATTCTTGAGTCCAGTTCCCTCCTGGAGCAATTGCTTTTCTCTTGTACTTAGTAGGCATTTAAACCAAATGTAGAACAAATGAACTATTTGAACACATTACAACTAATACTATGGCCATCATACATCGGCCGTACGTGGCCATCTCTCCTAATCTCCCGGGAGAGATGGCCAAATCTAGAATGTAAACAAGTAGAAACAATACATGCGAACTCTTGAGGTTATAACAAAGAACTGTTCGTAAACTATTCAAGAAACACAAAAGTAACCATTACTTATACAAAATAACAGCACCACAAAGTGAAACATGAAACTTTCAAAAAAAATAGCAGTAGACAGAATAATTAAAAAGGATTTTACTTAACATTTTGTGCCAAACTAGCGCTCGTGCACTTTCACCTGCACACGACGCGAAGCGAATTAAGTAGTAACAGGTGAAATCTAGTGCTCAGTTCTATGAAACATTTGTATTGGCCATCTCTCCTTTATGACCAACTCCCCCGGAATTACCCTAAATTGTGTTCGGAACTGACGCGGCAGCCAAAAAATACTCACTGCGCAACCTAAATCAAATCAAACTTCGCGCTCTAACTCGTCAACCCCGCGAGAACCGTTTATTAAAATATTATTGGATGTACAACTTAGTTCGGTCCATTTTCAAAAGATGGCTCTAGGTGCTATAAATGGTTGACGGCAACAGCTGATTTTTGCTGTATCGTGAAGTATCAACATCTCTTAACCAAATATCGTTTACAGACCTTTGAGTTTTGCGCATCAAGTCTAATTTTTACTGCGGTGAAAATGTCGAATTTCGTCCCAAATAAGCACCATTTGCGGGAAGTGTTGATTTTCTGTTTCAATTGGAAGAAAAGTGCAGCTGAAGTCCACCGAATGCTTCTGGAAGTTTATGGTGTACAGCTACAGGCAACAATTGATCCGTTCAAAGCGAAAAACGTCCAGAATATGCGAGCAGACACGAGTCCATAATCTTTCAACATGACAACGCTCGGCCTCAAGTTGCTATTGTGGTTAAAAACTATTTGGAAAATAGCGGTGGTAAATTCTGGCTCATCCGCCTTATAGTCCAGACCTTGCACCTTCCGACTACCATTTGTTTCGAACGATGCAGAACGCTTTGACTGGAATACGCTTCACGTCACAACAGGGTATCAGAAATTGGCTCGATTCATCCTTGGCTTCAAAAGATGAACGCTTCTTCCGCGACGGAATTCATAAATTACCAGAAAGATGGGAAAAAGTAGTGGCTAGCGATGGACAATATTTTGATCAACGTATTAATTCATTTTATCATTCAAATAAGTGCGTATTTTAAACAAAAAAACGGACCGAATTAAGTTGTACACCCAATATAAGGGCCGCCATTGCAAGAAAATTCATTGAAAGTTTCGATTGCTAAATTTTCGAAAGAAAATACTAAAAGAAATTTCAATTAGAGACGCCCATTAACGATTTTTATGACGATGAAATCTAATCCGCTCTGGGTACTTTTTGAAGGGGACGCTTTTTGATTATGTCCTCTATTATTATGACGTAATATATAGTATGTTTTATGTACATGGGCGATCGTACATTACGTAACGCATTTGTGGGTCCGCGAAATCGTGACTTAACGAATTCGTGAACGCACGGAGAAATTACCCCTCCCCTCGCGTGGTGTCGTCCCTTGAGTCATGCGTATGCGTCAACATAACGAATCGATTTCTATGGAGACCCAAAGATTTCTGCACGTCGCATTTTCTACGATATGCGCAAGCCCGTTGGCTGCCCCATACAGCAATGCACATAAACCCCTATACATACATATATATATACAAACAGAGAGGGCTGTAACGGCAACGATGTTTGAGGAAAGGGGATTTCGTACTTTCAGTAACAATTCACGGGGTGCCTACACACAATCCTCTTTACATTGGCACTCTCATACTTTCTCCCTCCCTCTATACCGTCGTTTGTTTCTATGGACAATCTCAACTATAATAAACAGAGCGACGATTTACAACGATTTCACAACGCGCGGCGCGCATTTCATAGCACAACCGCGCGGGTTGCCAGAATTGTCAGAGATTTACGGCAAACTATAGGATCGTCCAGGACGCCGGCCCGCGGATATCCGGGATTTATATATACCTTCCTTTGGTTACATATATGGGCGTGTGTGTGCGTGTGTGAGCGCGCGCGCGCGCGCGCGTGTGTGTGTCCGTGTGTATGTGTGGATACGGGACATCGGATCGAAGAATCTTCTCGTACCGTACATAATGATATACACTGCCGGCCAAAAGTATGGATACACCTAGAAAAATTTCGCACCGCACTAAAAGTTTGATATCTCTGTAAAAAAAATATATCCGGATATCCAAGGCGGCATTTTAAAAGGGACAAATGAAGCTTCACTTTGCGTTTTGGAAAAAAAAATTTCGATTTTTTTTAGACCCGGGGCACCAATTTGAAAATGGCGGTTTTTTTGCTTTTTTGGCTGTTTAAAATCGGCTGCACGTCTTCAGGACATTTTTGTTGCCATTTTTTTTTCAAAGAACCTTAAAAGATAGAGCAATAGCTATAGTTTCCTTTTTTAGAAAGTTTCGTACGATTTTTTTTCACCGAGTTATCGCATTTTTTTCTCAAAAAGACAATTTTGAAAAGATGCTGCTGAAATGAGAAACATTGAGGTTTAGAGAAATTTTCCAAAAGGAAAAAAAATGCGTTACATCGTATTGAATCGAGCGGAATTTTTTCAAATTTTTTTTTCAAAAATTTTTGCTCCAACATTGAATTAAAAAAAAATTTGTTTCAATTTTTTTTCTCAATTTTTAGCAGCACAAAACATCCACCTCTTACTTCATCTAAACGCCCTTTTCGTCGCAAAACCCACCTCTGGCTTTCAGCACTGCATCAACGATTAGTGGCATCCGATCGATTTATGAATCCAGCTGAGCTGAGCTGAGGGATCTCCACGCAGCTTGCAGTTTCTGCCACAGATCTTCGGCCGATGTAGGGCAGGTCATTCGTATCTTTCGAACGAGCTCTTCCCAGAGAAGTTCGATGGGGTTTAGGTCGGGTGATTGTGGCGGCCACACCACATTCACGATTTTTTTTTCTTTGTCTCGTTCTCCAAATATTCTCGACAGAGACGGGAACTGTGTTTCGGATCATTGTCTTGTTGCATGGTAAAACCACGCTCGATCGTTCTTAGCCCCGATAGAATCGCATGATTAATGAGAATTTCTTTATATTCTTCTTTTCTCATTATGCCGTCAATTTTCACAAAGTCTCGGACACCATGACCGGAGAAGCAACCCCACACCATAACGAGGCTACCGCCATGGTTGACAGTTGGTATCAAACACTGTGGTGCCATTTTTTCCGAAGGATTTCTTCGAACAAAAATGCGTCGACGACTACCGAAGATTAAAAATTTTGACTCGTCCGTCCAGAGTACATTTCTCTACTGATTAATCGTCCACTTTTTGTGTTCCAGGGCCCATGCGTATCGTTTTTTTTGTTCGCCGGACGCAACAAAGGTTTTCTCACGGCGACACAGCCTCTGAGGCCAGCACTATTAAGACGACTTTCACTGTCGTCAGTGATATCGAGGTTTCCCTTTGTTCGTTAAATTTGGCACAGATTTCCGTTGCTGTTAATCGACGATTTTTTTTGCTGGTAACGACGATATTTTTATCGTCTGAGGACGTTGTCACTTTGGGTCGACCCGGACGATTGCGATTGAAATACGTCTCGGACTTCTTAAATCTCCCGATGGTCGTCTACACTTCTTTCAAAGACACGCGAGTTTGTCTGGCAATTTCTCTGTACGACAATCCCTTATCGCGCAGCGCGACAATAGCCCCTCTTTTATACAGTGAAATTTATTTTTTCCGTGCCATTTTGATCCGTTAAGAAAACAAAATTTGCGTTAAAACTTGTCGATTGTAGACCACACGTGTTCGCGTTCGAAGTTTTCGCACAACTAACTGACCTTGTCAGCGCGACACTCGTCACATTATTCCAAAGAATAAAAAATGTAAACAAAAACGACGAGCGAAAAAGAGAGCAAGCAAAAGAACACGAGAGAAATAGAATATCGACTCGCGAGAAATAGAATCTTTTTTACGCTCCAAAAAGGTAAAATGTAAACAAAGACAAGAAGCTTTATTTCCGCTCCTTGTGTTTAGATGAAATAAAAGGTAAGAGGTGGATGTTTTGTGCGGCTAAAAATTGAGACAAAAAATTGAATTTTTTTATTCAATGTTGGAGCAAAAAATTTAGAAAAAAAATAGAAAAAATTCTGCTCGATTCAATACGATGTAACGCAACTTTTTTCTTTCTGGCAATTTTCTCTAAACCTCAAAGTTTCTCACTTCAGCAGCATCTTTTCAAAATTGTCTTTTTGAGAAAAAAATGCGATAACTCGGTGAAAAAAAATCGTACGAAACTTTCTAAAAAAGAAAACTATAGCTATTGCTCTATCTTTTAAGGTTCTTTGAAAAAAAATGTCCTGAAGACGTGCAGCCGATTTTAAACAGCCAAAAAGGCCAAAAAACGGCTATTTTCAAAATGGCGCCCCGGGTCTAAAAAAAATCGAAATTTTTTTTTTCCAAAACGCAAAGTGAAGCTTCATATGTCACTTTTAAAATGCCACCTTTGAAATGCGGATATTTTTTTTTCACAGAGATATCAAACTTTTAGTGCGGCGCGAAATTTTTCTAGGCGTATCCATACTTTTGGCCGGCAGTGTATGTACTGAAACTATCTTTTTTATATTTCTTACCCCATCTATTCTACGGTCCCTTGATTTATCCCCATTACAATGTACATGTGTGTGCGCATATATATATATATATATATATACCGGGTCTAGTAACTATTAGCAGCTTCAATATCTTCGGACCCATAGCGATCAGAAAAAAAAATTCCGCAAGAAGTTGCATTGGACAGTCGAGGTTATTAGATGGCCATAACGATTTTCTTGTAGATGGAGTCGCTTCCAAGAAATAAAGGTCACCTTTGTTTTTTCCAATGGAATGCTGTATTTTCATGTCCATCATCTGATAGCGGCTGTTAAGACGGATACAATGACCGACAACCCAAAGTCCTACAAGGTCATTCATGATACTTTCGTTTATAAAAGGTGTTCGAAGTTACAAGATGTACGACTAAATCCGCTACAGACAGACTACAGTATTGCCTTGATAGTGACGGTTATCACTTCGAACACCTTTAAAAACGACAGCGTCTTTAACGACCGTAAATGATCTTGTGCTGTAGGTAATTGTATTCATCTCAACAACCGCTATCAGATACTAGTCCTAAAAACAATTTTTTAATGAAAAAAAAACAATGGTGATCTTCATATCTTGGTGACAACTCCACCTACACAAACATTGTTATGACAATATGATAATCCCTTCTGTACAGTGTAACCACTTTTAGGCCACCCCCTCCGTCTCCAGTCGCGAAGACTTTAAAAGTGTTAATAGTGACTGGACCACCCGGTATACTACTCTGCACAAACTAGAGTACGCACCTTGCCATTTAGCTTGTGTTGGCCTTTGCATACTTGAATCAATCAAATACTGTGTATATATATTAGAGGCTAGTTATTTTTTGAAAAGCTCGTCATTCAAATAAAAAGGCTAGCCATTTTCTGCCGCTCCGCACGCTTGCAAGTCGAAAATTTGGTTCTCTTTTGGTCGAATGTGTACATTAGGGGCATATCTCATTGAGGGTTTTATGCCGTGGTCATTATGGAAAACACGTTGTCTTTACAATATCTAAAAACTGATTGCTTGAAATATACCTTCATACAAACTTATAATCGCCTCACCAGAAGAAAACATCACTAATTGGGACAAATAACTATTAAAGATCATTCAACTGTTGGCGTATTCACCGAGGAGTTTCCTCATAAATGCTGAAGGGTAACTATGTCATTGTCCTTTTAACAGGAAAATCTCAATGTCTCGGGTTCTCCTTGACGGATTCAGATTGAAGAAAATGTGGAAATGAAGAAAAGTGAAATTCGGGAAGCGATTATTTTCATATACGAAAGGTTCAGAAGAAATGTTTTGTCCGTTTTCACGCCAACTTTCATCCAACAGACAAATAGACAACATTTCCAGAATTAAGAGACATTACCTCAGCATTGTATTCTAACCCTAGCAGATCCCCTTCAACCTGGAAAAATCAATATGCAGACAGACTGTGATTATGTAGATGGTCATCTAAAACCCGCGGGCGATAAGATTTTCTTCAGCCCATATCTTCTCTCATTTCTGACGTTTCATTTCTCACGCTCTTGCTATGCACAATGCCCCGCACAAGTCCAAACCTTGAAGTCCGAGGTGTGTTCAATTCACAAATTTTCGTGTCCAATGAATTTCCTGACGATAACTCTTCATTATTGAAGTGCAGGAGTCCAATTACTTTCCCTAATTCTGTTTCAGAATACGTTTTCTAACTTTATTCCAATTTTATAAAGAATTGTGGCGAACTAAATTATTGCTTTTGGTCTACTGAACGTTATTTAACGGATAACGTAAGAATTGTTTTAAACATTCACAAGGCGACCGCCAGATTACGCTATTTTAGGTCAAAGCATATATGCGTTTCCCGGAGTAAAAGCGTTAGTTCGTGAACATAACTTGCAGTAATTATGGGTTTATGCTGAGTCATTTTTAGGTTTGTTTATCTCTTGCGAGAGATTGAATCTGGAACAAAATCGTACAACGTTTAGGCGATTATAAAGACGGCAGGATCCTGTCCATACAAGGATTTCAGCTACTCTCTCTCCGGACTTTCGTTTCTATATATGAACCCCTTTTTTCGTCCCTCCTTTGCCTCTTTTCGGCACCTCTCTTGTGTAGTTTTAAAAGTCGGACCAGAAACTTAACGTTGCGCCGAAGAGAGATAGCAAGCGAGAAAGTGAGATAGAGAGAGGGGGGAAGAGAGTATAACGCGATACAACCTTCTGGTTATTGCTTATATTATTTTCAACCTCGCATGGCCGGTCCTACGATAAGGCTCTTTTCCGTTCTGCTCTGTTCTTAGCCGAATTCCGCCCACCCGCCCCTGCGGACGCTACTCTTTGCCACCTAGCTCCTTCCCGAGTTGGAAACTTTAAACGAGTTTTCTATGCCAGGTTCAACAGTATGAAAGTGTAGCAAGGGCGAAAAGAGAGGAAGAGGATCTTCGAGGAGGTTCAAAAGCTTTTAAACAAGAAAGCGAAGAAGCATAATGATAAAAATAGTAGTAATAATAATAAAAGGACGACGTAGGGAAGTTGGTGTGCTCATCGCCCGGAGGAATGTCAGGCCAATCACCTAGCACGCCGAAAACGAGGTTCGACCACAACCTAGTCAGGCCCCCCACAACTGGTGCCTCTCGGATGGGGACCAAGGATCAGATGGGAGGGGCACCCGGACAGGATCCACGGCAACGACCACGCCTCGAAATCAGCGCCTCGAGTAGACGGAGGAACTCAAGGAGGACCTCATCCGCTGCTGGAGGGATAGCGTACCGTCGCGGCGGGGATATATGGCGAGGTTGCAGGCCCTGTGAAGCCAATTGCGCACAGAGCTTGCATACCTCTTGCAACAACACCTGCGAAACCAGGCCGCCCGCTTGCGACGACGATCTATTGTTAATACCACCAGAGCTGTCTGGTAGGCGCTCTTCCGCACGTTCAGTGTGGAGCACTGCCGGACGGCTTCAAGACCAGTCCCTCGGCAGTCGGAACCCCCTCGTTGGCACGTCGATTTGACAGAGGACTGGGGAATAAGAAGGGGAGAATCACTGGGAAATTTTCTCTTCAGCCTTGTTGCCTCGAAGCGGCAAATGAGTCCCTTGCAGCAGCAATTCCTGAGACTGCTGACCTCCGAAGCTTCGACTCGGTTATGTATCACGCGGCAGTTGAGGCGAAACCTCGGGCACACAATGACAAGGCGGAGTTCGTGTTTAAGACTCGACGGTGCGTGGCACAGTTTCAGAATAAGATCAATGAAGCGCGGAGGCAGGCATCCCGTGCTCAGTGGGTGTTAGAGTTTGTTACGGCGGGCAGGGCGTTTACCCCGAAAATCGGAAAAATCAGCTCGAAACTGAAATGCCGTCACCATACACTGAACCAAGCTACCCTTCTCATTGTGAAGGAACGCTGCGTGGAAATGGTGCGGAACCTGGAGGTTGCGAAGCAATCCCTCGAGAGGCGGTTGGGTCAGGCGTTAGACAACGCCCTCTTCCGCTCTGACCCAAGTCTCTCATCCAAGTCAG
Source organism: Ophion slaviceki (assembly GCA_944452715.1). NCBI lineage: Eukaryota > Metazoa > Arthropoda > Insecta > Hymenoptera > Ichneumonidae > Ophion > Ophion slaviceki. Next base: position 6,946,711 of record OX101793.1, read on the forward strand.
CGTGGCGACTGTCTTCCAGTCACGCGGGGTGAAGTGGAGACGGCGCCGAGCAGAATGAAGAATCACGCCACTCCCAGGTCAGATGGGATTACCATCTCCTGGTGAAAGAAATTCACGTGCAACCATACCTATCTGGCACGCATCTTCGCGTCGTTCATCTATGGAACGATGCCAATCCCTGAGTGGCTGACAGAGGGAAGGATGTCGCTACTCCGCAAAAAGGGGATTTGTCTCGTCCGGAGAACTACCGCCCGATAACGTGTCTGAATGCGCTCTGTAAGATCTTCACAAAGATACTTTATAAGCGTGTTCTGCGCGAGATCGAGCCTGCATAGCGGGAGATACACGAACAAAGGGGATCCAAGAAAGGGGCTGGGAGATTATAAAGAGAAACTGCTGATAGACCGCTGCATCACGCAAAATGTGGTCGAGCACAAACGTAACCTCTCAGTCGCTTAGACTACCGTAAGGCGTTCGCCACTGTCAGTCACAAACTGATTACCCACCTACTCGAATGCCTTTCGGTGAGTCCTTACATAGTGGGATGCATTAATCAGCTCATGCCGCTCTGAAATATACACTTTACAGTTAAAACTAGCGAAGGCAACGTGTCGACTAGAGTGGTGGGCTGTAGGGGGGGGGGCGGATATCCAGGGACATTTTCTCAGCCCCCGTCTGTTTGGCGTCCTACCATTACCCCTATCAATCCCCTTACGGGCGGCGTGCGGGTACAAAGCAGGGGCCCCCGGTGAGCGTGGGCGAGGCGTCACCCATCTATTTCATATTGATGACCTCAAGCTATACACTCCCGCGAACGGGGGGAGGGGGGGCTCTTCTTGAACATCGTAGCAACGTACACGCGGGCGGCAAAAATGGACTTCTGGTTGGACAAGTGCGCTCTTCTTTGTCTCGGGAGAGGGAGGGCAGAGAGTATTACGGCTGATGTTCGGCTGGTGGACGGGAGCGACTTGAAACACCTGAACGCCGGAGGGTCTTACCGGTGTCTTGATGTCGATCAGCGCTCTGTACAAGACGCTGAGGGTGCCAAGGGGGCCCTCCGCAGTGAGTATAGGCGGCGTCTCACATGGATCTAGAAATCAGATCTGTCTGGGAAAAATTAGATCACTGCCACCAATATGCTCGCTGTCCCGGTCCTGCTCTACTCGTTTGGCGTCGTCAAATGGCGTAAAGACGCACTTCAACAGTTGGACATCGGCACACGCAATGACAACTGCGTGTGCCGGTGAAGACAATGAACATCCAGCGGAGTCTGCGCCCTCGATCTTCCACCCCGCGCCTTTATATGCTGCGTCAGAGCAGCGGGCGCGGGCTCTTAGGATTGGAGTGCCTTCATGACCGCATGGTCCTCGGAACAGCAAGCGATGCAATAACGAGCTCAGATGCGCTCCTGGAGATTGTGCACCAGCATCAGCTTCTTGCGGTAGGGATATTTCTTTATAAGGCGGCAGATCGTGCGGCAGAGACCCTCGGGTTGGGGTTCCGCCGGCGTCGGCGTTGCGCCTTGCCAACAGACTCCGTCGCTCGGCTGCTCAAGTCCCGACGTCGCACCGTGGTCCCAAATCCGAAAAGCCGGCCAAAAGTAGATGATAAAATATGTTTTATAGGGACTTTTAATGGTTGGAATAGTTGTAGTGGTACACCTAGTATGTATTATGACCGTTGAGAAAGAGGAAGCGTACTTACCTGGCTTAAGAACGCATTCCGTTCGCGTGCGTCGGGCCTGCCGCATTGTTTATTGGTCGCGCGTCGAAAATAATACGATTTCAGACGCGTGTAGAATCGCGAAAAGTTAACGGATTTGGATTCTGCAGAATGGATTCTTCTCCAGAAAGTAAGTACACTTTGAATGTGTTGCTCGAAATTATTATTAACAATGTATGAAATAGTAAGTCATTAACAAAAATAGTGGAATTTTTCTTGGTCACGTTCTGAAAAGTCATGTTAAAAAAGCAATAAGTCAAAACCCTTGTCGACCCCGGCTCTAAACCAAATGGAAATTGTTGCTTAGACATTTCTTCAATACATAGCCGAAAATTAGCTGCAACAAGCTGCGACTTTGGATTCGGTTATAATTTTTATGCGATGATGTGAAATTAGTAAAGATAACTCCTCTATTAGTGTTATTTTTCCATTTTCTACAGAACCTCTGTATAATACCGAAGAAATTTCTTTCCCAAGAAAGGAAATGTTCATATTTGTAAAATCGGTATTAAACGAAAATATCAACGTGATCACTGACATTGTTGAAATGGAGGTGTAAACAAATTGAAGCATCCATACATTTTGTGCGCCGGATCGAAATCAAATTCTTCCAAAAACTCGATGAGTGGCTCAACGTTCCTGTGTCTTTCACAAATGAAAATGAAAGTTCGAAGACTTCCACAGAAGACACAATGGGGTGTCCTTCTACGGAAAACACAATGGAGCGTCCTTCCACAAGCTGGAACGATTTGAGTGATCGGTCAAAACGAAGGAGGACAGAAAAGATTCCAAAAGAACATACCGTCCACGAATTGGCCTACGCTACACAAATGGATCTCCGGGCTTCTGGAAATTTTTCCATGCTTCAAATGTAATTAGGGATGTCACTGAAGGCAGTCCATCAAAAGCATCGCAGTACCGGAAATCTGGGGAACGCGTTTCGGAAGATGTGCTGTCAGACAATGAAGCATTATCACTTGTAGTAGAAGCTAAAATGACCAAAAGCCAATACCAATTAATACGTTTTGTAACTCAGACTTAGGAGAAAACTTTTCCTACAAAAGTGGCATAGCTCGAAGGGGGCTGTCGAGTGGTGGCTTCGAGGTGGACGTGCTTCGCAGATGTCGAGGTCACCTCTATTTTTTTTTAATGCGACCACTATTTTTTCAGACTTTTATTAAGGCACCAAACATAAGTTCACACACCAAATTTCGAGATGATCGATCAAGATTTAATATTAAAAAAAACGATAAAAATAAATGTCAATGTTTTTAGCCTAGAAGCGATGAGAAAAACGGTGCAAACCTATAAAGGGTGCTTAAAATATTGGCCCGCACTTTTAATTCACGCTTGCAATTTCATTCGCAACGATTGTATTGTCTTATTAATCATGTAACAGGCTTTGACTGAAGTTTCAATACTTTAATCCTAAGAAAAATCTAGGCATGTCGCACGGCTTTGTTTACATTTTTCGTAACTAAAAATATTATCAACTTGTTTTGGAAACCAGTGAGAAGCTTGTGATTTCTGTAATAAATGTGTGTTCTCTTTGATGAAAAGTACTAGGACAAATTTTCCTTTTGTCAGCACAAAATTAATTTTCTGCAAAATATTTCCTTGTTAGGAGCAAGTTGATATGAACTTCCCCAGTAGAAATTGTGCTAGCCTGTCTGAGTTACGACCTAGTAACTGGCTCGCCCAGTTGAGCCCATACAAACTGACCAATGGCTGCCTCGCTATGAGCTAATAATATTCTGAATGTTTTGTTATCCAGCCCTTGTCTATTCACTGCCCAATCTATTTTCATTATAGATGTCACTGCATTACTACACTAAAAAGGCCACCTAGTAAGTAGACCGTACTGGACTAGTCAACTATGGTTACGAACGACAAAGTGAGGTTATGTGACTTACACGTACTATCATCTATGAATGACTCATGGCTGGATAGCCAACTTGAGTTCCAGATGGCGTTGCGAACAAAAAAAATCCTCAAGTCGGTATCTCGCGATGACCGAGCCAACACTAGCCAGAATAAATGATCGGACAAATGGACTTTAAGGCTATACAATTCTATACAATTAATTCACTCAATGCGAACGAAATTAAGTAATTGATCCGATAATATTATTTTCACTTGTGAATCCACACATTTTTTTAACAATTCAACGTTTTGTATTGTAACATGTGTAGACGATACGAAAGTTGAGAAACTCGACACGTAGAACTAGCTCAGGGGACAACGTCACAACTCCTCACCCAGAGATCCCAGGATTGAAACCTCGTCACATGTGTAAGCGTTTGTTTGATATAATTTAAAAATGTATCATCAATATATTTACAGCGCAAATATAACCGTAATTAATTAATAACGAAGAATATCGTAAAAGGGTGCAATCATGTAAATAATGTGCAAACAAATGCACGAACAGATATATATTTAGCCGCAAGATTTTTTTTTCTAGTCATTATCTAATTTTTTGTCCCCAGGTACTAGCTGAAAAAAACTAGGTCATGGATAGGTAAGAAATATTATACAGCCGTGAGATATTTCTTTCTACCTGAGTAGTCAATAGCTAAAACAGCTAGCTAATGGCTAGGCGATGATGAGTTACGTTTTCCACTCGGGGTGTTTTGCGATCTTTGGTGGTTCTCGAGAAAAATGTTCAACATTTATTTTTCATTTTGTGGATGTTCTTTCTTCGCGCTTTTTTAAAATTCTGTCATCGTCATAAAGTGCATTGTTAAGCAATAAATAAATTGCCAACTGAACGAGAGTGTGTCTTAGATTTTGATCAAACGTTAAAAGAATAGGTTCAGGACGATCAGTCACTAAAGGTCAGATGATAAAAAAAAATACTTACGCTAGTCTCAATTACTCCCAATTGCTATTAAAAACTTTTTAGAGAAAAGTACATACCCAAAAGAGAAACATTTTGTTTTGAACCTAAGCTTACAGGGAAACTTGAAAGTAGATAGAAAAATGTTTTTTGCTCAAGAACTACGAAAGATCGTAGAACGTACATGCGACTGATTCGGATAGGTATTTATACGAGGCATCTAGATTTACCTTGTTGGCATCACTTTTAGGACCACTATATATATGCAGCGAAAGGAATAAAATAACAATCGCAATTATTTAACATAGGGACAATAAATCATGTAGGCAATACAAAAAAAAGAAAAACACTAATATTCGAAAATGGCGATCTTTAGAGGCAATTTTCATCGAATGCCTTGAATTAACGAAAAATTACAGCTCGATATTCTGTTTTTCGCAGAAAGATACGCACACAGTGTGCGGGCTGGAGAATTACCCGCTCGTCGAGCTTCTTTTTTCAATATACAGGGTGAGGCACATGAAGTGTTACAGAGCAATAGCACTCAAACTATTGATCATATCCAAAAATGTTTCAGACAAAAGTTTCAGTTTTAAAGAAGGCCGTCATACTGGAGCAACCTATTATTTTTATCAGTGGAGGCGCTGACGCTACGTCAAGGTCAACTCCACTTTTTAAAATGGAATGGTAATTTTTTTCAACCATCTTGTGGAGCACCTCAAGCCGCATAAAAAACATCAGGGGGTCAAAGTCGTTCAAGGCCATTCAAGGTCAGTATCGATGATGCAAATCGAAATATCTCGGATCAATACCAAATATTTAGTAGTGATCCGAGATATTCAGATTTGTATTTCATTTTAATAGGTGGCCTTGAATGACCTTGAACGACTTTGACCGCCTAATGTTTTTTATGCGGCTTGAGGTGCTCGACAAGATGGTTGAAAAAAGTAACATTCCATTTTAAAAAGTGGAGCCCATTATGCTCTGTGTTCAAGACAAGTGATGAATGAGATTTTTGGTGAAAAGTCGATAGGACGAGGCGGCCCTGTAGCTTGGCCACCTCTTTCGCCAGATCTAATATAACCAGATTACTTTTTATGGTGTTTTGTCAAAGAACGCGTAATGGCGGTAGCACCTACCACGCCTGCGACATTAAAGAAAGAATACGCCGAGCATGTACCGAAATTACACCACTAATGTTGGCTGAAGATAGACGGTCTTTTCATCAGCGAATTAACAAGTGCTTACAAGTCGAGGGTCATCTCTTCGAGCATCTTCTGTAGGTAGACCCGAACCAAGGTTAGTGGATCCTTCGAAAGTGACTATTCCGATATTTTTCTATTTTTCGACTATTTTCATACTTTGCGTGACTAGAATGACCTCGTGTTGTAGGTCGCTGAATTCATCTTAAAATCGGCAGTAATGTCATAAAAAAAATACATGGCTCCATTTTAAAAAGTGGAGTTGAGCTTGACGTAGCTTCAGCGCCTCCACCGATAAAAAAAATAGGGTGGTCCAGTATGACGGCCTTCTCGGACACTGAAACTTTTGTCTGAAACATTTTTGGATATGATCAATAGTTTGAGTGCTATTGCTCTGTAACACTTTATGTGCCTCACCCTGTATACAGACTCATTTACACAGTTCTTCGCCTGGGGTTCAAACGACGTCTCGTATAGTTTTTTACGAGCGTTGCGGACTCGTCAGTGTACCGAGAGAAACGGCGCCAGCCTTCACTCTACCCTTAAGCGTATATACAGCTCTTCTCGTCTATACAGGGTGTCCCAGAAGTAACGTACGCCCTTCTAGAATCTGGTCGAAAAAAAATTCTGAGACGAAAAGTCCTCAGTCATTTTTTGATCAGACGCATAGATAATTAATTATGAATTAAAATAAATAGCCAATCGGGTGCGCGCTACAGTGGAAAGGCAGCGTAGAGGGGAGGGATAGGGGAATGCGTTGTAATTGCGTGCGCCTGAAAATGTGTGCGGAGGGAAAATTCCGAACGCATGTGTGCAAGTGTGTGTGTGTGTGTGTGCAAGTGTGTGCATATGTGTGTGTAATTGAGGGAGTGTGTGTGTGCGTGTTTGCAAATATGTGTGTGTGTGCGTGTGTGTGATTAAGTGTGTGAGTGTGCGTATGCAAGTGCGTGCGCGCGCGCGCGCGCGCGTGTGTGTGTGTGTGTGTGTGTGTGTGTGTGTGTGTGTATGCGTATGTGTGTGCAAGTGTGTGAGTGTGCGTATGCAAGTGTGTGTGTGTGCAAGTGTGTGTGTGTGTGTGCAAATGTGTGCGTGTGTGTGTGTGTGTCCTAGTGTGAGTGCACGTGGCACACGCATGTGTGTGTGTGTGTGCACTTACACACATGCTTTCGGAATTTTCCCTCCGCACACATTTTCAGGCGCACGCAATTACAACGCATTCCCCTATCCTTCCCCTCTACGCTGCCTTTCCGCTGTAGCGCGCACCTGATTGGCTATTTATTTTTATTCATAATTAATTATCTACGCGTCTGATAAAAAAATGACTGAGGACTTTTCGTCTCAGAATTTCTTTTCCTACCAGATGGTAGAAGGGCGTACGTTACTTCTGGGACACCCTGTACAACAGAATTTAATGCGAAACATTTGATAGATTTATTGGGGGGTTATCAAGCGCGACTCCTAAATCAATTCGTCGTAAAGTCACACGGTGTGTGACATTCCACGCGCTGGATCTGACAAATCGTAGCTCGTTGCCATGCATTAGCAGTGACGATAGAAAAAAAAATAATACAAATAATTGTTGGAAGAAACCGGCACTAAGAAAGCGGAAAATAATTTTATTTGTACGTCTTGATTTTGCTGCAGAGTGACGTCCTGAATAATCGTGAGAGTTTTTCGGGTATTCTATCGACGTCTAGCGACAAAAATGTCAACGTGGGTTTGTTGGATCTTTCTCTTTCTAGGTACTAGTTTGGTTCTTCTCGATCTGATTTCGTTCCATTTGTCCACCTACCGAAACGTATCGATACTCGAACTTTATACTGATGTAAAGCTGCTGTATCTTTGAATGAAAAAAAAACATTCGCGCTTATTAAACTCCGTCGAGCATGTTTCTATTTTTTGCACTCAATCCCAACTGGCTTCGGACAATGTATTGGGCCTAAGATCGAAGATAAGTAGGATTGATAAAAAACCAATTAGATATGAACTAAATAGGAAGATTTAATTATTCAAGTTCCAGTACCACACGAGGGTCAGAATACCAGAGCTAACGGGAAGCTCGTTCCTTAAGCCAACGAAACGCTCATGTGGCTCATATTAGGGCCTCTGCACACGGCATATTTTCTACGCGCAGAAAAAGCGCGTTTACGACGCGTTTTTCAGTCCAAAAATCGTGTGGATCAAGTATGTATCGTGCTTGTAACGTGTCGTCTGCGGGAAGAAAATTCGCCCTGTGCAGAGGCCCTTGTACTAAAAATCAGTCTTCTTCAATCCTGATATGGCGCTGACGAAAAAATTATCCACTACAGTGTGTTGCATGCTCGTGCTATTCGTTTCCCTGTTTTTCGGGATAAGAGCGGTCGTGGAAGAAAGAGAAAGTGAGAGAGAGGGGCGATTAGTTAAGGGCGGGGTAAAGTATTTAAATTTTTTTAAATTTTTTTTAATTTTTTAAAATGAATGCATAATATATCAAGAATATTGTGTTAAAATTTCAAGTCGATCGGAGTAAAATTGACGAAGTTATGAATATTTGAGCGTCTATTGCTCCATGCCGGGTTTTATACCTGGGCGGCAGCTGCGCGGCGCGCTATTGTATTTTTCGACCCCGAATAAATTTCTTGATAAACGGGCCTGTTCCGGTGTATATTAGTATACACATTAGTCTGTACATCAGTTGACCGCTGTATGCCGTGCTGAGCAGTAGCAAGTCACACTAACAGTTTGAGTCCGTTTTCGTTCGTGTTCGTACCTCGAAAAATGCCTCGAAAAATAAGCAGACAAGATCGTGAGAACGGTATTGGGCAATTGTGCCGACCGAAAAAAAAGTGCCTCCTCAAAAGCGTAAAAACGACGAACCGTTAGCTAATAGCGCGTCAGCGAAAAAAAATAAAAATAATCCCGCTGGGGTGGTAGAAGACATCCAAAAACATTATCGAATGATAGATTTCGTTCTTGTTTTTTCGACTATTGCTACTGTAGCCAAATGTGTGAAGTGTGATGGAAAAGTTACATTCCAAACATGCAAAAAAGAAGGTATTGGCTTCAAGATCAAGGTTACATGTGAAAAGTGTAAACAGCGTCACTACATTCCATCAAGTGAAAGAATAGACAGTGGTATATACGATGTCAATTATCGATTTGCTTTCGTAATGCGAGTGTTAGGCTTAGGTTTAGCACAGCTACACAGCTACACAGCCCTTAGGTTTAGCACAGCTACACAGCTACACAGCCCTTCCTACTGACGTTCTGGAAGCCATTGAGCCCATTTATAGTGACTTGAGCAACGACGCACTTTTGCAGCGATGTCTTGGAGGTTTCACGCAAAATAATAATGAGAGTCTCAATCAACTTATTTGGAAAATCTCTCCAAAGTCAGTCAGTGGCACCTCTACAATTGTGGAAACTGCAGCTTATGTAGCTGCATGTACTTACAATGAAGGTTCTTTCGCTTTGTTGGCCTTTATGGAAGAGATGCAAATCAGTACAGGGCCAAGTTCTCACGAATGGGCCCGACAAGTTGACGATTTGCGAATTAGTAGAGCAGAGGAGCAAGCGGCGTAGGACAGTAAAGAAGAAAGAGTTTTGCATAGACAAACGCAAAAAGATGCTCTCGATCATCTTGATGGAAGCCTTTTGCTCTACGGACCTGGCATCGACGACTTTGAGTGAGTATAAGAAAATTATCGAGTTTTATTTTGAATTTCTAAAAATTCAAAGATAATTGAAAAATCGGAAAAAATTCATACGTATTCAGAAAAATGAACGAATCACGAAAAAAAATTGGGTTGCGGGGAAATTTGTTGACTAATTTTTTTTTTCATCATTTTGTTAATAACATTTTGGAATTATTATTATGCAAAATTAATCTTTTGAGTACCTTTAATATGCATGAATTTTCTCAGATTTTTATGCAATCGAGAAGTGTTCTCAAACTTATGTGCAATGAGCGCTAAGCGACCAAACTCTTCTGCGTTTTTCAAACCGTTTTTCTGAGACTTGTCATATTTGAAGTCCGTGTGCACGATAACTCAACATCTACTGGACTAATCGCTTTGAAATTTTGCACAGTACTTCTTCACATAATTCACCAGGTATTGTCGACAGTTTTTTTGTTTTTTTTTTTTAAATAATTACTAATTTTTCAACAACAAATTAGCCGATTTTTTTTAGCGAAAATCAGGTTTTTGCCTCCCAAGTGCTACGAAAAATCGAAAAATCGAAAAAAAAAATCCTCCCGTCATTACCTCGAGAAACATCTCCTTTAACAAATGCATTTTGATTTTTTTGTTTCAGATGATTCTGTTGCGAGTTATGGTGCACACCGCAAACCAACTTTTTTTCGAGGCGTCTCCGGGGTTTAATTTTCACTCGCTCAATTTTGAATATTTTGCAATGCAAATTTAGGAGAATGTTGTTCAAATGTTACTTTATTATATGTAAATTTTTCAATAAACGAACACTATTCGTTACGCCAAAAAATCTTAAAAACATGCCTTTTTTCGCCGAATTAACTTTACCTCACCCTTAAAGGCTGTCGACCATGGAGATCACGAGTAGTGGTAGACGGATTTTCGAAACAATCTCGGCGTTCAAAATGAAATCGACATCCTTAGGGGTCACATGTGTGCTAGTACACGAAGCATATAAGAACGAACGAGGGAGGGATTTTTGCCCCTGGCCATGAATATCCATTAGCCTACAATCCTGAGGGTTTCACCTCTAGCTATTGGGGTGAGTCCGCCGCAAATTGACGCCGCTTCTAATTTCCGTTAAACCACGCCGGGATAAGATCGTCTCATCCTGCGTCTAATCCTCCGAGCCACGATCCTCTAATGTACGATTGGTGAACCGAATGTATACGGAACTGCTCGTCTTGTCCCTTATCTGTCTAGCCCTCTAGAGTTTGGGTTTGTCCTTTAATGTTCAAGGTCATATTAGGAGTCAAATGTCAAGAAAATAAATATGTTTTATATTTATTAAAGTTTTACAATTGGCAGAGTAAGAGAAGGAGAAGAAGAAAGAGAATATGGAGGAAGATGAGACGATGGAAGAGGAGAGCCGCAATGTCGACAAAGTCCAGGGAGAGAAGGAAAACGAGAAGGACCAGAAAGAGCTGGTAAATGTATTGGAGAAGCAGAAAGGAAAACAGGAGAAGGAGGCAGAGGGGTAGGAACAGAAATAGAGGAAGAGATGGTATGGACGAGAAGGGTGAGGAAAATGATAATGTGGAAGAAGGGAAGGAGAATGTCGAGGAGGTCCAGGTGTACATGAAGAAGGATAAGAAAAAGAAAGAGCAGCTGGAGGAGGCGAAGGAGAAGAAGCAGAAAGGAAAAGAGGAGAATATTGTGGAGGAGGAGGGGATGGAGAGAAGGAGAATATTAAGGAGGAGGGCACGGCGAGTAAGAGTATATAGCGGACGACGAGGGGAAGAGTCGAAGGGGCTATAGCAATAATATAGACGTGGCGGACAGTACTGGGTCGGCAATGCGGGGTTGGGGGGTGAATCGAAAAGTGGACTTAGACAAAAACGAGGTGGAATAGAAGTCGCTTGGGTTGAAGCGGTGTGAAAAATGGCCTCTGAATGATTTTTCTCGAATTCTAATTCGATAAACGACCAGCTTTTTCTCCACGGCTCAACACTTGAATAATGCACGTGATTTCACGAGTGCGAGGCAACTATCGCCTCCTCCTACCCCTAGCGCTTTGGTACTAATAGGACAATTCCCGACGTTTTCCTCGAAATCATGCTCCCTTCATCTCTTCACCGTCCCTGCCCGAGGCTTTGATTTACGCACTCGCGGTGGCGCATCAGTGGCTTCTACTTTCTCGTTTCCCCGGAGGGAGAAAACAGCTATCTGGAAGCACTCGGCGTGGCGGAAAAAAAGGGAGGAGGCGGAAGAGGAGAGTGAGTATGGCAGCGATGGAGTAGAGAAGAGTATGGCAGCGAGCAGTGAGAAAATATAGAATCCGATAGCCTTATACCAAAGTTTTCCTCGGCTTTCCTTCTTCGTAACGTAACTTGCTATTTCCTAGAGATTTCTGGCACTCTCGTGTACGCACCAATATATGTGTAGACATACATACGTACACAGATATAGTAAAGACAACCACGTACTTTCTTTATGAATAGACGCCCCGGTATTGTTCGTAAACAGCCGTAAATTTTCTTGCTAAAGAGTGAGAGAGAGGATGAAGAAGGTTAGGAGAGAGGATGAAGGGAGGAGGTGAGGCCAAGAGTTAGCAGGAGGGAAAAGTTGAACGAGCGGTGCTACAAACTACTACTCGGAAAGGAGGAAGGAGGGCTCTCGAGCTTCATCTCTCGCCCCTGTCGGACGAGCTGCGATAGTATCTGGAGAATTATACTTCCGATAGTTAAATTGCCGCTGTTATAATATATTGACTGTCTGGCGAATAGAGGCAAATTATCCAACGAATATATATATATTGATAGACAGATAGATACATACAGGGTAACAATTATAATGTGGCCATGCTTTTTTCATAGGTTGGCACAGCCATTTTGTGACGTTCGAAGTGCGCTTTTTAAATAACTTCTCGAGCCCTCTTTGAAAACAATATAGCGCCCATGTGAGAAAAATTGTTTCGGCGATAAAAATATACTTTTCTGAAGAAAATTAATATGGCTTTTCGCTGTTACCGTTTTTAAAGTTGAGTTAATTTCAAATATGGCAAACCCGGTTGAAACTCGTTTAAAAATGTTATCGTAGATAAAAACAATATCAAACAATCAATATCGAATAATATTTCGAACTTAACTGTGGAGAAAGGCGGAATTGCGTAAGCCGAGATCGGATAAAAAAGCGTCTGAGGTTCCGCTGCTATCTTTTCGTCGCGACTGTCACGAGGTTGAGGATTTCACCGAGAGATGTTAAACCATCGTTACAATGGCAACGCGTTCAAATGTGCGAGTGTCATATGTCGTGACCAATGTCGAATGGCCTTTATTTTTGTGTAGGCCGCGCCGGATCGGCAAAAACCCTAGACCAAATCACAAAAAAGACTTGGGGCTATGAGTGAATAATGAAACGGCGATTCTAGCGAGACACTTGATGACTGGCCTGACGATTTGAACCACGCGGGGTGGATGTACTTTTTTCGTGCTGAAAATGCGGTTAGGTAGTCTTTGAAACCGAATTTAAGGGGTCAAACAGACTTACTTCGTAAAAATTTTGAACCCCGCTCTAATATTAAATCGACACGCATTTTTTGTTTTTTAATTTGACCTCTCAACTCGAGCTGCGAGAACGAGAAAACCGTTTTTTCCGTCCCAAAAATGGTGCATCCACCCCGCGTGTTTCAAATCGGCAGGCCCGTCGTCAAGTGTCTCGCAAGAATCGCGCGTTGTATTATTTACTCATGCCCGAGTCTTTCCTGTGGTATGGTGTGCCCCCCCCCCCCTAGCAGAAAAAATTAAGCCTATTATCTGTTGCCACCCCACCCCTCTCCCGCGAAACTAATATGAGCTGCTCTCCCCTCTTCTAAAATCCCAATATACGCAATTCCGCCGTTCCTCACAGTTAAGTCTGAATTATCGTTTAATAGTGATTTTTTTATTATTGTTTTCTGTATCATAACATTTTTTTACGAGCTTTGCCGTATTTTTTTAACCGGGTTTGCCGCATTGGAATGCAAATCGACTTTACTACTGTAACCGCGGAATACCATATTTATTTTTTCGATTTTTTTTTATCGCCGAAATTATTTTGTTTCATATAGGCACTATATTTTTTCAAAGTGGGCTCGAAAAACTATTCGCAAAGCGCACCTCAAACGTCCCGACATGGCCGCGCAAACCTGTCAAAAAGCATGCCCGCATTATGATTGTCACCCATTTAATATATGCACACACTTTCAGTGCATAAAATTTAAGATACCCGGTTTTATAGATATTTCGTTAATTTTCTTAATTTGTTTTTTTTTGTTTACCTTTTTAACCATTTAGTCAGCTGTTCGTCTGTCAAACCATTTAAGTGCCCGTCCCTCTCCATTATTTCCACAATCAATATGCATTCTTACATACGTTCATTCGCATATATACACTAGGCGCAAAAATTAAAGCATATGATTAAAAAACCTAAATGCGTAGGTCATTTTCAAGAGGCTGTAACTCGGAGAAAAATAGTCACAGACCAATTTGTAAAAGAGAAAATTGAAGCTCCAAGTTTCTAGTTTACCAATCTTCAGTTTAACATTTTTTACCGTTAGCTGTTTTGAGTGATGATAAAAAAAAACACAGGAAAAAAATCAAATTTTTTGCTTGAATTTCAAAAGGTCCATGGACTTTAATACATTTTTCTCAGTAACTTCACCACAAAGTTTCTTTAGATAATTTTATCTTCCTCAATTTGAGCGGTCCAAGAGCCTTGTACGATGATTTTTCGTTGAGTTATCGCCGTTCAAAGCAAAAAAGTTAGTTTTGACTTTGACAATTGATTACTCGGGAAATAATGGTCGTACAGAAAATTTAGGGACGGTTTTAAAAACTGCAAAGTATCCTTTACAAGGCGAAGTTCTTGATTATTTATTTAAAAAAAAATCCGTGCGCGAATGTCGATTGAGAACGAGGTGAATAAATGTGGATTTAGGGATATTCGCTTAACTTGGCATAACTTTGCAAATAATTGATAGACTAAGAATGTTGACTATGACTTTTTAACCTCAAAGTATCCCAAAGAAGCCCTGAAAATTTCGAAACGCTGTGATTTTTTTCTCATTGTGTTCGAAATGATTGAATTTGTCGTTTTCGCTAAAAATTAATTTAAGGACGAATTTATCCTTTTTTTATTCTTTTTTTGAGTTTGATAATGTTTCTCAGCAATAATCAATATGTTTTTGTATAAAAATGTTAATTATTGTAAGGAAAAGAAGTAACGAGATTTTTTTTTCAATCATATTCACAATACTTCGCAATCGTCGAAAAAAATTCGTTAGATTTTTTTCCACTGCTGCAACTGCCTTAGTTTTAGTCGTCAATTAAAAATGAATCGCTAAAAGTTGATGTACCTCCCAATAGATCGCTGTATTTTCTTCCCCAAATCTTGAATTTTTACTGAGTTCTGCAGAGCACAAGTCGTTTTCACACGCGTTCATTGAAAAAAAACAGTTCCTGTTCAAAACTAACCCAACAACTTCTTCCTGGATATCCAGCATTTTGAAAATGCCGGTTTATCATGATTCTCGCACGTTGCAAAATCGCGTGCTCGACTTTGAAAAATAGTAATCTCGCCATTTAGTGATAAGATCTTTGAAAAGGATACCGTTAGCATAAGTTTCGTTTTGTTTTATTTGCGATATTTTTTTCGTAGAGTTATTTAGTTTTTTTGTCACCAAACGGCAGGTTTCCGAGAAACCGGCATCGTGTGGCGTAACTTGGAAACTATGAGGTTTGGAATATTTAGTCTAAGCAGTAAAAAGTTCTATTTTGTTATTTTGGGGTTACTAAATTTTTGAAAGATTTTTTTCCCAAAATTTCTTTGTGTCGCTTCTTTTGGTTAATAGTTGACGATTTGTCTCATTAATTTATTACTGTTACTTTTACTTTTACCTTTTAATGAAAATATCAAGGGAAGAAAAAGTATACACAGCCTTGGCCAAAAGTATTAGGCAACCCTCCAAAATATTGACATTTTGAAAGTACATAAACCGATTACAATTGCTTTGAACTAAAGCTAAGACGGCATCATCACATATAAAATAAAATAAAGTAATATAAAACCTCTTTTGGTGAATTGCGAAACATCTGGATCATAAAACGCTAAGCATGTGCGTTTTTTAAATTTCGACAGAAACTTTGACCAGTCAAACTTCAAAATACAAAATTCAACTTTTGCACAAACAAGGAAAGTCCCAAGCCGAAATATCGAAATTGAATTTTTAGCCGCTTTTTGTATGAAAGCTCACTACTTTTCGGCATTTTCGAAAATAAGGAAAAGGAGTGGCGAAAAAGGTTTCTGTTTCGCCACTCTAAGAATAGAAAATGAAGACTGGTCAAAACTTTAGTCGAAATTTAAAAAAACGCATGTGTTTATCGGTTTACGATCCAGATGTTTTACAATTGACTAAATGAAGTTTTGTATTTGAAGTTGATCGTGTGGATTCGGCTTAGGTGTGAAGGTTATTCCAATGAAGGTTATTCCAAAGTCAATGGAACTAGAGGATGTTTTTTCTTTACGTTTCGGCCCTCGGTTCTCCAGATGGAAAACTCCAGATGAAAAACCCTGAAAATCATTGACGAGACAAAGTACAAATATCTAAAAGGTGAAAATTGCAACCTATCCCGTCTATATTGCTTACCCAAAATTCACAAAAACAACAATCCACTTCGTCCAATAGTATCATCTATAAATAGTCCAACACACAAACTAGCCGAATTCATACAATCAAGACTCTCTAAATTAATCAGTACGACCAACTCACACGTCAAAGATAGCTTTCACTTAAAACACTCACTCTCTAATATCTCAATCCCATTCAACTACAAATTAGTCTCATTTGACGTCGTTTCTCTCTACATCAACATCTCATTACAACTAGTTATTCAACATCCCATTACAACTAGTTATTCAAAGCCTAAAACGATCAAACTTAGTCTCAAAAACATTTCCTTTACATGAAATAATCAAAGCAATAGAATACATCATGTTCTCAACATTTTTCACGTTCCAAAATAAAATCTACCAACAAATCTCAGGATTACCTATGGGTTCACCTCTAGCTCCAATACTATCCAACATCGTCATGACAGATCTCGAAACAAATTTTCTGGAAAAATTTAAATTCTCTTTACCATTATATAAAAGATACGCTGACGATATTATTATTGCTCTACCAACAAACGAAATTGAATCTACCAAATTGATCTTTAACTCTTACAATCCCAAATTACAATTCACATCCGAAAACGAAATAGACAACAAAATCCCGTTCCTAGATCTACTTTTAATTCACAAACAAAACTCAATTATCACAAATTGGTATAGGAAACCAACATGGCCAGGCAGATTCATAAATTTTTTCTCACACCACTCACTCTCTCAAAAAAAAGCTATAATCTACATGCTAGTTGACAGAGCAATAAAACTATCTCACCCGTCATTCCACAAAGAAAATTTAAAACTCATCATTGACACAATGACAAAAAATTGCTACCCAATCTCTTTCACCGAAAAAATAATAAAACATCGTCTCTCCATAATTAACAATAAAAAAACCAATAACAACAATTTTGATTCTTCCAGAATAATAAACCTTCCCTACACAAAAAACATACACCATCAACGAATTCGTCTCTTCCAACAATACAACTTAACATTGGTCACAAACAATAAACACAACATCTCATCAATCATTGGATCCGCCAAAGACAAAATAACCGACAACCGAAAATCCAACATAGTTTACCAAATTGACTGTAAAGACTGCAACGCCACATACATTGGCCAAACTAAAAGATACCTCGAAACTAGAGTAAAAGAACACAAAAATAGCCTAAAACACACCACCACAATACACACAGCTTTAGCACAACATGCAATTGAACAAAAACACAATTTTCAATTTGACAACATAAAAATTCTAAACAATGAGAACTGGATTAAAAAAAGACTAATATTAGAAATGATTCAAATTAAGGCACACTCTAACCCTATAAAT
Organism: Ophion slaviceki; assembly: GCA_944452715.1. Classification (NCBI taxonomy): domain Eukaryota; kingdom Metazoa; phylum Arthropoda; class Insecta; order Hymenoptera; family Ichneumonidae; genus Ophion; species Ophion slaviceki. The sequence goes on from OX101793.1 coordinate 6,964,147, forward strand.
TTTAGAACTGACATCCAAAAACTAAGCTCAATTTACAACTCTATAATATAATTATTAAAACATTTTACATGATTCACCTCACATAACAATTTTAAAACTATTGATACTATAAACTTATGAACACACTGACATGATAAATTCATTTTTAATGACATTATCACTAATCTTAAATATCCCTTACCTGACACATCTATTTTATTTTCCTTGACACGGCACTGCCTACATGATCTATCTCCCCCGATTCATCGTACAGAGACTCGAATAAGCTTCAGAAAATTATACACCTCTCAGTTTCTCTCGAACACTCGTTGACCACAAAACTCAACATGTAGGGGAATAAATATTGTAAATTTCGAGTTTTTGCTCATTTAGAAAGGAAAACAAATTCTTAAAAACCATCCTCAATAAGTAATTATCATATTCCTGATATTGTGTAAGATTTTCACTTACAATACAAAAAAAAACCCCTTTATAATTAATTATCCGTTACATACAAGGGAAAAAAATCGCCGATAAACGAGAATACCTTATCGATTGAGTATTTTCTCACCAAATATTATTTACATCCATAAATAATGTTTCTACAAAACAACCTTCGTAACATCTGCAAAAACTGAAAATATCAACAATATCGAGGTTAGTTATATCACACATTCCATCTCTTTATTATTTCATAATAGAATAACCCTCTCTCTCTCACACTTCACACATTTCAAACACTTTTACATAAAAATAAATAACTCAATAGACAAAAATTTTTCATACCACATTAACGTAATTAAAATCAAAACACAACTAACAGAATTGTTTTACTAAACGACATAAAACGTATATAACTGAACCATGACCAAAAACACTCATAATTATATTTTGTCAAACATTATTGTAATAAGTTAAAAAAAAATGTGTATCACAATGTATACAGAATAAACTAACTTCTGAAGAGGACCCGAACCGAGGGCCGAAACGTAAAGAAAAAACATCCTCTAGTTCCATTGACTTTGGAATAACCTTCATTGGCCGAACCGAAGCCGAATCCACACGATCAACTTGTCATCCACACAGCCGCACACATCTCTGACTCATTATGAAGTTTTGTATTGTTTAATTTTAGATTTGATGATGCCGTCTTAGCTTTACTTCAAAGCAATTGTAATAGTTGCACGCACTTTTTAAAATATTAATATTTCATAGGGGTAGGTAGAACTTTTGGCCAAGGATGTATGTACCTTTTTTCCTCTTGATATTTTCATTAGAACATCTTTGTTTCAAAGTAACGGCAATCCATTAATGAGACAAATCATTGACTGTCAACGAAAAACAGTGATGCAAACGAATTTTTGGAAAAATCATCTTTAAAAAGTTAAGTGATTCCAACATAACAAAATACAACTATTTACACCTTAGTCTAAATATTCAAGTAATTCTTAATTTTTGTGACTTATGTATATACGGGATGAATCACGAAAAACAGAGCACCAGGATATATCTCTGTTGGATGTAAAAATGTTATAGAGGAGGTTATGGTTGACATTGTCAGATGTAACCATAACCTTCAAATATTAGCGACTTTATATCAGCATCACATAATTTTTTTCGTGCAAAATGTCGAGTTTTGAGCCGAATAAGCGTCATTTTCGGGAAGTTGATTTACTCCTTTAATTTGAAGAAATCTGCAGCTGAGGCGCATTGATTGCTTGTAGACGCATATGGTGAGCCTATTTTAAGTGAGAGAAGTTGTCATGAGTGGTTTCAAAAGTTTACGAACGGCGAGTTTGACGTCGAAAACAACGAACGTAGCGGAAGGCCGAAAGTGCGAAAGACCGAAGAAGCGGAATTAGAAGCATTATTAAAGAATATTCGTGCCAAACGCAAGAGTTCCCACAAAACTTGACATTTTCGCACGAAAAAATTATGCGATGCTGATACAAAATCGCTAATGGTTCAAGGTTATGGTCTTACCAGATGTCCAACCTTACGATGTGACGTTTTACATCTGACAATTTGAACTCTACCTTCCTGGTGGAGCTGTCTTTTGTCAAACGGCGGATACTTATTTGTATTCCCAACACATGAACGGGTGTATCTTAGCTACTAATTTTCCGTTCGTAAGCATATAGGATGTACCTTTCCAAGCAAAACGCTTTTATTTAATGTTGTGCGACAAAAATTGGCCAAAATATTCCCCAGTAAAGTCCAACGGTGAATAAATAATGGCACAGTAGTTTCGGCGTCCAAGTGAGCGCTGGCGCGGGTTAGAATCCACATTCGGAATTTGAACTTTGAATTTTGAATTTTAAGTTTCTACCGTTATCCGTTCGCCCAAATAAGATATTAAACAATAAATCAAAAATGTTTAACAATGTTATCCATTGTTTACTTAAAAGATCTTCAGATCTTTCAAGTAAACAATGGGTAACATTGTTTAACATTTTCATTTATTGTTTAATATCTTATTTGGGCGAACGGATAATGTTCGAAATTCAAATTTCGACATTCGAAATTGAAAGTTTGAACTGTCAATTTAAATTTAAATTTAACAAAAATCAATGGATTTGAATCCACTTTCACGAATGTGGATTCGAACCCGCGTCTACTCTCGCTTGGCTGCCGAAACTATAGTGACATTTAAAGAAAAGGGGTTTTGCTTGGATGGACACCTTATATGCTCACGAACGGAAAACTAGTCTTTAAGATACACCCTGTATATTCCCGAGTTCCAACGTAGACCCTTTCGGGTTTTTAAGTATAGCCCTTCCCAGTCGATACATACATATAGCGAGAGACGACGACGGTGACGTCACAGTTGTGGTGTAGTGGGTATCACGCGGCAGCGCGTGGTGGGGGTGTTTGGCGGTCGCGGTTGCGTCGCTGTGGCACGTATGGGGAATTAGTGGCGGGGGGCGTCAGCGGTGTCGGAGGGGTGGGGGGATTGGGCCCTTTTTCGGGAGCTCGTGGTAAAGTGGGGGTGGTTTCGAGCTGCTTTTCCGAATAGACGAACTGGTGGTGTCTTCTGCATATATCGAGGACCTGTTTACCGCTAGAGCAAGCACTACTTAGTGGGGGCTACGCCGCATGGATCGTATGGGGGAGGAAGGTCTTACACCGTGGGGGAGCTTCGGGTAAAGAAAAAACGCGATGATTTACGTGAATACATGTATCAAAGTTTTTATTCAACATTTCGTCCGTTCATACATATTGTGTGTGTGTGTGTGTGTGTGTGTGTGTGTGTGTGTGTGTGTGTGTGTGTGTGTGTGTGTGTGTGTGTGTGTGTGTGTGTGTGTGCGTGCGTGCGTGCTTGCGTGCGTGCGTGCGTGCGTGCGTGTGTGTGTGTGTGTGTGTGTGTGTGTGTGTGTGTGTGTGTGTGTGTGTGTGTGTGTGTGCGCGTGCGTGCCTGCGTGCGTGCGTGCGTGCGTGCGTGCGTGCGTGTGTGTGTGTGTGTGTGTGTGTGTGTGTGTGTGTGTGTGTGTGTGTGTGTGTGTGTGTGTGTGTGTGTGTGTGTGTGTGTGTGTGTGTACATGCAGATGATAAAGTCGGGGTCTAACACACCTACTTCAAAAATGAATGCAGTAGAAATGCTGGATGTGAAATAAAGTTCTCCCCCATAAAACTTATTTTATGCAGCTGTAGTAACAAAGAGGCGCGCTCTTCCAAAATGTCACTACATCCGGGTTTTGTTTTCATTTCCACAGGTAACACCGAGGTATTTATATATGCAAAGTAGTCAATAATGCGTGGATGCCACCGCACGATTTTTTGTGTGAAAACCCGAGATCTTCCACACTTATACTCCCTTTTGAATGGTTCATTTCGTTTCCACGCCTCCCCACTATTTTTATAGTATTATAAAATAAGAACACTATAGTGTGGACCTATAGTGCACTCCTAAGATACAGGAAAAATATGGGGAAAAGATTCCCGAATGAAAACGACTTCTACCACCGCAGGTTTCGCACTACGAATCGAGCAGTCACTTTGGCCGACATCACCTCTTGGAACTTCCGTTGTGAACTCACGTGAAAATGGCCGAGAACGTTCCACAATTAGAACAAAATCTGCGCGATCAAGCCGCCCTTGTAATTTCCGCGGAAGAGTATACAGTGTGGGAGCAACAATATGATCAGTGTATAGAGTCGTTGGAAACACAAAGTCAAATTAAGCGACCACGATTATCACTCGGAAATCGACAATTATTGGTAGCAGGAATCGCTCGCTTAGAAGGTTTAAAAAATGTTCCACGCAGACGATTTTTACATGCGGGCGCGGGACACAGTGATCGCGGTTTGATCTGGCGAGAGATTGATACGGCGTTCGAAAATCGTGTCCTAACTGGCTGCGTCATCAATAACAACCATATTGAACCTCGTCAGTTTCTCGAAGAAGCATGTGATATGATGCTTTCACACGTGCAAGACATTAACAACAAACACTTCAGTGTAAAAATGAATACAGTTTTCAATGGTGAATTTGAGTCAGGTGACAAACGTGCAACTCAACGTATCAACACGAAGAACTTTGAACTTTTTACCACATCCAATTTACGTGAGTGGTATACACAACGAGTTGTTAAGCCTACTCTAGCATTCCTCGAAGATTTTCAAAAACGGGATAGCGGATGGACATTGTCGCGGATACTGAACTTAACTTTAAATATCAACAAATACAATCCAATGCGTGCCGGATGTCAAACTGTTTTGTCGCGGGAAATAATCCTGAAGAAAGCGGTGGTGAATGTAAAGTCGAAGGATAACGCGTGTTTTGCGTGGTCAGTGGTCGCTGCTCTTTATCCAGTGGAAAGAAACGTACATCGAGTAACTTCATATCCATACTACTCATCTGTACTGCAGCTTCAGGGAATTTCTTTTCCAATGACTCTCAATCAAATAAAGAAATTTGAATCGCAAAATGAAGTTTCCATCAATGTATATACAACTGAAAAGAAAAACATCGTTCCAATTCGAATATGCGACAAAAAGCTGGATAAACACATTAATTTGTTGTACGTGGAGGATTCCTCGGACCACAACGTGGGACACTTTGTATGGATAAAAAATTTATCCCGGTTGGTGAGCGCGCAGCTGAGCAAAAGAACCGGCAAAAAACACATCTGCGATCAGTGAGTAACAAAAAGCATACTCGAGAATACACATATGAGCAAGTACGTACGTCAATAATATAATTCTTTCCATCCTTTTGTCATAGGTGTTTGCACTACTTTTACACGGAGGCTAAATTACGATCGCACGAGACGGATTGTGGAAAATCAAACGACTGTGCCATTCGATTACCTGGTGAAACGGACAAAAGGCTAGCGTTCGAAAACTTTCAACGAAAAGAGCGACTTCCATTTGTAATTTATGCGGATCTCGAGTGCGTTTTGGCAAATGTTGACAACAAAAATATACAGCAACAGCACGAAGTATTTAGCGTAGCGTACTACGTACATTGCTCGTATGACGATTCGTTATCGGGATACTACTCGCGGCGCGATGCCAATTGCATCCCATGGTTTGTTGAGAACCTTAAAAATTTAGCTTTGCACATCAACGATATTCTATCGGATAGTGTTCCCGTGGTACTTCTAACTCTAGATGAGCGGGCAAAATTTAGAAGCGCTGCTCAGTGCCATATATGTGAAAAACCATTTGCCGAAGACGACACACGTGTTCGTGATCATTGCCTTTTGATCGGACGTTATAGAGGTCCCGCCCATTCTAACTGGAATTTGAATTATCAATGGTATTTTTTCATCCCCGTATTTTTTCATACTTTGTCCGGCTATGGTGCACAGCTCATCATCGAGGAACTAGCCACAGCATTCGAGGGGATAACCACTATGCTGCCCATAACTAAAGAGGAATACATTACTTTTACAAAAACATTTCGAACGGCAGACAATTCACATCCGATTCAATTACGCTTCATCGATGCATGCAAATTTCTCAATGAGAGTCTGGATGACCTGGCCTCATTTTTAACAATCGACAAACTAAAAATTTTACGTTCGCAATTTCGTGACATAACGAGCGATAGTTTCATCCTATTAACTCGAAAGGGCGTCTTCCCCAATGAATATGTCGATAGTGTAAACTGATTGGAAGACTATCACCTACTACCCCGAAGCGCATTCTACAGTACTTTGACTGGTGACATTGTAAGTGAGAACGAATACGCTCACGCCAAGAATATATGGGAACGGTTTTCTATTCAAACGTTAGGTGAATATAGTGACTTGTATTTGAAGACCGAAGTTTTGCGGCTGGCCGACGTTTTTGAGAACTTTCGCAATAGCTGTATGGAGCGTTACAGGCTCGACCCCGCTTATTACTATACGCTCCCCGGCTACACATGGGATGCAATGTTGAAACACACATGCGTTAACTTCGAATTGCTCACCGACATTGACATGGTATTATTTGTTGAACGGGGTACTCACGGTGGCCTGAGTCAGTGCTCAAATAGGTATGCGCGCGCCAATAACAAATACATGGAATCATTCGATCCATCAAGGTCCTCAACATACTTGATGTATTTTCGATGATGTATTTCGATGCGATGTATTTCCATACGTGATTCGTATGGATGGGCAATGTGTCAACCATTGCCCTATGCTGATTTTCGATGGGTCGATGAGTTGTCGACATTCGATTTATCATCTATCGCGCTAGATTCACCGACCGATTACATTCTTGAGGCCGACTTAGAGTACCCGGAATGTCTACACGATGCACACACGGACTTACCGTTTTGTTCAACACATGGTAAACCACCTGGTGGACAATACGAAAAACTCCTTGCAACCGTGCATAACAAGGAACAGTATGTTATTCATTATCGCAATCTGCAGCAGTGTGTACGACACGGTCTCAAAATCACCAAAATTCATAGAATACTCCAATTCTCCCAATCGCCCTGGCTACGAACATATATCGAGCTGAATGCGCAGTTCCGAACCCAAGCGAAGAATAATTTTGAAAAAAATCTCTATAAATTGCTGAATAATGCGGTATTTGGGAAAACAATAGAAAATGTGCGCAATCACGTAGACGTCAAGATTTTACCACGGTGGGAGGGCAGGTACGGTGCAGAGGCAATGATTGCAAAACCAAATTTTCATAGCCGGAGTGTTTTTTCAGAAAACCTTATTGCTGTCGAATTACGCAAGCTCGAGGTGAAATTCAATAAACTAATATATGTGGGTATGTGCATACTCGACATATCGAAGACATGTTTATATGATTTTCATCATGAGTACATGGTGCCTCTGTATAAAGAAAAATGTACAGTGTTGTACACCGATACGAATAGTCTAATATACAACATTGAGTGTGAGGATGTGTACGACGACATGAAGCGTAATATCCATCGTTTCGATACGAGCGAGTAGCCGGCGAGCAATGGGTATGATATACCGCTTGTCAACAAAAATTGTCCCGGATTTATGGAAGACGAAAATAATGGTCGGATAATGACGGAATTTGTCGGGGTTACAGCAAAAATGTATGCAGTGCGAGTCGATGGTAAAGACGTTACGAAGAAACTGAAGCGCGGTAAGAGTAACATCGCGGCGAGAAAGATCTCCTTCGAGGATTACACGAAATGCTTATATGACCAGATCGAAATGACTGGTCAGCAAGCATGCATACGATCGATGTTGCATGAAGTGTACACCACCAACGAGACAAAAATTGCTCTAAGTCCGCGCGATGACAAACGGTATATCATACCTGGAACCACGAAAACGTTGCCATGGGGGCATTATAGGATACAATCGTAGGGTGTATTTTTGTAATTGTAGATAAGCTTGTAAAATAATTGTAAAACAGCTTGTTCTGCAAATAATCAACCCTGTGAGAAACGACGTTTGTAAATTATCGCGTTTGTCTGTTGTATATAATAAATTGGTTCATGAATTTTTCAACTGAGAAAATGAAGAAGGGCCCGTTGTAGTTTGGCGAATCACCTAATTTTTCCTCACACTCTCCTGACACGCTTCTACGGGAGACAGAGAAAGAGAGAGAGGTATCATAAAATTTAAAACATTTTTATTGTCCGCTCCACATCAGGTTTGCTCATTCAGCTATTGTGAGTATTGTCGAAAGCCAACCCCATTACAAACATTCGATTATTACGCTGCTACAATACTTTTTCAATGAGATCAATTTCGACATATTCGACATAATTTCGACATATAAGTAGCTCCTGATCGTACAAATCACCTGCAACGGCTCCATCGTTATAGCCCGTCAGATGAAATGCTACAGACTTCGCAATTTTCTCTCGATATCTGGCAAATATTTTCGCTGTCCAGTTCGGTGCGTAATCCTTTCAGAATACACTCTTAAATTTACTGATTCTTAACGCTCTTTATTGTCAATTTTTTACTTACATAATGATGCGGTTTAATTTTTTTGAAATGGGGTCCTATGAAACCATGTTGTTGTGGCAGCTTCTCATTTTCAACGTTGATGCTACTCAGTTTCACCTGCCTTATCGTATAGTGTACATAATCATCAGACGCGTCTACTAGGTTATCAAGAATACCGATCTACCTATAATTACTACGTAGGCAAAATTGCATTCGCATCTTATTCCTCACTGCACGATTGAAATACTCACAAATGGATGCTTTTAAATTGCTATACCCAGAATACAGGCGAAAATTATACGTTTTTTATTAGGGTTTTAAAGCAACCATTATAAAATTATTTTCCCTGATCAAAGTGCAAGTTCTGCGGTATGCGTCTCCTTGACAAGTGTTGACGTCACTGCGGTTCCTGCATCATTACCATTCTTACTCCGTAGGCGTACGGCCGAGGCAAATTTTGAGACAGTATCGATGACGGTTAGGTGAAATTTATGCTTGGAGTTTTTACGCGCGTACGATGAAATATCGACGAGATCAGCTTGCCATGGTTCATCCAAGCCGCCAATGTTCACAAGTAAAAGGTCTAGTAGCGTCAAGTTCATCAACGCTTCGCACAACGAACGAGTTTTTTATTTGAAGCACTTAAAGTAACGCTACCAACTTTGTCCTTCCTATGTAACACTGGGATGACAGTGGTATACCGCACGAGGCAGCTTGAACAATAATTCGAACCATCTTGCGAGGAGCTCCCACGATCTACGCGGCGGAATCCGAGAAGTACTCGAAGCTGTCAATATTTACGCAAAAATCGGCACAAAATCGTGTCAATAATCCACAGACGCTTCAGTTAAGGCACAACACCACTGTGACCCCCTGTTTTGTAGCGATTTTTCAAGAATTTTTTTTTGTGGGAAAAAAAGAGATATTTGAAATTTTTTTTTTGTTTTGTTCGTTGCTTATTGAAGATACATAAAAATTTTTTTTTAATTTTTCACGCCCCATGGTGACGCTGGGGAAGCTCCCGCGTCAGGTACTGTTGCCTCTGCAGTGGTTCGCGGCACGCAGCAGAACTCTCTTCAAAGCCGATCTGAAAAAAAATACCGAGTGTTTTTGTTAATAATATGATATTTTGAAGAGAAGTACACAGGGATTTGAAAAAATATTGATTTTTAAAAAATAGGCACGCTTTTGAAATTAAAGGACGATTTTCGAGCAAAATTTCTCGTCGAAAATAGGCTATAACTTTTTTTATTATTGAGATATCGAAAAAATCCTATGTACTTGTTTAGATAATCTAGTTTTATTGATACAGTCCAAATTTGAAGTCGATCGGATAAAAATTGCTCGAGTTCTGCTGCGTGCCGCACTCAAAAAAGTGGTTTTGAGAAAAAAACGTTCAAAGTTTTAGGTTTGTTAATTTATGCGATAAATTGGAAAAAAAATGTTTACCTTTAATCAGCGATGCCGGCACCATATAGCTGGCCTTCAAGAAGCAAATCATTGTCCCTAGCATCTTTTCTCGAACTTGTAGAGGCTCTTCTTGCCGCTTTTGCAGCGTCTGTGAGCGAGCGCTCCACCAGCTCGATCCGCGCTGCGTCGGTTTCAACGCAAAAATTGAAACAATTTGGGCCGATAGTTATCCCCAACGTCTCCAAAACTTTCATGAGGCTTCTCAGGCCATCATTGAATAATAATACCGCGATATCAGCTGCAATATCGACGATTTTTTTGCTCCCGGACTGACACTTGGGGGCTATTGCCCAAACTGATTTGTTGTAGCTTTCGTTGTTGTTTTGCGTGAAGCCGCCCAAACAACGCTGCAGCAAATCGTCTCTGCTCAAATTTATATATCCCGGTATACCTGCCGACCCTGAGGCGCGCAGCTGCGCGGGACCCCGACCGTCACGGAGCGCTGCACCGCTCCACAAAATATTCAATATCTCCGAAAATAATTATTTTTTCGACCTGGGTCCAACGGCATCTTAATCTTAAATGTATTTTAGATTTTTCTAGATGGTTTTCAAAAAATCGATTTTTTGAAGCCGTCACAGTGGTGTTGTTCCTTAAGATAGAGCGCATCGTCGCCGTGCAAGCCCTCAAGACACCCACCAACGAGTTTATACTAAAGGAGATATCCATCACCAAACTTCACGACAGGAACGCTGATCCGCAAAGTAGATATGAATTGAAGGCATATAAAACAATAGTTTATTAATAATAAAATTAAACAATTACATAATCATAGTGTATGCTATGCATTAAACCTTGGTGTGTGTGTGTGTGTGTCCGTTTTTTATTTTTGTTATTCTTTTATTTTAAATATCCGCAGCGGTAGTCGTTCTGAAAGAAACAAAACATGCATTTTTCTTATCAATCTATCAAACACAATGATATTTAGAATGATACTAAAGTAAAAAGATAATACTCACAATCAGCCCTGTATACGTTCAAACAGGTTGGGCACATGTCGCGCGTGACAATTTGATGTAGCGGTCCACCGCAGTTGGTGCAAAAGATTCCGCGCATGGCTAGAAAGCGTTCGCTGTAGTGACCACATCTTTTGCGAAGTCCTTCAAACATTTCCCGTACATCGAAGTAGCACGAAACACAATACTTTTATCGATGATTTTCGGTAAAGTATATGTAATTCACGCAATATACGGCTTCCCGGTTCAGCCCATTAAGTTGACGCCGGTCCAGTAGGTCCTCTCGCACATCATGGTATTCATCATCTGACCCACCGCCGTATGCGGAATCTGCTTGTTCAATATCACTATCCAGTTCGTCTATTTCAAGCAGTACGATGTCATCACGAGCGATCACTTCTACTTCGTCGTCATAATCGGCGTTGTCAACATCTATTTCGTCGTCCCCATGAACGGCGATATCAAAAATTTGTACGTCGTTATCATCGGCGATATCAACAGCTTCTACTTCGTCGTCATTATCGTCGATATCCACCACCTCCATTTCATTATCAACGACTAGATCGAACACTTCACGAATTTGGCTAACCATTATTTCACTTTTCTTCGTTCTGCGACTCTTTCGTTTCAGAATGACACCTCGGAGGTTGGAGACTGGAATGGAGAAAACTGCGTTCACGATAATTTTGAAATTTCGGTTTTTGGATCCTCATAGGATTGAGGTATGGTGGGGATGGCCAATAGGACATGTACACGGTTTTCCTATTCAACATGTAGGAATTAGTCGGGAAGTGTAGAAAAAATTAACCTTCCAAGATCTCGCATCCCCACCATACCTCAGTTCTATGAGGATCCAAAAACCGAAATTTCAAAAAGTATCATGAACGCAGTTTTCACCATTCCAGTCTCCAACCTCCGAGGTGTCATTCTGAAACGAAAGAGTCGCAGAACGAAGAAAAGTGAAATAATGGTTAGCCAAATTCGTGAAGTGATCGATCTAGTTGTTGACAATGAAATGGAGGTGGTGGATATCGACGATAATGACGACGAAGTAGAAGCTGTTGATATCGCCGATGATAACGACGTGCAAATTGTTGATATCGCCGTTGATGGTGACGACAAAATAGATGTTGACAACGCCGATTATGACGACGAAGTAGAAGTGATCGCTCGTGATGACATCGTACTGCTTGAAATAGACGAACTGGATAGTGATATTGAACAGGCAGATTCCGCATACGGCGGTGGGTCAGATGATGAATACCATGATGTGCGAGAGAACCTACTGGACCGGCATCAACTTAATCGGCTGAACCGGGAAGCCGTATATTGCGTGAATTACATATACTTTACCGAAAATCATCGATCAAAGTATTGTGTTTCGTGCTACTTCGATGTACGCGAAATGTTTGAAGGACTTCGCAAAAGATGTGGTCACTACAGCGAACGCTTTCTAGCCATGCGCGGAATCTTTTGTACCAACTGCGGTGGACCGCTACATCAAATTGTCACGCGCGACATGTGTCCAACCTGTTTGAACGTATACAGGGCTGATTGTGAGTATTGTCTTTTTACTTTAGTATCATTCTAAATATCATTGTGTTTGATAGATTGATAAGAAAAATGCATGTTTTGTTTCTTTCAGAACGACTACCGCTGCGGATATTTAAAATAAAAGAATAAAAAAATTAAAAACGGACACACACACACACACGCGCGCGCACACACACACACACACACACCCACCCACCGAGGTTTAATGCATAGCATACACTATGATTATGTAATTGTTTAATTTTATTATTAATAAACTATTGTTTTATATGCCTTCAATTCATATCTACTTTGCGGATCAGCGTTCCTGTCGTGAAGATTGGTGATGGATATCTCCTTTAGTATAAACTCGTTGGTGGGTGTCTTGAGCCCTTGCACGGCGACGATGCGCTCTATCTAAACTGAAGCGTCTGTGGATAATTGACACGATTTTGTGCCGATTTTTGCGTAAATATTGACAGCTTCGAGTACTTCTCGGATTCCGCCGCGTAGATCGTGGGAGCTCCTCGCAAGATGGTTCGAATTATCGTTCAAGCTGCCTCGTGCGGTATACCACTGTCATCCCAGTGTTACATCGGAAGGACAAAGTTGGTAGTGTTACTTTAAGTGCTTCAAATAAAAAACTAGTTCGTTGTGCGAAGCGTTGATGAACTCGACGCTACTAGACCTTTTACTTGTGAACATTCGCGGCTTGGATGAACCATAGCAAGCGGATCTCGTCGATATTTCATCGTACGCGTGTAAAAACTCCAAACATAAATTTCACCTAACCGTCATCGATACTGTCTCAAAATTTGCCTCGGCCGTACGCCTACGGAGTAAGAATGGTAATGATGCAGGAACCGCAGTGACGTCAACACTTGTCAAGGGGACGCATACCGCAGAACTTGCACTTTAATCAGGGAAAATAATTTTATAATGGTCGCTTTAAAACCCTAATAAAAAACGTATAATTTTCGCCTGTATTCTGGGTATAGCAATTTAAAAGCATCCATTTGTGAGTATTTCAATCGTGCAGTGAGGAATAAGATGCGAATGCAATTTAGCCTACGTAGTAATTATAGGTAGATCGGCATTCTTGATAACCTAGTAGACGCGTCTGATGATTCTGTACACTATACGATAAGGCAGGTGAAACTGAGTAGCATCAACGTTGAAAATGAGAAGCTGCCACAACAACATGGTTTCATAGGACCCCATTTCAAAAAATTTAAACCGTATCATTATGTAAGTAAAAAATTGACAATAAAGAGCGTTAAGAATCAGTAAATTTAAGAGTGTATTCTGAAAGGATTACGCACCGAACTGGACAGCGAAAATATTTGCCATATATCGAGAGAAAATCGCGAAGTTTGTAGCATTTCATCTGACGGGCTATAACGATGGAGCCGTTGCAGGTGATTTGTACGATCAGGAGCTACTTATATGTCGAAATTATGTCGAATATGTCGAAATTGATCTCATTGAAAAAGTATTGTAGCAGCGTAATAATCGAATGTTTGTAATGGGGTTGGCTTTCGACAATACTCACAACAGCTGAATGAGCAAACCTGATGTGGAGCGGACAATAAAAATGTTTTAAATTTTATGACACCTCTCTCTCTTTCTCTGTCTCCCGTAGAAGCGTGTCAGGAGAGTGTGAGGAAAAATTAGGTGATTCGCCAAACTACAATGGGCCCTTCTTTATTTTCTCAGTTGAAAAATTCATGAACCAATTTATTATATACAACAGACAAACGCGAAAATTTACAAACGTCGTTTCTCACAGGGTTGATTATTTGCAGAACAAGCTTTTTTACAATTATTTTACAAGCTTATCTACAATTTAAAAAATACACCCTACGATTGTATCCTATAATGCCCCCATGGCAACGTTTTCGTGGTTCCAGGTATGATATACCGTTTGTCATCGCGCGGATTTAGAGCAATTTTTGTCTCGTTGGTGGTGTACACTTCATGCAACATCGATCGTATGCATACTTGCTGACCAGTCATTTCGATCTGGTCATGTAAGCATTTCGTGTAATCCTCGAAGGAGGTCTTTCTCGCCGCGATGTTACTCTTATCGCGCTTCAGTTTCTTCGTAACGTCTTTACCATCGACTCGCACTGCATACATTTTTGCTGTAACCCCGACAAATTCCGTCATTATCCGACCATTATTTTCGTCTTTCATAAGTCGGGGAACATTTTTGTTGACAAGCGGTATATCATACCCATTGCTCGCCGGGTACTCGCTCGTATCGAAACGATGGATATTACGCTTCATGTCGTCGTACACATTCTCACACTCAATGTTGTATATTAGACTATCCGTATCGGTGTACAACACTGTACATTTTTCTTTATACAGAGGCACCATGTACTCATGATGAAAATCATATAAACATGTCTTCGATATGTCGAGTATGCACATACCCACATATATTGGTTTATTGAATTTCACCTCGAGCTTGCGTAATTCGACAGCAATAAGGTTTTCTGAAAAAACACTCCGGCTATGAAAATTTGGTTTTGCAATCATTGCCTCTGCACCGTACCTGCCCTCCCACCGTGGTAAAATCTTGACGTCTACGTGATTGCGCACATTTTCTATTGTTTTCCCAAACACCGCATTATTCATCAATTTATAGAGATTTTTTTCAAAATTATTCTTTGCTTGGGTTCGGAACTGCGCATTCAGCTCGATATATGTTCGTAGCCAGGGCGATTGGGAGAATTGGAGTATTCTATGAATTTTGGTGATTTTGAGACCGTGTCGTACACACTGCTGCAGATTGCGATAAAGAATAACATACCGTTCCTTGTTATGCACGGTTGCAAGGAGTTTTTCGTATTGTCCACCAGGTGGTTTACCATGTGTTGAACAAAACGGTAAGTCCGTGTGTGCATCGTGTAGACATTCCGGGTACTCTAAGTCAGCCTCAAGAATGTAACCGGTCGGTGAATCTAGCGCGATAGATGATAAATCGAATGTCGACAACTCATCGACCCATCGAAAATCAGCATAGGGCAATGGTTGACACATTGCCCATCCATACGAATTATTCACATCGAAATACATCAAGTATGTTGAGGACCTTGATGGATCGAATGATTCCATGTATTTGTTATTGGCGCGCGCATACCTATTTGAGCACTGACTCAGGCCACCGAGTATACCTCGTTCAACAAATAATACCATGTCAATGTCGGTGAGTAATTCGAAGTTAACGCATGTGTGTTTCAACATTGCATCCCATGTGTAGCCGGGGAGAGTATAGTAATAAGCGGGGTCGAGCCTGTAACGCTCCATACAGCTATTGCGAAAGTTCTCAAAAACGTCGGCCAGCCACAAAACTTCGGTCTTCAAATACAAGTCACTATATTTACCTAACGTTTGAATAGAAAACCGCCATACATTCTTGGCGTGAGCGTATTCGTTCTCACTTACAATGTCACCAGTCAAAGTACTGTAGAATGCGCTTCGGGGTGGTAGGTGATAGTCTTCCAATCGGTTTACACTATCGACATATTCATTGGGGAAGACGCCCTTTCGAGTTAATAGGATGAAACTATCGCTCGTTATGTCACGAAATTGCGAACGTAAAATTTTTAGTTTGTCCATTGTCAAAAATGAGGCCAGGTCATCCAGACTCGCATTGAGAAATTTGCATGCATCGATGAAGCGTAATTGAATCGGATGTGAATTGTCTGCCGTTCGAAATGTTTTTGTAAAAGTAATGTATTCCTCTTTAGTTATGGGCAGCATAGTGGTTATCCCCTCGAATGCTGTGGCTAGTTCCTCGATGATGAGCTGTGCACCATAGCCGGACAAAGTATGAAAAAATACGGGGATGAAAAAATACCATTGATAATTCAATTTGCAGTTAGAATGGGCGGGACCTTTATAACGTCCGGTCAAAAGGCAATGATCACGAACACGTGTGTCGTCTTCGGCAAATGGTTTTTCACATATATGGCACTGAGCAGCGCTTTTAAATTTTGCCCGCTCATCTGGAGTTAGAAGTACCACGGGAACACTATCCGATAGAATAACGTTGATGTGCAAAGCTAAATTTTTAAGGTTCTCATCAAACCATGGGATGCAATTGGCATCGCGCCGCGAGTAGTATCCCGATAACGAATCGTCATACGAGCAATGTACGTAGTACGCTACGTTAAACACTTCGTGCTGTTGCTGTATATTTTTGTTGTCAACATTTGCTGCAGTACAGATGAGTAGTGTGGATATGAAGTTACTCGATGTACGTTTGTTTCCACTGGATAAAGAGCAGCGACCACTGACCACGCAAAACACGCGTTATCCTTCGACTTTACATTCACCACCGCTTTCTTCAGGATTATTTCCCGCGACAAAACAGTTTGACATCCGGCACGCATTGGATTGTATTTGTTGATATTTAAAGTTAAGTTCAGTACCCGCGACAATGTCCATCCTCAATCCCGTTTTTGAAAATCTTCGAGGGATGCTAGAGTAGGCTTAACAACTCGTTGTGTATACCACTCACGTAAATTGGATGTGGTAAAAAGTTCAAAGTTCTTCGTGTTGATTCGTTGAGTTGCACGTTTGTCACCTGACTCAAATTCACCATTGAAAACTGTATTCACTTTTACACTGAAGCGTTTGTTGGTAATGTCTTGCACGTGTGAAAGCATCATATCACATGCCTCTTCGAGAAACTGACGAGGTTCAATATGGTTGTTATTGACGACGCAGCCAGTTAGGACACGATTTTCGAACGCTGTATCAATCTCTCGCCAGATCAAACCGCGATCACTGTGTCCCGCGCCCGCATGTAAAAATCGTCTGCGTAAAACATTTTTTAAACCTTCTAAGCGAGCGATTCCTGCTACCAATAATTGTCGATTTCCGAGTGATAATCGTGGTCGCTTAATTCGACTTTGTGGTTCCAACGACTCTATACATTGATCACATTGTTGCTCCCACACTGTATACTCTTCCGCGGAAATTACAAGGGCGGCTTGATCGCGCAGATTTTGTTCTAATTGTGGAACGTTCTCGGCCATTTTCACGTGAGTTCACAACGGAAGTCCCAAGAGGTGATGTCGGCAAAAGTGACTGCTCGATTCGTACTGTGAAACCTGCGGTGGTAGAAGTCGTTTTCATTCGGGAATCTTTTCCCCATATTTTTCCTCTATCTTAGGAGTGCACTATAGGTCCACACTATAGTGTTCTTATTTTGTAATACTATAAGAATAGTAGGGAGGCGTGGAAACGAAATGAACCATTCAAAAAGGAGTATAAGTGTGGAAGATCTCGGGTTTTCACACCAAAAATCGTGCGGTGGCATCCACGCATTATTGAGTACTTTGCATATATAAATACCTCGGTGTTACCTGTGGAAATGAATACAAAACCCGGATGTAGTGACATTTTGGAAGAGCGCAGTAGTGTAATGGGGCCGATTCTAACCCAAGATTCCTACTACCGACATTTACCGACTTAGTTGAAAATCGAACCAAAAAGGTTGATTCCCGAGTTATCGGCGGATGGTCGGGTAGGGTTTTGGTTAGAATCGGCCCCATGATCGACTGTCGATGTCTGTACTTACCGACCGATGGTAGGGCTGCACTGCTTACCGACCGATGGTGATGCTCACCTGCTTACCGACCGATGTTAGGGCTCACCTACTTACCGACCGATGGTGGCAAGTCGCCCTTCGCCCTCGAATGGAATTCGACGGAATGGGGGCGGGGGTAAACACGGGATACACGTCCGACTCCTAGCGAGGCCGCGCAACGACTGACAAAGAGTCGAAGTGCTTTGTAGTAAAAGGGAGTTCCCCTCCCCTCCCGCGGGAAGAGTGGGGCTGTGGGAGGAAGAGTGGAAGGTCCGATTTCTCAGAAACAGTTTTAAACATTTGTGGATGGTGAGTCATCGGACGCTTGCCGTGGCTTGACAAAGCCCCCCCCCCCCCCACCTCCTCTTGCTGAGATGCGATAGTTTTGTTTATCGACGTGTTGAAACCGGCGAATTGAGGTGTTGAATGATTATTTTCCGAGAATTTATCATCGGCCGGTGACATTTGATAGCGTCAAAATGGCGGCGAGATTTCGTCAGAATTCTATGAGTTATATTTTTAAAACATTTTGGGGGTCGGGGGTGAGTCGTCAGACGCGCGACGTTTTTCGGCGCTCGGACCCTCGTGCCATCAATGCAGCGTGAGGGGGGGGGGGATAGGAGTACAGAATCTTGCGATTCAAGATCGGACGCACACATGAGAAAGAACTACGTGCACACGAGTGAAACAATGGAGTTCATCGATAAAATTGGTAAAATTGCCGATTTTATGCCGATGAAAAAGCTCAGAGAGTTGTCACCCGGGTCGGATTATATCATCACCAACATACGGGCGGTCAATACTAAATTTGGCAAAAAGCACTTCGTCGACATTCGCAACGAATTCAGCGTGTTTCTACCCGGAACGATCATCAAGGCGCTTGAGGCTGATTCGACAACATTTGAGAGCATGCTGGCAGCAGCGCATAGAGGAGATCTATGCATGGTCTATCGCGGCGGAAAATGTCACAGCCTGAAATTCGCGAATTCAGCAACATTCCAGCTGATGTTGGCAGCAGCGTACAAAAGAAATGTCTGCATAGCCTACATCGGTGGAAAGTTTATCGCATACGTTAAGGGTCATGAAAATCGAGAACAGCTAGCTCATATACTAAATATGAAAAATTATCTAGTAATTGAAACGTTGGACGCAGACTCTGAAGATATGGATGCATAATGCATAACGAAGGATACTAGTAAAGCATTTCAAGAAAAAATCATCTTGTGTTCAAGATTGAAAACCACGAGAAAGAGCGCCTACCGTCTCACTGTTTGAAACTCGATCTTGTGTATACAAACTCGACGTTCGAGCGCGTGCCGGCACACACACACACACACACACACACACACACACACACACACACACACACACACACACGCACGCACGCACGCACGCACGCACGCACGCACGCACGCGCGCACACACACACACACACACACACACACACACACACACACACACACACACACACACACACACACACACACACACACAGGCACACACGCTCGCACAGACGCGCGTATGAGGTTGTATAGAGATTTTTTCTTAAATATATATATATTGGTGAGACGTTCCCTTCGGTATTTGATTCATCGAGCAGTCGGAACCATGGACGATTGCGATAAAATTATCGATAAGTTGAGCGGTGCGAGGAACAATTTCTCTCGCGTAGATAAGTGGCAAAAGTTCTGTGAGGTGCACGTCAAACTTTTGGGGAATACGTTGAAAAAACCAGGGCTCAACGTCGGTCAAAAACTGAAAATTCAATCGACAATAGCGAAATTGTTGTCGTTGAGGGAAAAAATCGTGCGTGGAGCAAGCGTAAGCAGCGCAGGTGTAAGCGGTGCTGGTGTGAGTGATGCTCGCGAAAAACTAAAGTGGGTCGATCTCGAGTCGGCATTCAAAAATCGAATAAAGACAGGCTCGATTGTGAATTTCGAGCACAAAGATGTTCAAAGTTTCCGCGAAGATGCAATGCGCGTGGTGTTTTTAAAACTGGACAAAATCGTGCGCGAGGAGGGTAACGTGAAGGTGAATGTGACCTTGGCGTGCAAATTTCACCTCATGAAGGTGAATGAAATCATTGAGGAGGAAAAGACGTTTCAAACGACAAACGCGGTCATTCTACCATCGAGCGATATTGTCGAGTCGTTCATCGAGTGCGTCCAAGCAAGACTCTCCGCAAAAATCGAGGACTTTCAGGAAAAAGAGTCGGGTTGGATATTACACGAAATCTCCCATCTACTTGTGAACATTGACAAGTACGAACCACCGCGAGGGAGCTTATCCACCTACACGCGTCTCCTGAGGGATATACAGATGAAACGGGCCGTCGTCGTCAATATTGAAAAACAATGACCCTTATTGTTTTCTCGGGCCCATCACCGCAGCTCTCTCCCCACCACCACCGAGGATGCATCTCGAAAGTAAGAGTTCTTCTCCTCATTATAGCGAAGTGCTCAAATACGAAGGCTTGAATTTTCCGATGACCTTATCGATGATTAAGAAATTTGAGGAATTTAATAGTTTGACGATCTATGTGTATGGGATCGATGGAATCACGAAAGACGGTATTAGTAAAATTGTACCGATATATCTGAATAAACAAACGTCGGATAAACCAACAATTCACCTACTCATCATCAAAGCCGAAATCGATGAGGAGGATGCTGCCGCTCCTAAGGTGTATCATCATTTCGCGTGGATTAAAAACATGTCGCGACTCTTGAGTGCGTAGATATCGAAGGGTAAACGTTGCATGCGGATTTGCTGCCGATGCTTGCGTCATTTTACCACGAAAGAAAAATTGCAGAGGCACAAAGAGGATTGCGCGAATAATGCGTAGATGATTATGATAAATAATAAGAAGTCATGTATACACTACAATAAAATTAAGATTGAATCAACAATTATAAAAACTGTATAAAATTTATTTCCAATGAACCATGGTTTCAGTTAACCATGGGTCGTTCAGCCTCGATCACCCTGGTTAATCCGAGTGTTACTGTAAAAAGTATGACAGTCTTGCATATCGTATATCGAAAGGCTATCAATATGGGTTTTCTTCAGATAAATCAAAGACAATAAGAACATATCCATAAGACGCGGTAGCATTGCACTGCTAGCATACTAAAAAAATCCGAAGAAAGGCCGCAGATGAGTGGCACACTAATATGCCGGCCGTGCCACACTTGATGTATTACAATTTCAATAATCTGTATGGTGTAGCTATGTGTGAGTCATTGCTATACGGCTCGTTCGCTTGGGTAGACAATTTCGAGCAATGTATCGGGGATATTCCAGATGAGGCTGAAACGGGATACATCTTGAAGGTTGATTTGGAGTACTCTCAAGAGTTACACGACACGCACAACGATTTACCCTTGTACCCACAACACGACGGCCCTCCTGAGCGGGCACTCCAAGAAAATTAACGATCACGCGGCCGCGAAAAGAACAATACGTAATTTACTAAATAAATTTGAAAAAACGCGTAAAATTTGGATTACGCGTCATGGAAATTCACAGAGTCCTCGAGTTGGCTAAAACGTCGCAATGATCGAACTGACTCGCATTCTTGCTTGGCTAAAACGTCGCAATGATCGAACTGACTCGCATTCTTGCGTTTATTATTTTTACGATTCATCCGGGAAGCCAGAATGACATATCGCGGCTTTTTCAATTGTGTGTAGACGTCTTCACAGACCATATAGTATACTCGTTATGGTATCGACTTGAACGTGAACAATTCGACGAGTCCGAGAGTATGATTTTTAAACGGCTATAGTTCGATAGGTGTGATGGAGCTCGCTCTCGAAAGTGTCAGCGTGAAAGAATTAATCATGGGTAGTTGTCGTTCAACTGTATCCGAACAGAATCCTTTTTATACACTTTCAAAATGTTATACATAAATCACTACATACAACAGTATCATAGTCCTGATATCGTTCATGATAGTGTCTGATAGTGCTACCAGCACCCAAATATCTCTCCAGATCTTGAGATAGCTAAAATTATCAAAACTGTCGAATCACATGACTTCATCGTTAGTTTTTCTGTATGCAGCCCAATGTGTGCCAGGACCATCTTTGTCATCGAGATTCACAATAGTGGTTTCGTAATTTCGGCGTCCACTCTTGAGAATTCATTTCTCACGCAAACTCCACAACAATGAGGAATTTCCATAGTTTTTTAATTCAATATGGAAATTTTAAGCAATGCCTGAAATTGGGACTGCGCATCACAAAATGCCAAGAATTTTCAAATTCAAACAGCGCGCTTGGCTAAAAAAATACATCGATGTAAATATGGAATTGGGGGAGAAATCTGACAAGGATTTTAAGAATTTTGTATAAACTCGTGAACAATCCGGTCATTGGTAAAACAATGGAAAATGTGAGGAAACATCGGGAAGTACGACTCGTAACAATGTGGAAGAGGCGGTGGGGAGCGGAAGCGCAGATCGCCAAGAACCCATATTCCATAACTGCAGCATATTTGACAATTACATTGTTATAATTGCGCTCAAAAGAGCGTGCGTTCTATTTAATAAGCCCATATCCACAGGATTTTCCATTCTCGATTTACCTTAGCCCTGGATTTATGATTTTAACTACAATTTTTATTTATGAATTTATGAATTTAACTACAAATAATCCGTACGATGTCCGCACGCGAAATAAGAGGAATTAGGCCTCATGAAAGATGAGAATGATAATCGTATTATGATGGAATTTGTAGACTGGGGAGCGAAATTGTACTCGTTTAAAATCCTCGACTGTGACGATGTCAAGAAGCGAGCTAAAGGTATTACGCGGTCAACCCTGAAATCCATCACATTCAAAGACTTAAAAAATTGCTTGTTTGCGCACGAAAAAAAAACCTCATCATGGTGCAACAATTGTTCATAAGTATAGAAACACATTGTTCATACGATGATGCAAAATAAAGTTGCTCTCAGCTGGAAAGATGACAAAAGAGTGCTAATTCCCAGATTCCACGGACACTCTTCGATTATGATTTCGATTATATGGAATATTAAAATATACTGTTAAAAAACAATTGTGTGTAAAGAGAGAAACGGTAAAATACATTTACGCTTAAACCTAAACATTTTCGAAAATGTACCCCCCCCCCCCTATCAGACCTAACGAAGAAAGAATCATGCCATAGATGTTCGAGCCAAGTCCGCGACACAGAATGTAAACAAATCACGAATACTATAAGACGAGCAACAAGAATTGGCTTTGAAGGAGGAGGAGGAGCAGGAGGCCGATGTCGATAATACTTTCAATACTAAGTATGATGATGGTGATGATGATGATGATGATGATGATGATGATGATGATGATGATGATGATGATGATGATGATGATGATGATGATGATGATGATGATGATGATGATGATGATGATGATGATGATGATTATCAACAAGTATTATTAACATCATCTAAGAAGGATGTTGAGCGAGAAACATTCGAACTTCGATGATTTTATATCCTGGTGGTACGGATGGGAAAAACTCGTGAATCATGTGTACTCTTCGCTCATTTATAACTTTACGAATTTTTTAATGATATTTAAGAATTTTTTTAACAGTAATAATAATAATATCATTCGTTTTTAAAAAATTTGATTTTTTTCTTTGAAAATTCATCTGGTCGTTTCTGATTTGTCGGAAAAAAAAACACATTTTTTGTACTCTACAAATTTTCAAATGATTATTTTAAAAATAAAACATTTTTTTCCGACAATTTTGTATAATAATAATAAATTTGTATTCAAAAAATCTTTTTTCCGATGAGAATCCGCTCGTCGATTCTGATTTATCGATCCAACTGTTGTGTGTACCATCGAAGGCCAATCACCGGCTGAACGAATAAATAATTTCAAAACGAATTTCTTAAAGATCAACGTCAGTCGTGATTTGATCTTGCCATCGACTTGATCACGCTAAAACATATTCATTATGACTGTGCCCACGTTTGTTGATTTGCAAGGATTCATTGTTGGACGGAACTTTATCGTGAAGGAAGTAGCAATTCTGCGAGTAGGATGCGTACTCTCCCATTACATTTTCGCGAGTCCCATACCATGGAGACTTCTCACAAAATCTGAGAGATACGAATCATCATGGGCGATTCGGAATCAACATGGTCTAAAGAGGGCCTATGGAAACGTTCCATATAGCATGGCTGACGGGTTAATAACCGCTGCAGTTGAGGGTTCAACGGAAGACGACATGTGCCCTATTGTATATGTTAAGTGTCATGAGAAGCGAGAATGGCTAGCTGATATACTAAAAATGAAAAATGATCTAGTTATTGAAACGTTGGATGTGGACTCGGAAGATATGGATGCATTGGGTAAATTAGATGGAAACTCGACGCTACGTTGTGAAAAGCATGAAAAAAATTGTGCATTGCAAAATGTATTTAAAATGTTTAATTGGTGGTCGAATCATAAAGATTCGTACAAATAAAAGAAATGTAACATTATGTAATTTTGATTTATTCTCCTCACCCCGTACTTCGTTAAATTATCATCTGCTATCGGGTTGCACAACTATATGAAATATTTCTTTCGAATGTGAAACTAAATTTTTTGTGTATGGAATTTGATTGAAAATAAATTATTATAATCGTTCGATGGCGTTCGAAGACATTTATCGGCAGACGTTCGATAGACGTTTGTGAGACGTTCGAAGACTATCGAAAACATTTGCGAGACATTCGAAGATGTTCGTGAGACGTTTATAAGACGTTCGCGAGAAGTTCGAAAGCATTCACTAGACATTGGGGAGAAGTACAATAGATGTACAGAGACGTTTGGAGTCATTTGAAGACTTTCATGAGGGACTCAACGGCGTTCAAGATATTTTCGATAATGTTCAAGAGATTTTCGAAAACGTTCATGAGCCGTTCGAAGACATTAATGGAGGGTTCAGGGACGTTCAAGACACTTTCGAAGACGTTCATGAGACATTCGACCATGTTCGTGAGACATTCAAGAGACGGCCATAGACGTTCATAAGACGTTTGAAGACATTCATGAGGGGTTTGAAGGCATTCAAGAGAGACTTTCGAGGACGCTCAGGACATTCGAAGACTTTCATGTCGTTTAAGTTTTGTTAGATTGGTTTCGGTTTGTTTGGGATGGGAACCCAAACAAACCCAAACAAACCCAAACAAACCCGTTTCTCTCTTTACACACAATTGTTTTTTAACAGTATATTTTAATATTCCATATAATCGAAAACATAATCGAAGAGTGTCCGTGGAATCTGGGAATCAGCACTCTTTTGTCATCTTTCCAGCTGAGAGCAACTTTATTTTGCATCATCGTATGAACAATGTGTTTCTATACTTATGATCAATTGTTGCACCATGATGAGGTTTTTTCGTGCGCAAACAAGCAATTTTTTAAGTCTTTGAATGTGATGGATTTCAGGGTTGACCGCGTAATACCTTTAGCTCGCTTCTTGACATCGCCACAGTCGAGGATTTTAAACAAGTACAATTTCGCTCCCCAGTCTACAAATTCCATCATAATACGATTATTATTCTCATCTTTCATGAGGCCTAATTCCTCTAATTTCGCGAGGGGACATCGTACGGATTATTTGACGAATAATCAGACGTGTCAAACTTGTCAATGTCACACTTCATCGTTTCATGAATGTCGGACACGCTGATGTGATAAATCAGACTATCAGTCTCCGTATACAACAATTTCGCTCGATTGTTAAATCTTTCGAGTATGTAATTGTAGTTAAAATCATAAATCCAGGGCTAAGGTAAATCGAGAATGGAAAATCCTGTGGATATGGGCTTATTAAATAGAACGCACGCTCTTTTGAGCGCAATTATAACAATGTAATTGTCAAATATGCTGCAGCTATGGAATATGGGCTCTTGGCGATCTGCGCTTCCGCTCCCCACCGCCTCTTCCACCTTGTTACGAGTCGTACTTCCCGATGTTTCCTCACATTTTCCATTGTTTTACCAAAGACCGGATTGTTCACGAGTTTGTAAAAAATTCTTAAAGTCCTTGTCAGATTTCTCCCCCAATTCCATATTTACATCGATGTATTTTTTTAGCCAAGCGCGCTGTTTGAATTTGAAAATTCTTGGCATTTTGTGATGCGCAGTCCCAATTTCAGGCATTGCTTAAAATTTCGATAATGAATTCAAAATCTATGAAAATTCCTCATTGTTGTGGAGTTTGCGTGAGAAATGAATTCTCAAGAGTGGACGCCGAAATTACGAAACCACTATTGTGAATCTCGATGACAAAGATGGTGCTGGCACACATTGGGCTGCATACAGAAAAACTAACGATGAAGTCATGTGATTCGACAGTTTTGATAATTTTAGCTACCTCAAGATCTGGAGAGATATTTGGGTGCTGGTAGCACTATCAGACACTATCATGAATGATATCAGGACTATGATACTGTTGTATGTAGTGATTTATGTATAACATTTTGAAAGTTCATAAAAAGGATTCTGTTCGGATACAGTTGAACGACAACTACCCATGATTAATTCTTTCACGCTGACACTTTCGAGAGCGAGCTCCATCACACCTATCGAACTATAGCCGTTTAAAAATCATACTCTCGGACTGGTCGAAATGTTCACGTTCAAGTCGATACCATAACAAGTATACTCTATGGTCTGTGAAGACGTCTACACACAATTGAAAAAGCCGCGATATGTCATTCTGACTTCCCGGATGAATCGTAAAAATAATAACCGCAAGAATGCGAGTCAGTTCGATCATTGCGACGTTTTAGCCAAGCTTAAACTCGAGGACTCTGTGAATTTCCATGACGCGTAATCCAAATTTTACGCGTTGTTTCAAATTTATTTAGTAAATTACGTATTGTTCTTTTCGCGGCTGCGTGATCGTTAATTTTCTTTGAGTACCCGCTCAGGAGGGCCGTCGTGTTGTGGGTACAAGGGTAAATCGTTGTGCATGTCGTGTAACTCTGGAGAGTACTCCAAATCAACCTTCAAGATGTATCCCGTTTCAGCCTCATCTGGAATATCCCCGATACATTGCTCGAAATTTTCTACCCAAGCGAACGAGCCGTATAGCAATGACTCACACATAGCTACACCATACAGATGATTGAAATTATAATACATCAAGTGTGGCACGGCCGGCATATTAGTGTGCCGCTCATCTGCGGCCTTTCTTCGGATTTTTTTAGTATGCTAGCAGTGCAATGCTACCGCGTCTTATGGATATGTTCTTATTGTCTTTGATTTATCTGAAGAAAACCCATATTGATAGCCTTTCGATATACGATATGCTAGCCTTTCATACTTTTTACAGTAACACTCGGATTAACCAGGGTGATCGAGGCTGAACGATCCATGGTTAACTGAAACCATGGTTCATTGGAAATAAATTTTATACAGTTTTTATAATTGTTGATTGAATCTTAATTTTATTGTAGTGTATGTATGACTTCTTATTATTTATCATAATCATCTACGCATTATTCGCGCAATCCTCTTTGTGCCTTTGCAATTTTTCTTTCGTGGTAAAATGACGCAAGCATCGGCCGCAAAACCGCATGCAACGTTTACCCTTCGATATGTACGCACTCAAGAGTCGCGACATGTTTTTAATCCACGCGAAATGATGATACACCTTAGGAGTGGCAGCATCCTCCTCATCGATTTCGGCTTTGATGATGAGTAGGTGAATTGTTGGTTTATCCGACGTTTGTTTATTCAGATATATCGGTACAATTTTACTAATACCGTCTTTCGTGATTCCATCGATCCCATACACATAGATCGTCAAACTATTAAATTCCTCAAATTTCTTAATCATCGATAAGGTCATCGGAAAATTCAAGCCTTCGTATTTGAGCACTTCGCTATAATGAGGATAAGAACTCTTACTTTCGAGATGCATCCTCGGTGGTGGTGGGGAGAGAGCTGCGGTGATGGGCCCGAGAAAACAATAAGGGTCATTGTTTTTCAATATTGACGACGACGGCCCGTTTCATCTGTATATCCCTCAGGAGACGCGTGTAGGTGGATAAGCTCCCTCGCGGTGGTCCGTACTTGTCAATGTTCACAAGTAGATGGGAGATTTCGTGTAACATCCAACCCGACTCTTTTTCCTGAAAGTCCTCGATTTTTGCGGAGAGTCTTGCTTGGACGCACTCGATGAACCACTCGACCATATCGCTCGATGGTAGAATGACCGCGTTTGTCGTTTGAACCGTCTTTTCCTCCTCAATGATTTCATTCACCTTCATGAGGTGAAATTTGCACGCCAAGGTCACATTCACCTTCACGTTACCCTCCTCGCGCACGATTTTGTCCAGTTTTAAAAACACCACGCGCATTGCATCTTCGCGGAAACTTTGCACATCTTTGTGCTCGAAATTCACAATCGAGCCTGTCTTTATTCGATTTTTGAATGCCGACTCGAGATCGACCCACTTTAGTTTTTCGCGAGCATCACTCACACCAGCACCGCTGACACTGCGCTGCTTACGCTTGCTCCACGCACGATTTTTTCCCTCAACGACAACAATTTCGCTATTGTCGATTGAATTTTCAGTTTTTGACCGACGTTGAGCCCTGGTTTTTTCAACGTATTCCCCAAAAGTTTGACGTGCACCTCACAGAACTTTTGCCACTTATCCACGCGAGAGAAATTGTTCCTCGCACCGCTCAACTTATCGATAATTTTATCGCAATCGTCCACGGTCCCGACTGCTCGATGAATCAAATACCGAAGGGAACGGCTCACCAATATATATATATATTTAAGAAAAAATCTCTATACAACCTCACACGCGCGTCTGTGCGAGCGTGTGTGCCTGTGTGGGAGTGTGTGTGTGTGTGTGTGTGTGTGTGTGTGTGTGTGTGTGTGTGTGTGTGTGTGTGTGTGTGTGTGTGTGCCGGCACGCGCTCGAACCTCGAGTTTGTATACACAAGATCGAGTTCCAAACAACGAAACGGTGGGCGCTCTTTCTCGTGGTTTTCAATCTTGAACACAAGATGATTTTTTCTTGAAATGCTTTACTAGTATCCTTCGTTATGCATTATGCATCCATATCTTCAGAGTCTGCGTCCAACGTTTCAATTACTAGATAATTTTTCATATTTAGTATATGAGCTAGCTGTTCTCGATTTTCATGACCCTTAACGTATGCGATAAACTTTCCACCGATGTAGGCTATGCAGACATTTCTTTTGTACGCTGCTGCCAACATCAGCTGGAATGTTGCTGAATTCGCGAATTTCAGGCTGTGACATTTTCCGCCGCAATAGACCATGCATAGATCTCCTCTATGCGCTGCTGCCAGCATGCTCTCGAATGTTGTCGAATCAGCCTCAAGCGCTTTGATGATCGTTCCGGGTAGAAACACGCTGAATTCGTTGCGAATGTCGACGACGTGCTTTTTGCCAAATTTAGTGTTGATCGCCCGTATGTTGGTAATGATATAATCCGACCCGGGTGACAACTCTCTGAGCTTTTTCATCGGCATAAAATCGGCAATTTTACCAATTTTATCGATGAACTCCATTGTTTCACTCGGGTGCACGTAGTTCTTTCTCATGTGTGCGTCAGATCTTGAATCGCAAGATTATGTACTCCTATCCCCCCCCCCCCTCGCTGCATTGATGGCACGAGGGTCCGAGCGCCTAAAAATGTCGCGCGTCCGACGATTCACCCCCCGCCCCCCCAAAATGTTTAAAAAATATAACTCATAGAAATCTGACGAAATCTCGCCGCCATTTTGACGCTATCAAATGTCACCGGCCGAAGATAAA
The DNA here is from genome assembly GCA_944452715.1 of Ophion slaviceki. Taxonomy (NCBI): domain Eukaryota; kingdom Metazoa; phylum Arthropoda; class Insecta; order Hymenoptera; family Ichneumonidae; genus Ophion; species Ophion slaviceki. Next base: position 6,993,891 of record OX101793.1, read on the forward strand.
TTCTCGGAAAATAATCATTCAATACCTCAATTCGCCGGTTTCAACAGGTCGATAAACAAAACTATCGCATCTCAGCAAGAAAAGGTGGGGTGGGGGGGAGGGGCTTAGTCAAGCCACGGCAAGCGCCCGATGACTCACCACCCACAAATGTTTAAAACAATTTCTGAGAAATCGGACCCTCCACTCTTCCTCCCACCGCCCCACTCTTCCCGCGGGAGGGGAGGGGAACTCCCTTTTACTACAAAGCACTTCGCCTCTTTGTCAGTCATTGCGCGGCCTCGCTAGGAGTCGGACGTGTGTCCCGTGTTTAAACGGTAAACAGGTCCTCTATATATGCAGAACACACCAGTCCGTCTATTCGGAAAAGCAGCTCGAAACCACCCCCACTTAACCAAGAGCTCCCGAAAAAGGGCCCAATCCCCCCACCCCTCCGACACTGCTGACGCCCCCCACTACTAATTCCGCATACGTGCCGCAGCGACGCAACCGCGACTGCCAGACACCCCCACCACGCGCTGCCGCGTGATACCCACTATACCACACCTGTGACGTCACCGTCGTCGTCTCTCGCTATATGTATGTATCTACTCTTCCCAATTGAACTCTTTCCTATCACTCCTTACCCGCACTTCGCTAATCGAACCTAACTTCCGTTGCGTCCACAGCCGTCTTAAGCTACACCATACCACATTTGCCGAGGGCACGGGGAAACTGTGGAAAACCCGTACCGGTGTAGACGGCCCTATATTCTTCTCATTCTCTGGTGCACAAACTTTAAAACAAGTATCTACACGGAGGTATCAGAAGTATTGGCCATTCAAAACGGTGACGGTAAGATGGTCAGCATGTTTTTTTTTTTTAATGGGATGATGAATTTTTTCACCAAAAAGGTATCAGAAGTATTGGCCTTCCGTTTGCTGATTGTGCGCCAGCCGGTGCATGGCCAAACGGTCACCACTCCGAGTATTGGCCGCGCATAATGCTGCTTAACTCGAAATATCGCCAGAGTCCAACCCCGACCGCCCATCTACCAGTGTCGGTCCATTTTTTTTTCTGTTTTAGCGCTATCCAGAATGTAACACGAGGAGGTAAAGTCTTTAACATCCCTGCCATCATACCTGAACATGCCGATCATCTTAACGTCACCGTTTTGAATTTGTTATCCAATTTTCTTTTGTACGTCCCCCTTTGAACCGTAAATGTTTTATTATATACAATACTTGACCGGAGCAGCATTTCTCGAGTTAAATCAGGAGTAACATTAAAATGAGAAACCCGGTATACACATATATACGGAATACATCACATAAACATAGAAACATGGAGTTTTCATTTTAAAAGTGAATTTGACGATAATAACAGGTTGAGGTCTTCATTTACAAAAACTGAGAGGACCAAAATGTTGATCGTGAGAAGTCCTCCAAAGTTCGTCTCTGCCTTTTTTTGTTATTTAAGATCAATTTTTATAGATGTTGTAGAGTGTCTAATTTCTAGTGACTCGTCCGGTGTGTACCTACATATATATGTACAGAAAAGAACACTTGAATAAACGAAATTGTTCAGTCATAGATGGCCAACGAAATATCGAGATGAAATACTTATACTAATACAATAGTAAACATTGGGATGAAAATTGATTATTCCGAGTCTTCGTTAGTTTGATGGAATAAATAATTCTTAAAATAACCTAATATATAATTTTTTTCCATAAGATATTCGTCGTCATTCCCCAATACCGTTATGAAGAAAAAATGTTGGATCGATCTTTCTATAAATATTTGTACTTTCGGATTAAAATAGGCCTGAAAAAAGACCAGCAAATAATTTTTGTTCAGGGGTACGTATAAGCTTAATATTTCGGAAATACAATATTTTCTATGCCATATTTTGATTGCCTAGAGCCTCAACTTTTTATTTGCAACGAAGATTTTGCGCAATTAAAAAAACTGATGGAGTTATGACGATTTGTGCGAAAGGTCAGATCGCTCACTGCGCTACAACGAACCGCCCCGTTGCAGTTTACCCTTTTTCTCTTACGTTTTTCTCGAACCTATGTCTTATGAAACGGTGTAAGTCGTATTTCGAAATCTTTTCGTCCGATTGCACAGTTGACGGAAACTCAAATCGACGGCCAAAAGTCTGAAAAGTTTTCAATTCATGTGAAAGTTTGTACTCGGGGGTTTTTGGGGTCGCTGATTACGAATCTGAAGTGAAAATTTCGAAAAACAAAATGGCGGATCCAGTACGGCAAAAAATTTAATGAAAAACGAATTGAACTGAGGTGAAAGTCTGTACCCGAGGGTTTTTGGGGTTGCTGATTACGAATCTGAAGTCAACATTTCGAAAAATAAAATGGCGGATCTAATACGGCAAAAAATGTAAAGAAAAACTAATTGAATCGAGGTGGAAGTCTGTACCCGGGGGTTTTTGGGTTTGCTGATTACGAATCTGAAGTCAAAATTTGGGAATACAAAATAGCGGATTCAATATGTACGACTTGTGTAGAAAAGGCGTTATATTTATGTCACATTGCAAAGGTTGTCCTTAAAATTAGGTTGATACAAAGTATTAAGATTAAAATAACGTATACAAAGTGTAGAAATTAGCATTATATTTCTTAATAAATATGTATTTGCTTATAAAAACAAGTAATTGACGGAAACAATTCCACATTTCGAATAACTGGTCAGTCATCGTGATACATTCGATTACATACAACTTTATTCATCGTCACCAGAACAATCTGATTCACAGTCAGTGAATTCAACTGACGACGCATTGCCTGAGCTCCTTGCATTTGTTGAGACGCTTGGCGCAGTTAATAACTGGATTGCTTCTGATAGCAACGATTTTATTTTCGTACCAGGTAATTTGCGCAGGCTAGAAATGTATGGATCAGACGTTAATAGTAGGAGTCAAAAAACGTCTTCCATGGTTTTTGTTCGGGAAAATTTTCGGGAAAAATCTGATCTATTCTTTTTTATGTATTTTTTGGTAGACTCTTGGGCGTCTTTGGATATTTGTCCAATTGGTAATATTGCAGACTTTATAATCGCTGCGCTATGAATAAAAATTGTATGCATTGAAGTCGGCATATAAAACCACGGATACAACTTCACGTAGTGGCGAGCTGTTTGCACGGCATAATCTTGAAATCTGATTATATCAATCTCATGGCCACTCGAAAGTGTTTGCAATATAACGTGAAATTGTTTGATCAGATCTTCATTTACCCCCGTCATCGAAGCAGAAGTGGTTAAATCTTCAAAAAACCGTCGAGCAGTATTCCCGTCATTGGAGCTACTAAATCCGGGCTTTGGCTGATCAACTACGAGACCCAATAGTATGCGGAAACCTTTTTGTATACTTGCTTTTCGGTTTTTTACAATTCCTTTATCATTTGCAGTACGCGCTTGCCACTTTTCAATTTCAAGTATATACCCTACATGCAAACAACATTCGAAGAAGCAAATCCACGCATGCAGCGTCGATAACCCGAACTGTAGAAAATCTTCATTGATTTTTCTTTTCAACATCGCATCGATATCGTTGAAGTCTTTTGATGTTGCTTGACATAAATAGCAACGTTAAGCGGAAGCATTACTCGTGATCGCATTGCAAACTTTACCATCTATCATGGTGAATATAAGTTTGAAAGAAACGGTTATGTCTTTGCCGTCAATGACAGTCTCGTAAGGGACAAGGTTACTTTCCTGCTGTTTAAAAAACCCCATTTCGCTCTCTGTGGCTTCAGTATTTTCATGCAAAAATTGAATTCTAATTGGCCGACAAAAACGGGTGGACGATGGCCTGGGATTTTTCTATACAACAAGGGTATTCTTTGTTTCTTGGTCAACTGATATCAACTGCAATAGAACAAGCGACGTGAAGAATGTGTTAGCATCAGACTTACTTCCATCATCATCGGTAAATCTTTGTTTATTTGCATTTTGGCCAGAAGTGCCATCGCAACCTCACTTACAAGCTAAATTCAAGTTGCGAACACTTTCTTTACATAAGCTTTTAATATCTTCGTCTTGAATCAATAAGATTCTCTGAGTTGTGTGATAACATTGCAGCTTCGCTTGATGTATTACATTATACGACGGAAATAACAGCACTGTTCTCTGGTTGAATTCCGAAGTTTCTAATAGTCAGATTTTGACATATTAAGTTCAACTGCAAGCGATAGGGCTTTATCAGGAGTATAAGGATTTTCTGAAATCGATTCCAAAGATTCTCTATACTTTTGAGCTCTTGATGGGCTTCCCAGCGTCACATCTTGAACAACTTTTGCGGCATCAAATCTACCAGCTGCTTGAAGGCTCATTTGAGCCGCATAAGACAGTTTTTCGGTACTTCTAGTTGCACGCAAATCTTCCGGTTTTCTCCGTTTTAAGCGCACACTAGCTTCAGCACATCCTAAAGAAGGCCGACCCATGCTGCTGGACTATATTGAACCTTCTTGGATTTTCCCCAGGGGAACAAACACACTGAGCCATGTGGAAAATTTGTCGAAAAATCTGTCTTTGTGCCTCGGCGCTTGCTTCCACTTTTCATTAAATTGGGATGTAATAATGCGCGTATTGCAAGTTTTGCGTCACCCGACAGAGTAAAAGGTCGTTGTAGTTTCTTTGACATGAACATTTCAATTTCCAGATATGCTGAAGCTGCACCACGATTCAAATTATTTTTCATGAGTGCGGAAATATCTTTTCTTGTTAATCCAGGTGCTGCAGGATCATCGTCGGCAGATTCTAAAATGTCAAAGTATAATCCATATGAATAAGTAATTACATATTCAGCCTTACTCACTATTACTCATTTCACAATATTATAGATGACTATAATATTTTGAAATGCTATGAAAACCATAAGGAAATAAAAAAAAATCTCATTTTTTATCATCGATTTGGATTAGAATTTCCAAATTATACATTTTTTTCAGAGGTTATTTTTCGCTAAGATGTTGGGCCTTTTGGAAGAGGCCTAGCAGAAAGTGACTTGATAAAAAATATTTCAATTTTGAAGTGTGAAATCTAAATCCGCTATAAAAACTGAGGGTAATCATAAAAAAATCTATTTGAGCCTCACTGAGCCCACATCGGGCACTGGGCCCACAACGTGAGTACACCCCCGAAGAGATAATTTGAAACCATACAACTTTCATCTAAATCACTTTTCCATATTTTGTGTTTTAATTATACGAAATCGAGAAAAATTACATTTTTTATGACAAAACCTTGTACCAATAGCGGTGGCGCAATAATGCGCAAATTTTTTTTTGCTATTTCCATTAAACAATAGAATAATCTACAACCTTGAATAAGTCCGGCCGCTTTACAACGCTTTACAATTCAACTTTTCTCTACGTGTTTACAATTTTCAGTAGCAATTCTACGTTAATTTTCGGAAAAATCATTCGTTAACTGATATCACGTACATCATTATTACAAATTTTTCATTACATGATGATATTCTACTTACTTTCCCCTTTCGAATCTATCTTGAAAATCGTCAATCGGTTTATTTTTCTGTAACTGGCGACGTTTTCAAGAGCGCATTGAAAATTAAGCACAGAGCGCGACGCGTCTGGTTCCAGCGAAGGGCACTTTTGAACTGGGACACAATAGCAGGTACAAAGGATCGTCCCCTCTCGAGTCTGGAACTCGACCCTTGGACTATTACTATATCTAACCCACCACTGCAGATCCCCGAAATCGATCGTTTATTTTTAGACTTTTGGCCGTCGATTTGGGTTTCTGTCCCACTGTGGATTGGGTTTAAATTCTGATATAGCGTAGCTTATAATACTTTGTATTATGTGACCGAATGATTTTTTTAAATACGTTCATCCATTTCTTAATAAAAACATTATTGAAGTTCATTTTTTGTATTGCAAGTCAAACTTGTCCATCATTTTTTAAATTTCGAGATAGGATCTGGTCATACCACCGACACCGATAGGTCATGCAGCAACGGCGGTAAATTGTTTAAAAAATAATAACTTCATTGTTTATAAATATTTTCAATAACAAAATCAAACTTGGCGAAACTATGTATAAATTTGGTCCAAAATCCCAACCTATACATCCCGATGCTCGCATTAGAAATAAATATTGAACATCGAGCTATTTTTGGGCCCCAAGCTTATGCAAATGTTTCACTGTAACAAATTGATTCCTCATGCGTAATCGAGTACTTTAGAAAAAAAACGACGGAAAACGTTCTTAGTTCGTTTCTTTGGTCACTTGGCTCTCTTTATGCATCCCCGAGTCAAAATTTTTAGCCTCCTCTGAACCCTCGCAGGACCCATTTCTTTTGTAATATACAGGGTGTCCCATTTTAATCTTACACCTGAATTTTCTCGAAAAATATTGCTCGGACGAACTATTGTGTGGAACAAAACTTCTAGGGATTGAAGGGGGACGTTTGAAAAAAATTTATTTGAGGAGCCAAAATTCAAAATGGCGGCGTTACAAAGGCTGACATGTTTTTTTCAAACGGAAACATAAATTTTTTTATTGCCAAAAAATTTGTCAGCTGAAAACTAAAAGCTTTTGTTGAAAAATTTTTTTGATAAAGTTCATAGTTTTCAAGTTAGAACATCATTTTCAATTATTTCAGATGTATCCAGGATTTGTGTGTGTGTGTTTGGGTGTGTGTGTGTGTGTGTGTGTGTGTGTGTGTGTGTGTGTGTGTGTGTGTGTGTGTGTGTGTGTGTGTGTGTGTGTGTGTGTGTGTGTGTGTGTGTGTGTGTGTGTGCGTGCGTGCGTGCGTGTGTGTGTGTGTGTGTGTGTGTGTGTGTGTGTGTGTGTGTGTGTGTGTGTGTGTGTGTGTGTGTGTGTTTTCGAATGTATGACCACTTGAACAAAAAAAGAATCAAATTTTTTTGTTGAAAATTTTGGTTTTTTTTTGTTTTTTTTTTGTTTTCAAATTTGGACGATATTTCATGAGAAAATTTTGGAGGAAAATCGATGAAAAATAGTTTTTTGCCATTTTAATAGCGTTTGTGCCATTTTCAGGCCCAAAAACGTGTTTCTTTAAATCCTTGACGAACTTTGATCACGATGGGTAGAAAAACACACCGCTTGCTCTGACCGTCTCAGCGGGGCGCCCGGCTAGCTGGGTTCCTACAGGTCTCAGCGCGTCTGACGCAGGTATACAGAGCCTTTTATGCTTAGAAACCTTTGAATAGGTTCCCTACTTTCTCTTTTATTGATTTTGCAACGGTTATTTCAGTCTGGCTTCGGCATTGAAAGCGAAAACATCGTAGCGTCTGAATTTTTTGTTTTTCGTTATTTTCAAGTAATTTATCGAAAATTTGTGCGCAATATGCCTCGAAAGGGTACAAAAGATCATCCGAAACAGTACGGGCGCAAAATATCGCAAGCGCAACCCCCTAATCGCTGACGATTTGAAAAGAGCAAGTCGTTCACAAGCACGTCAGCGCAGAAAATTTTACAAAGTGGCAAATTGGGAAGTTATGAACTAAATGTTGATTCAGTGTACTGCTTTTTGAACTTCGTATTAGTTTTTAACTTTTTATCCGATAACGTTTTCTGTAAAGAGTACAACGGACGAATCGCTTTTTCCATGCGTGATCGACGAGGCATCGGTTTCAAACTGAATTTAAAATGCGAGTGCGGGGAAAATTTGAATTTGTGTTTCAGATCAACAAAGAGGTGTGATGTCAGCCGTTTACCTCCCGCGATTTGAGGACCTGTTTTCGCGGAGCTGCAACGGCCGCCATTTTGGTTTTTTTTTTCAAAAAAAAAATTTTTAACGTTCTGTATATCATGAATAAAAGCAAGAAAAAACCGCACTCAAAAAGCTTTACTCGTTTCCTTTAAAAAAAATAAAATGTAAACACCTGAAATATGGCAATCCAAGGACAAAGTCTCCCTTAACCTGTTTTCTATCTCAAACCGTTGCATCGATCCCACCTAACCTGCTTTCGGCTAAAATTCGATATCTCCGCCATCATCACTCCATTGTGGCCTGAGCGGTAACCCGTTCGATGACGAAAATAATACGTTTTCCCTGTTTATCGCCCGAAGAACAGTACAGGTAATTATGCATTATCAGATGAATAAATACTACACATTTAATAAAAATACATCGTCACCTTATCAAATTATTATTGCAATATTAATATGAGAAAACCATCAAATTTGCTCAATATCGATTTATTATTATTTTATAGGCCATTCATAAAAGAATGCTCATATATACAGTCTTACTCCACTTCTATCGGATTAATGGGCGTCTTAAAAAATGCCAGGCCGTGACACATTTTCCTGTGAGAAAAAGTCTTAGGAAAATTCTTAAAAAATGCCAGGCTATCCAGTATAAACTTACGCGACTTTTTACATCCCTGACATTTCTTCTTAAGGCAGAACACCACTGTGACCCCCTGTTTTTTTGCCATTTTTCAAGAAATTTTTTTTGTGGGAAAAAAAGAGATATTCGAAATTTTTTTGTTTTGTTCGTTGTTTATTCAAGATACATCAAAAAAAATTTTCAAATTTTTCACGCCCCATGGTGACGCTGGGGAAGCTCCCGCGTCAGGTACTGTTGCCTCTGCAGTGGTTCGCGGCACGCAACAGAACTCTCTTCAAAGTCGATCGAAAAATACCGAGTGTTTTCGTTAGTAATATGATATTTTGAAGAGAAGTACACAGGGATTTGAAAAATATTGATTTTTAAAAAATAGGCACGCTTTTTAAATTAAAGGACGATTTTCGAGCAAAATTTCTCGTCGAAAATAGGCTATAACTTTTTTTATTATTGAGATATCGAAAAAATCCTATGTACTTCTTTAGATAATCTAATTTTATTGATGCAGTCCAAATTTGAAGTCGATCGGATAAAAATTGGTCGAGTTCTGCTGCGTGCCGCACTCAAAAAAGTGGTTTTGAGAAAAAAGCGTTCAAAGTTTTAGGTTTGTTAATTTATGCGATAAATTGGAAAAAAAATGTTTACCTTTAATCAGCGATGCCGGCACCATATAGCTGGCCTTCAAGAAGCAAATCATTGTCCCTAGCATCTTTTCTCGAACTTGTAGAGGCTCTTCTTGCCTCTTTTGCAGCGTCTGTGAGCTAGCGCTCCACCAGCTCGATCCGCGCTGCGTCGGTTTCAACGCAAAAATTGAAACAATTTGGGCCGATAGTTATCCCTAACGTCTCCAAAACTTTCATGAGGCTTCTCAGGCCATCATTGAATAATAATACCGTGATATCAGCTGCAATATCGATGATTTTTTTGCTCCCGGACTGACACTTGGGGGCTATTGCCCAAACTGATTTGTTGTAGCTTTCGTTGTTGTTTTGCGTGAAGCCGCCCAAACAACGCTGTAGCAAATCGTCCCTGCTCAAATTTTCGAAGACTGGCGTAATTGCCTCCAATACTTTCTCAGGAAGAGGCGGCTTATGGCGATATTCAGAAATATTACCGCTTGCGACCGGTCGCTGCCACGAACACCACGACTCGGCTCCCTCTGGGCAATCGTCATGTTGTCGCTCACTATCTGTGGATATTTTATGTTTGATAGTTGCCCAAATTGCCTTCCTCATTTTTTCAACATCATCGCTGTTCCTCCGAATAGCCAAGCCGTAATATGTGCTCAACTCATCAATCAATTTTCCGGTGAGCTTTCCGCTGCCAGACAATCCTTTTTGTTTTTTCACGATTTCGCGGAGGCGCGTCCCCATACGTTTTTGGACATGATCGATGCACTCTTTTTTTTATCTCGAAACCGTCGTATGGATCGCTATTCGATATGCCCAGAAACGTTTTATAATTGCCGTCACCAATATAATATTTATATTTTATGCCATAGAGCTCTTCAGACCGTTGAAAAATTTCGACAGCTGAGTCGACTTCCATTTTTCCGGAGGAGCCGCTATGGTTCGCCTGGCACTCATCGTCGTGGGTACTTTTCCATTCCCAGTACTCCGCGGTGCTTTCTTTTTTTCCCCAATGCTCGCAAGCTTTGCAATATTTCGATTTCACCATAACGTCGATCACTTTTTTACTGTACCAGCCGATTAGCGATGTTATACCGAAAAGCGAGCTGAAACCGCGCTTACGCCACGATCCGTCGCCTGAAACGATAATTCCGTCCTCCACCTCATTTTCCAACGAAATTATCTCCTCCTCAAGTGCAGCCTTTTGTTTGCTCACTGTGCTCACAGCTTTAGTGGCAATCGAAATCGAATTTAAGATTCGATCGTAGAAAGACTGAAATATGGGGCGCGGTAGGTCCATAAATGCACAAAACTTCATCAGGCCATTCAAACCGACGTCAAGAAGACGCATACTGAATACGATCCGATGATTTATTTCGTCAATGCATTGTCAATGATTTATTTCGTCAATGCATTGTCAATGATAGGACACGAATTGATTTGCACTTTTTCACAATGGCCGCAATCAACGTTGATTTTGAATCTGAGTTCGCGCAAACTTTTTTCAGTAAACTTTATATCGCGATCACACACTTTGCACTTCACTAGCGTCAATATAATGTTCAATGCATTGACGAGGTGTACTATACGATAACCGAAATCGTTAGTAACACCGACCTCTAAATCGTCCGACGATTTTCACTTTTTCCCCGACGTGCTCACATACTCTGCAGAACTATTTTCGGAGCTATAACGGTTCGGAGGTTTTCGATTCGAAATTTTCGTTCGACTCCTCGTCGCATAGCTCCGTTTTCTTACCTTTTTCCCCGCGTACACTTTCGGATTATCCATTTTGATGTGCAAAGAATAATTCTGAGCGTTCGATATTTATAAACGAAACGATTCGGAGCGTTTAGACACGAGTAGCGTCGCTTCTATTCGCAAACTGACGCTATGACTCTATCCCTATACCTGCCTTGAAAATTTTTCTATTATCGCCACCTATGGCTTTTTTCGAAACTATATTTATAACAACAGCCGGTTTTTGTGAAGGGAGACAAAAGAATACCCGGGAAAGACCCGCAGGACCTGGGAAAGGCCCGGTATACCTGCCGACCCTGAGGCGCGCAGCTGCGCGGGAGCGCTGCACCGCTCCACAAAATATTCAATATCTCCAAAAATAATTATTTTTTCGACCTGGGTCCAACGGCATCTTAATCTTAAATGTATTTTAGATTTTTCTAGATGGTTTTCAAAAAATCGATTTTTTGAAGCCGTCACAGTGGTGTTGTCCCTTAAAACCTCTAGTTCTTGAGTTACATTGCATTATCTAGAATTAGTCTTTTTTTAGACAAAAACGGAATAACTTTGTGAAAAACATTGTACGAAACTTAAAAACAAAACGAAAATGCAGCTCCTGTTAGCCCGTTCAAGTTAATCATGAATAAACGTGCCATTTTTTTTTTTTGCATAACGCGCCTAATTCTCGATGGTCGAAAAAAGCTGACAACAGTCACGTACCGAAGTGCGTACCGGGTCGAAAAAAAATCATAAAAAATATTTCAAAAAAGCAACATAAGGCTGAATTTGTTCCCTTCTAAATGCCGTTCGGTGAATTTGGTTATTTTTTTTTACAAAGCTATGTAACTTTTAGTGCAGCAAGAAATATCGACTGGTATATCCAAATTGTTAAGCGACGGTCTATATTATAGAATGTTAGATATCAAGAGACGCGGCAGCGTCTTGACGCCATGTAATTAAAAAAAAAATCGACGCCACTCATCGATGCCGCTGATCTTGACGCCACTGACCGCTGACGAACACGCCGCGACTCTTTATACAGTAAGATGGACTTTAGCAGACGTCGTTCTACCTTTGATTCAATATTACGCGAAAACGCGGTGACGAATCGAAAATTTAATGACATTTGACCAATGAAATATGATTGTGTTCGATCGATTTTGTTTGGGCCATTTTTCGATCCGTCTACTCAACCATGAGATCGCATAATATTCGACCGAATACACTACATCGAATCGAATACACCGTGTGTAAAGGCCCTGACACGACGCCCCCCCCCTTTTATCGTACCGCCGTGCAGTTGCGTGGATCGGAACCCCGGTGTTTTGTCGCGTCAGATTGATTTACATTGTTCTTCTACACTTGAAATTTCTCCGCGTCTCCGAAGAGCAACATTGACGAAAATTAATGAGTGAATTTGCTTACAGTGAAACTGAGATTCGAAAACTGTTTTTCTTTTGTTTTTACCGACGATGATGCTAAGTGTCACTTCAGTGCGACAACGGCGGCACGCGAAGTTCACGAATTCTTTAACATCGACGCAATTTTCCCGTACCCGCGATCATATGTATATAGTCGTGTATCCTCGAATTTTGATAGCACGATAGCACTGGAATTCATGTTGACGTAAGAATAATAAATATGGCCTATCTCATAACCTCAATTTACGCACTTTGTCATTTGCCACGATCTTCCCTCGCATTGATTTCCCGCTCGCCGATGTGTCAAACAGCCAACGGCTCAGATGCAAGAAACTCAAGTTAGTTTGCTCTTCGCAGGAATACCTCGGTATTTATTCGTGAAAAAATCGCAGATAGCATAATTTCGGATGATCCGTGGCCATTGTCTTTACCCCTCAAAATCCTCGATTTCCTGGGCAGTGTGCGACCAAAATGAGGCACGAAAGTTCAACATCGTTTGCCCACGAACGCTGAACTCTCACGTCTCAGACACGGATGATTTGTGGACCTGTGGCGATTCCACGATAGCTTCACCCTGATGACCGAGCGTACTATTGGTATGGCGTACAGTGATTGTACCCTACAGTGTACCTGTACGGTAGTACACCGCTACACGCAAATGTACGTGTTACTAGTATGGTACCCGTATGCTGTACAATAGTACAATATACCGTTTCTGTATCCTCACCATGCTAATACCGACACCGATACCGTACGCACATACGTAATAGGTACGGTACCTGGGCTATCTTGTAGGAACCAAAATCAATGTAGCGTCGGATTTACAATTTAGATAGACCATCGGATTTATCCAGGGCAGCAGTACGTACTGCCGAGGATGAGAAACGACGTCAATCGTCGCGGCCACAGTGTACAGTCCTAGTGTCGCGAGGATATCAACACTGTCTCCATTCTCTCTGAGAGCATCAGCGAGGCTGACCTCAAGTCAAACCCTTCGGCTTCGTTCAGAAACAATATCTCGCAAAGAATCGCACCACCAATCTGTGCAAGGCCTTTCGTTTACGTATGTACTTTTCAAAACAAAGGCCGAGTACGCTAGGGTCTTCTTGCATCTCAATGGTTACGGCTACCATCATCTCATAGTCAGCGTCAACTGGTCCAAACCTCCAGCCCAACAGAATTAAATGGTCAACGGTTGAAACGCGTTAAGGTATAACGACCGCGCGCCGTTGATTTCTATAGATTTTGTTCAAAATTTTCACCAGACATTGTATCATTATGCATGTTTCAGTAAAATTTCAGAACAGTCGATATTTAGATTCGGAGTAATGGGTTTTAAATTTGCAACTTTTGACACTGTAGGATCTGCATTGAAATTTAGACAGAGTAATTGTCCGTAAAAAATATTTGTCCCCTATAGGAAGACACATGGCAATAACATAAACAATGTCAAATTATTAATGTTTATAACGCAAATATTTTTTTTTACGATAAAAGGTTTTAACTTTAAGAACACGATGATTTTTTCTTTCTCGAAATATTGAACGCGGGAATATTATGCAACACCGTGGGACAACACTGTCCCACGATGTTGAATGTCTTCTTAGTGTAGGGGACAAATATTTTTACCGAGATTTGTTCTGTCGTTACTGACCGTTTTCAGCAAAAGTGAATAGTAAAGACAATCGAAACTTTTTTCACTCATTCCCTAACTAGTTTATTAATCTAACTTAACATAATTTGTTTTCAAAATGAATAAACCCAATAGAATGGTACGACGAAATAAGTGACCTGACTTTCGGTTAATGCAGACCCTGCAGTGTTAAAAGTTGCTAATTAAAAACCCATCATCTCTCAATCTAAATAGTCAACTGTTGTGAACCTTCACTCAAACATGTACCAGGTGTGTAAGTATGAAACCGGAATTTGCCCATAGGTGGCGCTAGATGTCGATGCAGTTACCGACACATCACGTCAGCGGTGTCTTGTTATTGGATTGATATCCGACAAAGATTTCCAACTCACAATAACACGAGTTTCATTCAGTAGCATTAGTTTATTAGAGATGAACATGTCGACTTGTGTGCCAACAAATTACGATTTGCGGACAGCACTACTTTTCTGTTTTCATCTGAAGAAAACAGCAGCTGAATCGCATCGAATGCTTGTGGAGGCGTTTGGTGAGCATGCTCTCGGTAAAACACAGTGTTTCGAGTGGTTCAAACGGTTCAAAAGTGGCGATTTTGACGTGAGGAACGAAGAACGTGGAAGACCACCGAAAAAGTTTGAAGACGCTGACCTGCAAGCTTTGTTGGACGAAGACGACGCTCAAACACAACAACAACTGGCGGATCAGTTAAAGGTGACCCGAGAAGCCATCTCCCTTCGGTTGAAAGCCATGGGAAAGATACAAAAGGTGGGGAAATGGGTTCCACATGAACTCAACGAAAGACAGCAGGAAAACCGCAAAACATCATGCGAAATGCTGCTCGCCAGGTTTAAAAGAAAGTCATTTCTCCATCGAATTGTGACTGGCGATGAAAAGTGGATATATTTCGAGAATCCTAAGCGCAAAAAGTCATGGGTTACTCCGGGTGAACCATCAACATCGACGGCAAGACCAAACCGCTACGGACGAAAGACAATGCTGTGTGTTTGGTGGGATCAGAAGGGCGTAATCTACTACGAGCTGCTGAAACCTGGGGAAACTGTCAATACTCAACGCTACCGATAACAAATGACCGATTTGGATCGAGTTTTGCGTGAAAAACGACCAGAATACCAACAAAGACAACACAAGGTGATTTTGCTGCATGACAATGCACCAGCACACAAAGCAAAACAGGTCCAGGAAACGCGCCTTACTCACCGGACCTTGCCCCATCCGATTACTACTTGTTTGCATCGATGGGACACGCACTTGCTGAGCAGCGCTTTACTTCTTACGAAGATGTACGAAAATGGCTCGATGACTGGTTTGCCTCAAAAGAGCAACAGTTCTTTTGGCGTGGAATCCACAAATTGCCAGAAAGATGGGAAAAATGTATAGATAGCGAAGGACAATACTTTGAATAAGTTACTTTGTATCATATCATTACAATAAACGTGTTTTTTCTGTACAAAAATTCCGGTTTCATACTTACACACCTGGTACAATGACATGAACAAAAACATTAGAAATCTAGAGCGCGCGCTCGTTTTACCTTAAGGGTTTACATCACTGTGAACGTCCAAAATTGAGTGATATTTCGGGATTTTTTTTTTGGTAGAAGGACAAATAAGAGAATACCAATATTCAAGGATGTTATTAGTCATATCTTCAAGGGAACAAAAATAAATTTATATTTAAAAATTATACCAAATGGTGACGCTGGAGCCATTGTGGCGAGGTATGTTGAATTTGAGACGCCCTGCGGCATGCAGTATGGCCGACGAAATTTGGATTCTAGAAAAAAAATGTTTAATTTATATTAATTTACACGAGTATAGCTAGAGGAATACGTAGAGGATTGTGAAAATATTAATTTTTTTTTTAAATTGGCAAGCGTTAAACCAAAAACTTAATTTTCGACAGAAAAAAAGACAATCATTTGTTAATAACTAATGTTATAATTACGTCATCGAAAATCCCGTACGTATTTCTTTTCAGAATGTTATTTTAAAGATGTACTCCAAATTTGGAGTGAAAAGAATGGAAATTGTTGGAGTTATGCTGCGTGCCGTTTAAAAAATTGTGTTTCGAGGAAAACGGTCGATGTCTCGCACACTGCCACCGCAGAACCACACGGGCCTGCGGACCTTGTTTTACAGGTGCAAAACTTTTTCCTAAATCTCTAAAGTCAAGTAAAAAAAATCCATTTTTAAAAAATTCTACAGTCGTGTGACCCTTTAGATCGGAGTACACGGTGACGATTGTTCGTCGCGTCTCTTTAAACGAACCCCCCACCCCCTTTTTTACGTAAGGTTCGTCCGCTCACTGCTGCGAGCTTGAATCTCCTATTCGTCAATAAAATTCAAAGAGAGGGCAAGACAATGATTACCAAAGAATCGAGTGGTTTTTATTCGAACCAAATAATCTTATTATTTTTCCTGATCTATCTGCGATCATTCGGATGAACTTTCGAAATTGAAACGCCTCATTTATTGCTAACTCGTGTCGAAAATTATTTGAAAAAGTAAAAAAACAACGCCAAGCAATAAAAAATTATTTCGACAATATCGCTTGTTTTACCATGTTAAAAAGTCTGATTTATCTTGGAATATTTTTTTATTTTTATTTAAACAATGGTTTGATTACATATTTTCAATGTAAATGTACAAAAAAGTGAAGTAACTTTTTATAAAATAGCCAAGCAAGGTTACTAATAAATTTGCAAACAAAATGATTAAACCTTAGGAATGATATTTTGCGTATTATTTTATTTTTATTTAAAAAAATCACCTTACTGTTGTAACATGAGATTGGTGTCACCATTATATATTGGGAGTACAAATAAGTCTCTGCCGTTTGACAAAAAGTGGCCCCACCAGGAGGTTATGGTTGAAATTATCAGATGTAAAATGTCATATCGTAAGGTTGGCATGTGGCAAGACCATTACCTTGAAATATTAGCGATATCAGCGAGTATCAGCTATGGCGTGATTTCTTTGGAACCGCGTCACAAGAGCAGCTACCGATCACGTGGTTTACGTGCATATGCCCGAGTCGCCACCGTGACGCGTGTTGAGGGCCTTTCTCCCCTTGTGCTCCGTTTTTTTTTGTTATTATTGTCGGTCCCGTTTCTGTTTAGTTGGCGGGCGGAACTCGGTCGAGTGGCGTGGCGCTAAACGTATCGAGCAATCCCGACCGAGGGAAGCCGCCAACGAGACCGCTCTGGGGAATCGGCGCACGCCCGGCTGAGATGCCGGCGCCCCACGGTGTGGTGCATCGTGTTGGAGAGCGGGCCGTTTGCGTTACGGGCGGAAGCTGTAGCTTTTCGCGCCGCGCTTCTGAAAAGAAGCATTGCCCGCTCTCACACGATGGCCCGGGGATGCGATCCCAGAGAGTCTCACTGCTACCGTTGGAGAGAGTCACCCGGTATGTTCCCGATCCGATCTCGAGGTAACTCGGGCGGAGATGACGGCTTCCGAATTAAAATATTATTTCAATAATATTTCAGCTCCCGATTCTGGCGCAAGAGATAAGTTCTCGCTCGAACCGGCGCTTTCGCACGGTTGGATCCCGCGAGCGTATTGACAGTTTTTTCTGTTAACGCGCTCTGTCTCGTTCTCGAATAATCCCTCGCGCGCCGCGAGGTAGAGAAAATGACGAATTTTCAGGTGAGACAGTAGAGTCTCCCGAAGTGCGTCCGATCCCGATTTTTGACGTTCTCGTGACAGTTGTCGATGGGACGTCGAGCCACGAGCTTCGCGATCGAGAGACGTGTCGTGTCTCTCTCGTGCCCGTGACGTCACGCAGTCGTTCCCGCCGTAGAGGCACATCGTCGTGCTCTCTCGCTCCCGTGCGTACGACGTTTTCGTCCGCGTTTTCGCGTTCGCGGTCAAGTGGTCAAGTCTACGTTAAAAGTTCTCGGGTGGTAAACCCACCGGTTCCCGCACTATATAATAAAATGTAATTTTATTTTATAGTGACGTTACCGTCATCGCGCAAGTGACAGATCCCGTCAAGATTAAAACTACCCCCCGGTGAATCCCGACCCTTCTACCTCAACCCACAGCCTGAGCGGCCGTGCAGTACTACAACCGTCCTCTTCCGCGCAAGTGCATCCAGTTTAGTCCGGTTAGACGGTTCCGGCGACAAAAAAATCGAGGAGAGCTCCGGTCTCCGAACCCGGTTAAGATTCCGGGGGAAACAAAAAATCCTGGAGGGCTCCAGCCTTCGCCTGGCGGGTCGGGTTTGATCACCCCGACCCCAGTTTATTCCGGTTGAGATGACCGGAGAAACAAAGTCTCTGGCGCCCCGGGTACTGCGGATGCACGCGCACGGGAGGAACGGCCGAAGGTGACGGTTTCCCGCACCAGATCCCGAGTTCAGTTCTCGTTTCGTGTAGAATAATAATCCCCGTCACAAATGGCGCCCAACGTGGGGCCGAGCCGGTGAGTATTTGTTCCCGATGAGGTGGAAGAGAAAAGGAAATGACGAAGGAAGCGAAAGGGAAATGAGTTAATTTTTTTTTAATTTTATTTATTTTTTTCTCTTTTGTTTATCCCTTTTATTCTTTTCTACTTCACCCTTTTGCTCTCGGTTACAACTCCTGCCGAGATCGCTCTCGAGTGAGAATCCTGTTCCCTTTCACCTCCCCATTTTCCCCCCTTAAAGTTACCGAAGGTGATCTCGAAATCGATCGGAGACGTCAAAGATTTTCGTTTGTGAAAATTACGCGGTCTCCGACTGTACGCCGGCGCTAGTTGTCGCGCTAGGCCTAGTTGGCCGCGGGCGCGAGGTGAGCGGCGGGGAAGCTCTCGCGGACTTGTGACAAATAGGTTTTTCATGTGGCTCTCGAAATTATGTCCCCCCCCCCCCCGCAAGCCCTTTCTCACGTTCCCGAGGTGCGAAAATCCGATCGATCGCCCTCATTATCACGCGATCTTTCGAACGGTCAACACCGATTTCAACGAGTTCCCGTTAACATAATATTGAGTAAGTTCCCGATTGCATTTTTGAGATTTTCTGCTCCCGTCGTCTTCGTTCGCCTTGCCTTCGATCGCCCAGCGAGTGGAGAGAAAACGCTATCGCGGCGGAGTGCACGAATTCGCGACCGTAGAGGGGAACTTTCTACGGGATTTACCGCTCTACGAAGCCGAGTACTCCTGATACAAAATAAAGAGAGGATTCTCTTGTGAAGTGCTCCCGTTAATACACAAAAAAAGGATTTTTTTTTGTGTGAATTACTCCCGTGAATACAAAAAAAGAAAGAAGTTTTTGTGAAGTGCTCCCGTTGTCACAAAAAAAGAGAAAGAAGTTTTTGTGAAGTGCTCCCGTTGTTACGAAAAAAAAAATTTGTATATCTAGTGCTCCCGATCAAACTGAAAAGGGGTTTGTTCCGACTACCAGGTCGAGGATTACGGATTACCGTCGAGGCGGATATCCAGCGTCCGGTGAGTTCCCGACGCCGTCGGAAAATTTTTTCCTCCTTAGCGTGGCTCTCGTGACCCACAGCCCTGCCGGGCCAAGCCGTTCCCCGATCCCGGCGATTCGAATGAATATTCGGATCGGGAGAAATTCCAGTTATTTTTTATTTGAAATAAATGTTCTCCTTGCTCTCGTCCCGTCGCATCCATTCGACGGGAGGAAATAAAATTTCCCGATCCCGACGATCCGAATAAATATTCGGATCGGGAGAAAATAATTATTTTTAATTTTTTTTTAAATAAATTTTCTCCGTGCTCTCGTCTTGTCGCATCCATTCGACGGGAGGAAATAAAATTTCCCGGTCCCGGCGATCCGAACAACACTCGGATCGGGAGAAAAGAAAATTATTTTTAATCTGAAATAAATTTTCTCCTTGTTCTCGTCCCGTCGCATTCATCCGACGGGAGGGAATAAATTCCCCGATCCCGACGATCCGAATAATTCGGATCGGGAGAAAATAAATTTATTTTTAATTCTTTTTTGGAATAAATTTTCTCCGCGTTCTCGTCCCGTCGCATCCGCCCGACGGGAGGAAATTAAATTTCCCGATCCCGACGATCCGAATCAATATTCGGATCGGGAGAAAATAAAATTATTTTTAATTTTTTTTAAATACATTTTCTCCGTGCTCTCATCCCGTCGCATTCATCCGACGGAAGGGAATAAATTCCCCGATCCCGACGATCCGAATACTTCGAATCGGGAGAAAATAAATTCATTTTTAATTCTTTTTTGGAATAAATTTTCTCCGCGTTCTCGTCCCGTCGCATCCGTCCGACGGGAGTAAATTAAATTTCCCGATCCCGACGATCCGAATAAATATTCGGATCGGGAGAAAATAAAATTATTTTTAATTTTTTTTTTTGAAATAAATGTTCTCCGTGCTCTCGACCCGTCGCATCCATCCGACGGGAGGAAATAAAATTTCCCGATCCCGACGATCCGAATAAATATTCGGATGGGGCGAAAATAAAATTATTTTTAATATTTTTTTTTGAAAAACAAAAAAAAAATTTCTCCGCGTTCTCGTTCCTTCGCATCCGTTCGACGGGAGGAAATTAAATTTCCCGATCCCGACGATCCGAGTAAATATTCGGATCAGGAGAAGATAATTTTATTTTGAATTTTTTTTTCCTCCACGTTCTCGTCCCGTCGAATTCCCTCGACGGGAGGGAATATATTCCTTGCTCCCGTGGATCCGAGGAAGTAGGTCGGATCGAGAGAAAAATGATTTCTTTTTGGTTATTTATTTTTTCTTTATCAACTTCTCTCTCGTTCCCGCTCCCGTGGGATTATTTCCACGGAAAGGGGAGTCACGTCCCCCTAAGTCCCGTTCTCAGACGGTACGTCGACGCCCTCCGGGTTCCCGAAGGCCATCCCCATGGCAACCGGAGGCGCGATACCGAAGAGCTCACCACGGCTCTCGGATCCCGCTGACGATTCAGCGGACGACGTGATCCCGATCGGGGACCTGATGCTGGGTCCACAGGTTCGCACCGCAGAGCAACCGATCTGAATGGATCGGACCCGGGCGAACGATATGCGGCGCCCAGCCTGGCCCCGAAGCTCCTGGTGGAGCAATCCGGTGACTGTCGCCGACAAGGACCGACGCTCCTCGGTGAGGCCGACGGGGGGGTTTCCCCTCGATCGCCCCGAGTTCCCGAGGAGACGAGAGAGCCCGACCTACTGGACCAGGTCGTAGGGTCGTAACTCTGAACCGGAGTGATCTCGAGTCGTCAAGCGACGAACGGATCCCGCGTCGGGGTAGGAGGTTTTTATCTCCTTACCGAGATCTCCCAGAGGCACGCCGATGGGAGGCCACGTTCTCGGGCTGTCAGGGTGAGGATGTAGAGGACTTCCTCTCCCTCATCGACGAAGGGCGCGTCCTAGCTCGTATTCACGACGAGGACCTGCTCCAAACGCTCTCGTTCTACCTCAAGGGCATCGCGCGGATTTGGTACCGCCAAGCCCGAGGCACGTTGTCGAGTTGGCCGGTCGCGAAAGCCGCGTTTTGCGAACGCTTCGCAGACCCCGACTACCAGATCGCCTTGCGCGAGGAGATCTCTTGCCGGACCCAAGGCGAGTCCGAGTCCGCTCTCGTGTATTTGAGTTTCATGAGCGGCCTGTTCTCCCGTCTGGACCCAGCCTGGACGGAGTGGGACCAGATGCGCTACGCGCACCGCAATATGCTCCTGTCCTACCGCCTGGTGATTCCGTTGCAGGACCACTGGGCGATGAAGGATCTCGAGCGTGCCGCCGCTCGTCAGGAGCAAATCCTGAAGAGCGTGAGCACGCGGCGCGTACCGCCGAAGCCGGAGGCCTCCCTCTGTCCGGCGTACGCGTACCGAGAACCGCGGCAGGCGCCGCGTGTATCTCGCCGCCCCGGTCTGCACCTCATGCAGGACCCGATCGCGGTGGCTCCCGAAGTGTCCTCCTCTTGCGAGGAGGAAAATCCCGTCTTGCTCGAAGCCTTGTTGCCCCCGCTCAACAAGCAAGCTTCAGTTCCCGACAAAGTCGCGCGCGAGCGGAGCCTCTCACGACCCCCGCCGGCGCGCCGATCGTTCTCGAAGGCACCTAAGGGTAAGGACCCGAGGGACAGGACGGACAAAATCCCGACCCCGTTACCGAGTGGCCCTATAACGGCCACCCCAGCTACCGAGAAGCCCGACGAGCCCAGTTGCTGGAACTGCGGCAAAACGGGGCATCAGCATCGGGAATGCCCTGACCCCCGCCGTCGCTTTTGCTACCGTTGTGGCCTGTCAGGCACGTCCACGACCCGCTGCCCCTTCTGCAACCGGGGAAACCGGCGAAGAGGCGAGTGAGAAAGTCTCCTCTGCCTCCCAAGACGGACCTCGGCGACCATACTTTCTCGACAAGCTCCCGTGTAGCGACACCACGCCGACTAGTTACCGAACCCGCAAACCGGCGAAGGCAGTTACGAGGTTCACCCTCAGCTACCGATACGTCTCCTTCGAAGGAAATCCTTCCTTGGGATGACGTAATAGTTAACGTCGGGTCGGACGCAAGTAGAGGCACCCATCGGGTAGAGCCCTCATTGGTGGCTGACCCCTAAAAGCTCCCGTTAAAGGCCTCTGGCCTATAGTTCCGTGTGAGGTGGCAACACCCCACAGCTCCCACAATATGGGCCTCTGGCCCATAGTTCTCGCGTAAGACAATAACGCCTCACAGCTCCCGCAATATGGGCCTCCGGCCCAGAGTTCTCGCGTAAGGCAACAACGCCTCACAGTTCTCGACATATGGGCCTCTAGCCCATGGTTCTCGCGTGAGGTGACAACACCTTCGCGGTTCCCGTAATATGGGCCTCTGGCCCATAGTTCTCGCTTGAGGTGGCAACACCTTCACAGCTCCCGCAATATGGGCCTCTGGCCCATAATTCTCGCGTAAGGCAACCACGCCGTACCGCTCCCGCAATTTAGGCCTCTGGCCCAGAGTTCCCGCGTAAGGCAATAGAAGCTCACAGTTCCCGTGATGTGGGCCTCTGGCCCATAGTTCTCATGTGAAAGGGCAGCGTAACGATGGATCTCCGTCATGCCAGTCCGGCCCCCGGCCTTGGCGTTCGCAGTGGCTGCGACGCCTCACCGTTCCCGCGAGTTGCAACGGATCAACTCAGATTCCCGGCACCATCTTCACCAGAAGAGGTGAGGTACGGTTGGAGCCGTTCCCGCAAGATTTCGGAGCCACCACCCAGACAAGGACGCTACGGCTGAGTGGTAAGCTCGTTCCGATTGGTTGTGTCCGTCCCTGGTGGTGGTAAGTGTGGTCTCGATTTGCTCACTGCACCTATTGTTTCTCGCGTCGCCGGGCGGTTGTCCACCCGCGGCAGGTCTCGGTTTCTTCCCCGATATTAAGGCTACCGTATTGTAACCGGAAGAGACAACCATGCTACCGCTTATGTAACATTATTTATTTTTGTTTTTTTTTTTCATTTTGCGATTGTGTTTTCTCGTGCTGTGAGGCGATTGGTCGCGCACGGTGGATCTCGATCTCTCCCACCTTAAGGCTACCGACTGCAACGGGAGAGATAAAACTTTAGCTATCGAATACGAACAATTGTTTGGTGTTCTGGTTTTATTTCTCGCGCTGCGGGTGCTTGGTTCCCGCAGTAGGTCTCGGTCCTTCCCACCGTTCAAGCTACCGACTGCAATTGGGAAGGACAAGTATTGCTACCGTGTGTATTTCAGCTACGGCTCTTGCTTAGCAGAGATCACGTAGTTCCCTGATCGTAACCACCCTCAAGGGGTGGGGAGTTGTGACGTGATTTCTTTCGAACTGCGTCACAAGAGCAGCTACCGATCACGTGGTTTACGTGCATATGCCCGAGTCTCTACCGTAACGCGGGTTAAGGGCCTTTCTCCCCTTGTGCTCCGTTTTTTTTGTTATTGTTGTCGATCCCGTTTCCGTTTAGTTGGCGGGCGAAACTCGGTCGAGTGGCGTGGCGCTCAACGTATCGAGCAATCCCGACCGAGTGAAGCCGCCAACGAGACCGCTCTGGGGAAACGGCGCACGCCCGGCTGAGATGCCGGCGCCCCACGGTGTGGTGCATCGTGTTGGAGAGCGGGCTGTTTGCGTTACGGGCGGAAGCGGAGCTTTTCGCGCCGCGCTTCTGAAAAGAAGCATTGCCCGCTCTCACACGATGGCCCGGGGATGCGATCCCAGAGAGTCTCACTGCTACCGTTGGAGAGAGTCACCCGGTATGTTCCCGATCCGATCTCGAGGTAACTCGGGCAAAGATGACGGCTACCGAATTAAAATATTATTTCAATAATATTTCAGCTCTCGATTCTGGCGCAAGAGATAAGTTCTCGCTCGAACCGGCGATTTCGCACGGTTGGATCCCGCGAGCGTGTTGAAAGTTTTTTCTGTTAACGCGCTCTGTCTCGCTCTCGAATAATCCCTCGCGCGCCGCGAGGTAGAGAAAATGACGAATTTTCAGGTGAGACAGTAGTCTCCCGAAGTGCGTCCGATCCCGATTTTTGACGTTCTCGTGACAGTTGTCGATGGGACGTCGAGCCACGAGCTTCGCGATTGAGAGACGTGTCGTGTCTCTCTCGCGCCCGTGACGTCGCGCTGTCGTTCCCGCCGTAGAGGCACGTCGTCGTGCTCTCTCGCTCCCGTGCGTACGACGTTTGCGTCCGCGTTTTCGCGTTCGCGGTCAAGTGGTCAAGTCTGCGTTAAAGGTTCTCGGGTGGTAAACCCACCGGTTCCCGCACTATACAATAGAATCTAATTTTGTTTTATAGTAACGTTACCGTCATCGCGCAAGTGACAGATCCCGTCAAGATTAAAACTACCCCCCGGTGAATCCCGACCCCTCTACCACAACCCACAGCCTGAGCGGACGTGCAGTACCGCAACCGTCCTCCCCCGCGCAAGTGCATCCAGTTTAGTCCGGTTAGACGGTTCCGGCGACAAAAAATCGAGGAGAGCTCCAGTCTCCGAACCCGGTTAAGATTTCCCCCCCCAGTTTATTCCGGTTGAGACGACCGGCGAAACAAAGTCTCTGGCGCCCAGGGCACTGCGGATGCACGCGCACGGGAGGAACGGCCGAAGGTGACGGTTTCCCGCACCAGATCCCGAGTTCAGTTCTCGTTTCGTGTAGAGTAATAATCCCTGTGTAGAGTAATAATCAGCATAACATAATTTTTTCGTACGAAAATGTCGAGTTTTCAGCAGAATAAGCATGATTTGCGGGAACTCTTGCGTTTGGCACGAATCTCCCTCCAATACTGCTTCTGATTCCGCGTCTTCGTGCACTTTCGGCCTTCCGTTACGTTCTTTTTCTTCGGTGTCAACCTCACCGTTCTTAAATTTTTAAAACCACTCACGACAACTTCTCTTACCTAAAGCAGCCTCACCGTATGCTTCTACAAGTAATCGATGCGCCGTAACTGCAACTTTTTTCAAATTAAAGAAGTAAATCAAAAGTTCCTGCAAATGACGCTTATTCGACCCAAAACTCGACATTTTCGCACAAAAAAAAATGATGTGATGCTGATACAAAATCGCCAATATTTCAAGGTTATGGTCTTGCCAGATGTCCAACCTTGCTATATGACGTTTTCCATCTGACGATTTCAACCATACGCATGACGCCACCATCCTGGTGGTGTCATCTTTTGTCAAACGGCAGAGACTTATTTGTACTCCCAATAAAAGTACAATGTAAGTACCACACAAGTATAGTGGACATGCTGCGCAACGACTTAGCGTGCATGGTTAAGAAGAGAAGCTCAGCGAAATTTGAATATACACGGAACAAGACGATTGGCGGTGCTCGCCCGGCTCGTCATCGATTACGTTTGTTTATTAATCTACGTCGTAATACCACATTTCGGTAGATAAATAACGGCCATCGACAAGCGATATTTCGAATTCTCAAATGAATTCTCAAGGATTTGGGATTGTTTGAGTTTTGTTGAATGTTATTATATTATTTTTTGCGTTTATGATCGTACGTTATTTATTGTGGTTGGTTGCTTTGTTTGTATTACAATGGCGACTTAATTTTGATCTCGTTTGCATGTAGGTACTATTTATTGGTGAGTTCTTGCCTGACTTTCGGAAATAATTTGTCGATTGGCATTTTTATCTCGAAATAAATCACTTGTTGAATTATCCAAAAATGTTCATAAAAATCTCCTCGTGACCGGTAATTTGATCGTTTGATGAATTTAAGATCGACTGGGAGCTTTAAGAGTGCGACTTTTGTAGTATTTTACTAATATGCTATACTCTGGTATTAACATCGATACTCATTTATATACATGGTTTTTATGCAGTAAGGATATACTATATTCATGTTTATAGTTGAACCATAAAAATAAACATTGTTAGGTTATTTGACAGCGGAAAATGACCTATAACCCTTTCAAGGGACCGTGACTAATAGCCCTGTACATTTATTTATTTCAAAAAGATATGAAACCCCCTCGTAAAAATTATCGGTCGTTTCACTATATACAAAGTTCGAATTAACCTTTAAATACTTGTGTTTTTTTAAACAATACTTTTATTTACATTATTACTTTTTCAATTCAAACGTACAAAAGGAGTGAAATAACTTTTTATGCGAAAGCCAAGCAAATTTACTAGAAACGTACAATAAATTGTCAAATCCTAGAAATACTATTTTTCCCAACATTTTATTTTAAGAAACCATATTACTATTATAATAAAAAGTTCGAATCACGATTATATAAAAGTACAACGTATGCATCACGCAAGTGCTGTATGCATGTATCACTGGAAATGCTGTGCAACGACTTGGCGTGCATGGTTAAGAAAAAAAGCTCAGCGAAGGATGGCGTTTTCTCAACAACTTGACTATTAGGTTAAGAAAGACATAAATTGACGCAATTTATTATATAACTGCAAACCAATTTTCCGATTCTGCATAGTACAAATAAAAAAATCAGCGTTGTACCTCTAGACCACACGGCTCTTGAAATCTCACTTTATTTACATAGTTCTGTCACGTCCTGAGGGAACGTGGTCATGTATGCATGTGTGGTATTCTTCTTTCTTGCCTACACCTAGCGCAATAGCACGGGATGAGGGTTAAAAAGCGGACGTGCTGGTGGAAGGGGGAATTTTAAGGGATTCCGTGGATGATCCAATTAGTGAAATAACGGTTGTGACACTTGTGTTCAATTGACTCGTAGTTTATTAGAATCAACCGTATGAGTTGATTCTATTATTTTTTTTAGGATACAAATCGGAAACGAAATATAAAAGTATGTTCGCTTACATTGGTGCGCCTCGGTGTAGGCCCAGTCGCTTGGGTGTCGGGTAACGGTCGTAAAACTAAGAGCCCTGCGCCGGAGGGCCATAAGCGCTCGCAGATGGTGTGTGTGAGTGAGACGGATACAGATGTTCGATGACACTGATTGTAATATTTGTGAATTTCACGGATCGAGAATGAAATTTACTATAAAGTAATGCGCGGAATACAACGCCAAGGTTCTTATGGTTATCGCGTAACGAATACAACGCCAAGGTTCTCATGATTATCGAGTAACTGTTACAGAAGTACCGAAGTACAAGATGCTCTTAGCTTGAATCGCATGTCAACGTTTGCGTTACAAGAAAAGAACAAAGGTTTGACGCGATGGATATCGGTTAGAGAACTCTAGGTCTGAGCTCGTTGGATTCTAATCGGCGACTGATGCGAGGAGAACTCTTTCGGAGTACCAGAAATCAGGGTGGGATAAATTTTTGGAGGAAGAAATCTTTGGGAGAGTGCAACCTAGGTGACGTAGTTTTTTTGGATTGGTGGTCCGGACATAAAACATGACCTGATTCGTGTGGTTGGCCGGAAAAAGGAAGCGAAAGCGAGTTGTCGGTGTGTTATTAGATAAGGGCGCATATAATCGAGATCAGCATTGCATTTCCGAGAGCTCAGCGCAGCTTCTCTTATCGAGTATATAGAAGTAGTATCGGGGCCACTATGGCGACCCCCACTCCTCATCCCCACTCCTACCCCCACGCCTCGGTAGCCGAGGTGGTGGGGATGGATTGGGGATGGTCGTCCTTATCCCCCCACCCCTCCCCCTCCACGGTATCCGAGGTGGAGGGGATGGAGTGGGGATTCCCCCCACGCCCCGCGGGGTGTGGAGGGGGGCGGGGGGATGGCCGGAGTGGAGGGTTCGCCATAGTGGCCCCCTTTTTTTTGCTTTATTAAAATATGTTCGCAAAGTATACATTTTTACGATATGTACATGATATCGCTGTTGATTAACCGTTTCAACTGATGGTTTATGAGATTATCGGTGACGCTTGTTCTGGCGCGTGCGGAGAGTTCGCCGGGAATACAGGATAGGGTGCGTTGAACGCTTTCCTGAATTTTCGTCTTCCTTTTACGAATCCGTCGTCGTAAACGACGCGCTGTCATGCTGAATATTTCGGCTGCGATTAAGCTGACAAGTGCATTTTTACACTTTGTCACGTCCTCGGTGGAGCGATGAGGCCATGCCATGTAGCCGTTTATGCGCTCCTCCAATAGCTGCAGCACGATGAAGTCATGTTTTATGAAGGTGAAGAATGGCGCCGCATGGTGTATATCGTTTGCTCCGTAATCGTTACAGTTTTGGATAGTTACGGCGGGCCGGTTGAGATGTTCACCGTATTCTAAATTGTAACTATCGCAGGAAACCACGGTGTGGACTGTAGGAGTGTTTCCCTCGCCGTTGAGATACGCTGTGATCGTAGAGAGACGTTCGCGAAAATCCAACCACGACGGAGTATTTAGCGTTGTCCAGCCGTTGCTGTCGTATGTGGAACGCATGACGGGGTGTAATTGATTAGCACCGATAACTTCAATACCCAACCGCACACTTTTTGTCAAGCAATTATTGAGATTATGGGATATTTGTAGTAGCAGCGGGCACGGTTTATAGCAGCGATTATCGGAAGCCTCGCTTGCCATGGCTGCTCTCGGTAGACTGAATCACGCAAGTGAGATGACGTTGTCTTTCGCGGGAACTGCAGACGCTGCACTATTCGGCGGCTGGCTTGAATTCCAGACTGTTAAAATCGTCCCCGAAGAACTCCATGAGAAGATTATTCTCGCGCGCAGCTGTTACCATCTGCTGGAACAGCGTTTCGTTTTGCAGAACTTTGGTGAATCTGGATGGTAGAAAGCACGTGAACTCCCTGTCCACTTCAATAATGATTCGGGGCCCGAAGCGTGTTTTTACTGGCCGTACATCAGAAATCTTGTAGTCGGTTTTTAGCGAAAGCTCCGACAGTTTTTTCGTCGGCAGGAAGTCCGACAACTTTCCGATCTTGTTGATTTGGGAGAAGTCCATCGCTGATATTGAGCTTTTGAATTTCACGGGTTAAAATTTGTAACGCTGTTCTTCTCTGGATGAGTGTTTGAAGAGCAGCTAAGTTTTGCAAGAATGCTTCAACGCGTACCAGTGGGTACCGGGCTATCTATATCCATCAGTATTCGCGACAATAGCCGTTGGTTTTATCCAAACTTTGGGTATGCGATCTGCGGGGTATATACCAACAGCGTGCTTTTTTATATCACGTAGAGAGTCGAGGATTTGAAGGCTGTTCATAGCAGGACTCGCCGCAGGGCAAGCCAACTGATAACGCTGTTGTTGTCTTATATTCCCATAGCGACTCGCGACGTTCACTCTGACAGAGTAGCGTTTTAATCCTCATCACATTATCCAGGGTACACTTATACGATTGATTTTTCCGAATAGCGGCGTGATATGAGCAATGTGTACCGGCCTCCGGAAGATGCTGAAATGAAATATTATCCTCGTCCTCCTCCAAATTTATAATATAGTAGCCGGTGAGTTGCGCTAAATAGGACGATTTAGCGACACCTCGTACAAATATCCGCGGGGAATCGGTAGCGATTGCCCTCAAAATTTTCTCAATACAGCGTAATGGTGTATGACCCTCGAACCATTTTATACCGTGATACTCCCGCGTCACCCGCTCGTTCGTTCTTTTCACATCCGACGGTAATTGTCTGTATGTGTGAGGTGGAGCGACGATCCAATGATCGTGCCACGATGATTGGATCGATTGATGCAACAGCCACTTCTTTCGGTATAAAGTTGTAGTGCTTATCCGTTAAGCCTTGTATGTCTATCGCGATACTCATGATGGTTCTGCTGTGAGCGCTCTGCTCGAACTGGAGAGCTCAACCGCTGAAATCTACAATAACTTGCCGGGAAGCATCAACCTCCACTACGTTATCATATTCCGCATACACGACACAATTCACCGTTGAAGTTATTGCCTCGTCGAAGCGTACTTCGAGCCTCACGCTACCGTCTTTCACCAAATTCCAATGACTGTTACTGTTCGCCGAAAGATCGGGCGTTAGATCAAACGCAAAAAGACAATAGCCTCAGGGATACGCTGTGCGAGTAATTGAATTACCCTGATTGAGAAAGTGAATGCCAGTCCCTGAGAATAATGTATGATACGCATCCATATATAGATGCGTGTCGTCAAAGTTAAGTTGGAGTGCTTTCGATACGCGAGATAATTAATTTTATAATTCTGAAAGTTAAACGGATTCAACGCGCGGTTACCGTTGAATGCTTTATTATCGACAAACCCTATAATTATGCGCTTCGGCAGTAGGCCCAGTATAACATTGTCCAGAGTATCGCCATGCACTCCTGCATGCATCGATATAGACTTAACCTCGACACGTGTCAAAGGATATTTTGCTGTAGATTTTGATAATGCTCGCGAGTGAGCTAAAAGTATACCAGGGGCAATTTTAGCGCGGCGTACGAGAAGCGATGCCTCGGTAATATGCATGCTGAAATCTTTCGAGGAAGTCATAAGACAGAATGCGTCGCTGGTACGTACAAGACGTAATCGCATCTCCACGCCATTTATAAGAAATCGCTCCTGACTGAAAGCATCGCAATGGAGATGGCCGAGGAAATCGATCTCATTGCGGTCATTGAGGACCATTCGGCGATTAGCAAGGCCTACATTAGCTTCTGCTACATCGTCCATTTTACCGGCCGTATCACTGTACCACAGGCAACTTGAAAGATGAGAGCTTTTCGCATCCTGCCCATAATTCAATAAGTTTTAAATGTATGCCCTGTATGCATAAGCATTATTGGGCGGAGATACGAGCTTCTGATTGAGAAATACATCGACTTGATTGAACAGCGAATGAAGTAAATTATTGACGGGACCCACTCTAATGGTAGGGTCGGGTTTCACTGCACTCGAGCGTATTTGGATACGTATGCTTAGCATGGTATGAGCAAGATCGATGTATTCTTCACCTTGACCAGGTACCACAAATTCTATTGGTGAATCATCCGTCAGAGATGAGATCGCTTTATAGTGCACCCATTGCGTTCCCTCGATGGTTGTTTGAGTCGGTGGTAGCGAGAATAGTTCCAACTCAGACTTCAAACACTCACACGAATGGGCATGTAAGAACGCCATTTTCACGAGAAGATATCTGATACGGTCCTAGCTCGCGACTTCTTCTGCTTCTTCTTCTTCGGCGTTCTCTTTCTAACTGGTCTCTTCTTTTTTTAACACAATTTGTACGTTTTTTCTTCAACGCGGCGGTTTTCTTTTTTAGGCCAATGCCACGCGCGCTGTAGCTACTGAGCGAATATGCAAGCTTGTGATTTTTGGAGGCCTTATATCCTGAGCCCTGCATAAGGCTATTGAGTTTTTCCTCAGCTTTTCGCTTCAAACTCACACCCGAT
>OX101793.1:7025591-7084621 GCA_944452715.1 Ophion slaviceki
TACCGACAATGTTATTCCAAGTTCTTTATATATGGGGCGTTCCAAACCATTTCGAACGGTCAAAAAGTTGTCCACTCTCAAAAAAAAATTGAAATTTTGTCAAATTATTTAATTATATGAAAAAAAAACAGTGTAAATTTTTGCAAATTTTTTGGATAGCATTTTCTCGAGTTTTTCAAAATTGAAAATTTTTAAAAATACCGTTATATCCCATGTAGAAATTCCAATACTCAGCCGACTGTCCTCAGTGGACAGTCTGCCGAGACTTGGCCCAGTAATGGCAGCCAAGCTTCGATATTCTAGACTTTCCCAAACGTTGGCACATCGATGGCACAGAACAGACCCAACTGTTGTTTGAAGGTTCTAATAACCAACATTACTGATGCTACACCAGTTAACGGGGTCCTCTAGTTTCTCGAGTCGAAAAAATCGATTTTTTTTTCATAAATCACATCTACAACATGTGTAGAAAATGTGTGCCAAAGGATTTTTGTATATTCGAAGTGGTTTACAAGTATAAATCACATGCGCGAACTTTCAAACGCGTTTTTCTCGAAACACCATTTTTCGAAACGGTGACCACGATATTTCAGAAACTACTGCACCGATCTTGTTCAAATTTATACAGCATCTTTAATATGTTATAAGCCAGCGATTGAACTAGGATTATCATGATTGCTTCGATAGTTTTTTTTTGTACGAGCGAAAAACTTAAGAAAAAATGAGTAAAAAATAGAATGTAATTTTCAAAAGTGTATAAAAAAGTCAATTTTTGTAATTTAGAATTCACTCTAATTCATTCGCTAGTCTTAAATATGAAGATTAAAATGCCGTTCGGTTTTTTGATTTCAGATAAGCAGAACAGCCGCAATCTTGGTCACCGTCAAGCACTTCTTTTACTTGATGTCTTCCTGTCGACCACTATAATGTTTATTCTATTATATATTTTGACTTCAAAAAAATTGTAAAGCTTATCTAAATGTTAATAAAGATTATGCAAAAACAATGAGATTGATTATTTCGATGCTTTGCCCGTAAAAAATTATTGAAAAAGCCGTAAACAAACAGCCGAGAAACTAGAGGACCCCGTTAACGGGCAATCGCAGCCCAGGCATAATTCGACTATAGATTCAGCTTCGGCTATATCATTACAGAAAACATGCGACGATCGTTGGCCTAGGCTCGGCCGAACGCTAGGACGATCGTCGACACCCAACCTTTTTTCCGTCAATTAGGAATGTCAATTAGACCATGGGCCGGAATAACGCCGACGATAAAGTTGTGTTTCTCATTAACGGAAAAAAGGTTGGGTGTCGACAATCGTCCTAACGCTCGGCCGAGCCTAGGCCAATAGTTGGCGCATGTTTTCTGTAATGATATAGCCGAAGCTGAATCTATACTCGAATTATGCCCGGGCTGCGTTGGCCCGTTAAATGGTGCATCATCAGTAATGTTGGTTCTTAGAACCTTCAAACAACAGTTGTGTCTGTTATGTGCCATCGACGTGCCAACGTTTGGGCAGGTCTAGGAAATCGAAGCTTCCACTACTGGGCCAAGTCTCAGCCGATAGTCCACTCTCGGCCGAGTATTGGATTTTCTACATGGGCGGCTGAGACTTGGCCCAGTAATGGCTGCCAAGCTTCGATATTGTAGACTTTCCCAAACGTTGGCACATCGATGGTACAGAATAGACCCAACTGTTGTTTGAAGGTTCTAAGAACCAACATTACTGGTGCTGCACCAGTTAACGGGCCAACGCAGTCCAGGCATAATTCGATTATAGATTCAGCTTCTCTATATCATTACAGAAAACATGCGCAAATCATTGGCCTAGGCTCGGCCGAACGTTAGGACGATCGTCGACACCCAACCTTTTTTCCGTCAATTAAGAATGGTAATTAAACCATGGGCCAGAATAACGCCAACGATAAAATTGTGTTTCTCATTAACGGAAAAAAGGTTGGGTGTCGACAATCGTCCTAACGTTCGGCCGAGCCTAGGTCAGCGGTTAGCGCATGTTTTCTGTAATGATATAGCCGAAGCTGAAACTATAGTCGAATTATGCCCGGGCTGCGTTGGCCCGTTAAATGGTGCAGCATCAGTAATGTTGGTTCTTAGAACTTTCAAACAACAGTTGGGTCTGTTCTGTGCCATCGACGTGTCAACGTTTGGGAAAGTCTACAATATCGAAGTTTGACTTCCATTACTACATGGGACTTCCATTACTACTAAGGAATCTTCGCCACTAAGACCAAACCGACGCTTCGGCTTTTCGAAATTTCGCGATCGTTGAGATTCTCGAACAGTCGGTCAAAAAGGTCGAAATTTTTTTTTTCGACGTTTCAACAGTTCAACAGTTGAAAACATTTGGTTTTTCCACTATCTACAAAATTAAAATAAACTCGAAATATTTTTAATTATCAAGAGACGCGGCAGCGTCACGACGCCAAGCAATAAAAAATATATAAATTCGACGCCACTGATCGATGCCACCGATCTCGACGCCACTGACCAACTTACGAACACGCCGCGACTTTTTATACGCAGCGCCCCCCTATCTCGTACCGCCGGGCAGTTGCGTTGATCGGAACCTCGGCGGTTTGTCGCGTTAGATTAATTTACATCGTTCTTCTACACTTGAAGTTTCTCGGCGTCTCCGAAGAGCAACATTGATGAAAATTAACGAGTAAGTTTGCTCACGGCGAAAGCGATACTCGAAAAGTGTTTCTGTTTTGTTCTTACCGACGACGATGCAAAGTGTCGCTTCGACGCGACGACGGCGGCACGCGAAGTTCACGAATTCTTCGACATCGATGGAATTTTCCCGTATCCGCGATCATATGGATATTATCGTGTATCCTCGAATTTTGATAGCACGATCGTATCGCGGGAATTTATATTGACGTAAGAATAAAAAATATGGCCTGTCTCATAACCTCAATTTACGTACTGTGTCATTTGCCATGATCTTCCCTCGCATTGCTTTCCCGCTCGCTGTGTCAAAGAGTCAACGCCTCCGATGTAAAAAACTCAAAATTATTTGCTCTTCGCAGGAATACCTCGGTATGTATTCGTGAAAAAATCGCAGATGGCATATTTTCCGATGGTCCGTAGCCATTGTCATTACCCCTCAAAATCCTCGATTCCCTGAGCAGTGTGCGACCAAAATGAGGCACGAAAGTTCAACACCAGCTTCACCCTGATGACCGAGCGTATTATTGGTAGAGGGTACAGAGATTGTACCCTACGGTGTACCTGTACGGTAGTATACCACTACGCGCAAATGTACGATAATAAAACATAATTATACTGAAGCTTGCATCGTTGGAACGCAGCGAAAGTTTCGCAGCCCATTTTTTTGGGCACGAATAGCTCTTCAACACCACTCAAACTATTTTCACGATCCTAATTGGAGATCTTCAGACTAAATATGTGAAAAAAGGTTTTGGATGATAATAAAGATAAGGAAATAAAGAAATGGAAAAGAATTTCCGTTATACTCCAACGATGCAAACTTTAACATCGTAAAACATACCGGTACTGTATTCTCACCATACTAATACTGATACCGATACTATATGCACACACGTGGTGGGTACGGTACCTGGGCTGTCATGTAAGAACCAGAACCAATGTAGCATCGGATTTACCATCTAGATGGACCATCGGATTTATCCAGGTCAGTAAGTACGTACTACCAAGTATGAGAGCCGACATCAATCATCGAGGCTACAGTATACAGTTCCAGTGTCGCGAGGATATCACTGCTGTCTCCAATCTCTCCGAGAGCACCAGCGAGACTGACCTTAAGGAACTCGTCGAACCCTTCGGCTTCATTCAGAAACAATATCTCGGCAAGGATCGAACCACCAATCTGGGCAAGGCCTTTCCTTTACGTATGTACAATTCAAAAAGAAAGCCGAGTATGCTAGGGCCTTCTTGCGTCTCAATGGTTACGGCTACCATCATCTCATACTCAGCGTCGACTG
Organism: Ophion slaviceki; assembly: GCA_944452715.1. Classification (NCBI taxonomy): domain Eukaryota; kingdom Metazoa; phylum Arthropoda; class Insecta; order Hymenoptera; family Ichneumonidae; genus Ophion; species Ophion slaviceki. The sequence goes on from OX101793.1 coordinate 7,029,581, forward strand.
GTCCAAACCTCCGGCCGAACAGAATTAAATGGTCAACGTTTGAAACGCGTTGAGGTAGAACGAGCGTGTGCACTTGATTTCTATAGATTTTGTTCACATTTTAACCAGACATTGTTTGTATTATTATGCATGTTTCAGTGAAATTTCAGAACAGTAGACTATTTAGATTCAGAGATAATGGGTTTTAAAATTGCAACTTTTAACACTGTAGGGTCTGCATTGAAATTTAGACAGAGTAATTGTCGGTAAAAAATATTTGTCCCCTATAAGAAGATACATGGCAATATCATAAACAATGTAAAATTATGAATGTTTATGACGCAAATATTTTTTTTACGATAAAAGTTTTTAACTTTAGGATCACGATAATTATTTTCCTTCTCGAAATATTGAACAATACTGTTCCGCGGTGTTGCATAATGTATTCTTATTATAGGGGATAAATATTTTTTACCGAGGTTTATTCTGTTGTTACTGAACGTTTTTAGCAAAACTGAATAGTGAAGACAATCGAAACTTTTTTCACTCGTTCCCTAACTAGTTTTCTATGTAAACATAATTCTTTTTCAAAATTAATAAACACAATAGAATGGTACGACGAATTATGTGACTTGACTTTCAGTCAATGCAGACCCTGCAGTGCTAAAAGTTGCTATTTAAAAACCCATTATCTCCCAATATGAATAGTCAACTGTTGTGAAACTTCACTTAAATATGTATAATGATATGAACAATATCTTGTTCATATCTTGTTAAAATTTGAACAAAATCGATAGAAATCAAGAGCACGCGCTCGTTTTACGTTAAGGGCTTACACCACTGTAAACGTCAAAAATTGAGTCATATTTCGCGATTTTTTTTGTTAGAAGGACAAACAAGAGAATACAAATATTCAAGGATGATATAAGTTATATCGCTGGGGCGCTGGCGAGGCATGTTGAGTTTAAGACGCTCTGCGGCATGCAGTATGGTTGACGCGTTTGATTTTAGAAAAAAATTAAAAAATTTCTATTAATTTACACGAGTATAGCTAGAGAAATACATATACGATTGTAAAAATATTATTTTTTGTGTAATTGACAAGCGTTTAACCAAAAACTTAACTTTCGACGGAAAAAGGGACAATCATTTGTTAATAACTAATGTTATTCTAACATATTTATATACTAACTCATGGAAAATCCCGTACGTATTTCTCTTTGCAATGTTATTTTAGAGATGTACTCAAAATTTGGAGTGAAAAGAATGAAAGTTGTTGGAGTTATGCTGCGTGCCGTTTAAAAAAATTGAGTTTCGAGGAAAACCGTCGTTGTCTCGCACACGGGCCAGCCACTGCCACCGCAAACCCACACAGGCCTGCGAACCTTGTTTTACAGGTACCAATTTTTTTTCCCCTTATTCGAGATGGTTCAAAGTATCTCTTAAGTAAAGTAAAAAAATCAATTTGAAAAAAATTCTTCAGTGGTGTGACCTCAGATCGGCGTACACGGTGGCGATTGTTCGTTGCGTCTCTTTGAACGAGCCGTCCCCCCCGGCCCTCTTTTATTTTCGCAAGGTTTGTCCGCTCACTGCTGCGAGCTTGAATCTCCTATTCGTCAATAAAATTCAAAAAGAGGACAAGACAATGATTGCCAAAGAATCGAGTGATTTTCATTCGAACCCAATAATCCTATTATTTTTTCTGATCTACTACGGTTATTCGGATGAACGTCCGAAATTGAAACGCGTCATCTATTGCTAACTCATGTTGAAGATTATTTGAAAAAGTAAAAAAAGAACGCCAAGCAAAGAAAATTCTTTCGAAAACATCGCTTGTTTTACCATGTTAAAAATTCTGATTTACCTTAGAATATTTTTTATTTTTATTTAAACAAAGGTTTTATTATATATTTTGAATTTAAATGTACAAAAAAGTGAAAGAACTTTTTATAAAATAGCCAAGCAAGTTTACTAAAAATTTTGTAAACAAAATTGTTAAACCTTAGGGATGATATTTTGCGTATTATTTTATTTTTACTTTGCAAAATCATCTTACTGTTGTCACATGAAATTGGTGTCTCCATTATATATTGGGCGAACAAATAAGTGACCGCCGTTTGACAAAAGATGGCCCCACCAGGAGGTTATGGTTGAAATTGTCAGATGTAAAACGTCATGTCGTAAGGTTGGATATCTGGCAAGACCATAACCTTAAAATATTAGACATTTTGTATCAGCATCACATACTTTTTTTGTTGCGAAAATGTAAAGTTTTGGGTCGAATAAGCGGGACTCAATAATTTGATATGGGTTATTAAAGAAAAACTAGTTTTTTGTCGCACCATATTTTGTAGTTTCCTTTATGCCATACTCGTTACTACACATTTATAATAAAAATGACTGTAACTATGACAACAAAGACTGATTAATGAATGTTTATAGTTATAATAAAGTTGGTTGGCGTTGTATGAACAGCTACGGATTCCATTCCTATTAGAATAAGAAAATTCAAATTTGAGGTCATTCAATATTGTACTGATCCTTGAGAACCATGGGTTCCTTTCCGCAACTGTATGGCCGCACTCAGAGTAAAGTGGAACCCTAGAAACTTTAACAAACAAGAAAAACGCCAAGTAATAAAAAAAGACCCGTCGGAACATTATTGGCTTCTTCACTATATACAAAATTCTTCTTCACTTAGATATTAAATTTTTTTTTTCAAACCATGGTTTTTTATATTATTACTTTTTCCGTTTGAACGGACAAAATAATTGAAATTACTTTTTATAAAAAGGCCAAGCAAGTTTCCTAGAAATAAAATCGCCGCTACAATCTTCGAGGATTAATGCTGGCCCGGATCTGGGTAGACTCATAATACACCTATATCACAGTGATGTGATGTGCTAAGATTGGCCCAATGTATAGCCTAAGCTGGATAGAATGTCGACGGAACAATTTTACATAGATACTTCCATTTTGAATGCCACCATTCGATCATGTATGGGCTGTTATTCGGTAATGCCGGATGGTTATATATCGTGTCTCAAATAGCATGCTAGCTCTATCCCAGTGCTCCGCCGAACCCTAATATAATCGAAGACACTTTCATGGCATGCATAATATAAACATTTTTACATACATGGGCCCAGTTATGGTCCAGGCATCCTAGCCAATGCTGAGCTGCCGAGTGTCAGCCAGGCGTCGCATTTCTATGCCTGGGCCAAGCATTTTTGCCGAGTGTTTGCCAAGCAAGCTCGATTCTCAACCACCCATGTAGGGTTTTACAACAGGTCCAAGCATGGGCCATCACCGGCTGCCGTCTACCCAGCCATGGCACAGTAACGTCTGCCGTGATCGGCCCAATCTTGGTTATAGTCCGGAATGATATTGTCGGCCCAAGACTCCAGTTCAGTCTTGGGCCAGTAGTGGTAACAATACACGGGCCATCGATGGCATAGTAAAATGGCCCGCGAATGGCAAGAATTAACGGCCCGTTTATAAAATATAGACTGGCCCACGAACGGTAACAATACTGAAAAATTAGCAAACAATGAAGAAAAAACACAAATGTAATGATTAATATTTTAATTGCCAATGACGATTATCACACGTTTGTTGAACGATAAAAAAAGAAAAATACTTAATAATTAAATCACGTTCTCTTAATGATTTTCGTCGGGTTTTTCACGCGCCTTGCGACCTCCATCGCGATCACCAGCCCCGGAGAGCCATTTTCCAACTTTCCCTGCTAGCGACTCGGACTCCTTGGTGTCTCCGAATTTTCTCACTATGGAATCTGTAAAATTTTCAATTTGGGCATAAGAATTTGATTATTTAAATAATTGATTGATTATTTCAATGAAGATAAGAATATATAATAAATAAAATACCTTTTATGCAGCGAAATACATGCGTTTTGCTGAAATCCAGCTTCCCTATCCCATTGATTTTACGGCCCGTTCCTGAGTAGTTCAGTTGAACCGTTTTCGTCATCGTTGCTGGCATGATCTTCGCCAGGCAACTTTTTGTGGTGGTTTCGCCACAAATGAGTATATAATACAGTGACATCTGCAATGGAAACACAAAAAAATTCTACAAATATGTATATTTGTATAATACAAAAATTGTATATAAAAACACACACACGCGCACGCATGCATGCATATATATATATATATATATGTTTCTTACCAATGCGTTTCTTCGTTCCGGATCTGTCGGAAGGGATCCGTCGAATTCTTGGAAAATTTGAAGATCTTCGATTGGAAGTGCCACGCCGATTCCAGCTTCCGCATCCGCTGCAATTAAAGATGGGGTCTTTCCGTTGTTTGCGTTGGCGAGAATTGTGTTTTTTATTTCCTGGACTTTTGCCTCCATATCATACTGCATACTGCGTTTCAGGCTCGTGAGGCTTTTTTGGAACGACTCCATCATCTCATCCATCTTTTTATTGAATACTCTCTCTGTTACAGCTGAAAACATTTATTTTTGAATTACCAAATTTTTGCATATAAAAAATAAAACTTTAATTGTTAACAAATTTAAAAAACATACTTCCAGTAGAAATTTCGTCGATATCATCAGCAACCGGATGAATTGGGGTTTTTACAGGACGTGAATCATCTGCGTCAAATAATATTATTATTAATTTAAATAAATCGATGATGAAATTAATTATTTAAAATATATAAAATTTACATATAGCTTTTACATTACCTTTCGTTTTCAATTCTTGTGTTTTTTTTGTTTTCTTGAATCGTAGGCATCGATGGCACTTTTTTCAAAATGGCTTTCACAGTACTACGAGATGAAACGGTGGGCTGCACTTGCCGTTGTAATTGGGCTTCATCATCCGTGCTCTCAACTTGATTCGTCTTGAATGACCGTTTCAAACGTTTTTTCCCTTTTCCCAAAGTTTCTGTGAAACAATTATTTGTCATTAAAAAAATAATTTATTATATTCTTATACATGCGGGCGTGGATCAAAGAGAATTTTATATAAAAAAAAATGAAAAAGGTTAATTTTCTTACTTGTGCGTGAGAGGACAGTAGCGATGAACGATTCCCAGTTCTCTTTTGGCGGTGCACACTTTGCCGTCCATTCTCCAACGTCATCGAATTCATCAGAAGGCGGGAAATAGCAAAAACATTGCCCTTCCTTCTCGTAGACCCACGATGATGGAACGAGTTCGGTTAGGTTTTCGCTTTCGAAAAAGATGACGGTGTATGGATAATCATCGCTTTTATCGTTTTGAATTTGTGATGATTCCATTGTTCTCAGCACGATATTTTTCACGCAAAGATATATGTGTCTCGAGCAACGCGTCAGAGACGACTGTGGAAGAACAAGATGCGTTAGAACGTGCGCGAACACGCCACTGAAACTCGTGGAAATTTAAGACAAAGTAGCTTGCTCGGTCCCTTTTTTATAAACACACGCACACACGCGTACGGTTTATGTCGTCCATCGACGTTTTTATACGTATCGCTTGTCTTTTTTTTGTCCTTTTTTTTACGACGCGATCGTATTTTCTAAGATCTTTAAGCACTGTTAATTTTTTTCACACAAAATATGTGTCTCGAGCAACGCGGCGGAGACGACTGTCGAAGTACAACGCGCGGGTACACTCGATCGTGGAAACTGAAGACAAAGCAAAAGCTTGCTGTCCCTTTTTTTCGTAAATACACACACGCACACGCACACTGTCGTCCATCGACGTTTTTATACGTATCGCTTGTCTTTTTTGGCCTTTTTTTACGACGCGTCCGTATTTTCTAAGATCTCTTAGCACTGTTAATTTTTTTCACGCAAAAATTGTGTCTCGAGCAACGTGTCAGAGACGAGTGTCGAAGAACAAGAAGCGTGTAGAGCGCGCGGGAACACGCCACTGAAAATCGTGCAAATTTAAGACAAAGTAGCTTGCTCGGTCCCTATTTTATGAACACACGCACACACGCATACTGTTTATGTCGTCCATCGACGTTTTTTATACGGTTTTTTATACGTATCGCTTGTCTTTTTTTTGTCCTTTTTTTACGACGCGTTCGTATTTTCTAAGATCTCTAAGCACTGTTAATTTTTTTTCACGCAAAATATGTGTCTTGAGCAACGCGGCGGAGACGACTGTCGAAGCGTACAACGCGCGGGTACACTCGATCGTGGAAACTGAAGACAAAGCATAAGCTTGCTGTCCCTTTTTTTCGTAAATACACACACGCACACGCACACTATGTCGTCCATCGTCGTATATACGGGTCGCTTATCTCGTCCTTTCTTTTTTTGCGGCGCTTTTAGAGCGTTCATATTCAGAGAATTTTGATCGTAATAAGAACACACACTTTCGCACGCGCACCAATACAAAAAACGCAACACAAAACAACATGTATCTGTTTACATGTGCTGCAGAGAAATCGCGATACACTGTTGATTGCAGTCATGTAGTAAAACGCATTTATTTTTAATGCATTTAGCTGATACGAATTTTTCATTGCTTTCGAAATTACGCCACAATAGTGCAAAAAAAAACGATATTGCGTGGCTTTCCACAGAGCGATAAGATTGAGATCAAAAGATTTTCTTTGAAATTCGCACGGTATATCTGTTGATAATGACTTTACGTGTTGATTTAGTCGATTCAAATCTTGAATTTTTAGGCGTGTAGCGCTTTTTCTCGATATCCATTTATCAAGTAATGATTTCATGACACCGGCGTATAAGAGATGCATAGGGTCAAGAATTACCGATCGTACTGGATCAAAATTCGATATCAACGCTAGTGGCGACTCTACATTCTCGTGATGATGTTCGATTTGTTTTTTTTTCGATGAAAGATTCTTTCGTTCTCAATTCTCTATCCATCTCCGGATATACTCTTTTACAAGTGTTTTTTTTGCTTTTTTTATGCAGATTTTTTGTCGCAACCGATATACCTTTGGTGACACATCGTTCACAAGCGTAGAACCCTCCGGAGTTTTTTATACACTTTAAAAATGCTCGAGCAGGTGTGTCCGCAATAATGACAAAAATTGAAAATTTATATTTTCTCCCATGTAAGATTACGCCATTTTCAATTAATTCGTTTGCTTCAAGTACGAAATTTTCCATGTATTCCATAGCACTACCTGGTTTGGAATCTCCACAGAATATTGAAGCGACGAAAGGATTTATTTCATAATTTTTATGAAATATTTTTATCGTTGTTGACCACACTTGTATTGGAGAATTGTTGAACAACTGCATGCCATCCACATGTACCATGGCAATAATTTCCTCTTCGACGTATTTATTGGAAATAACCTTTGCGAGGCCTTCTTTGATGCCCAAATAAACAAATTCTCCCGTCGTGCCTTTAGAACTTTGCATTTGACGCAGTGACCTATGATGTTTTGTACCAAATAAAGACTGTGCAGTCTTTGGCAGATCTGGACGTCCTTCACTGCGAAGTACAGCTAGTAATTGCGTCACTACATCCAATCGCAACGTATCCAAGTTGTCAAGTCCCCATTGTAATAGTTTATTTTTTAATCCCACCACAGTTTCAGCGCATTGAGATTCTACACTACTATTGGCACTGTCAATTGTACTATCATTTACAATATCTACGCTAATTTCGACGTCATTGAGGTCACTACTATGCCCCACATTTTCGACGAAATTTTCTTCTTCGATTCTCTGATCGTTAGAATCATCAACTACGCACACATTGTTCTTATCAATTTTACTTTCACTTTCTTTTTTGTGTAGTGCACGATATTTTTTGAGTCGCTTATAGTTTGCAGACATTATTAAAACGATATATATAACTTCTGTGTGTGTGTGTGTGTGTGTGTGTGTGTGTGTGTGTGTGTGAAATTAAATATAGAAAATCAATCAACGTGCGGGATCTTTTCTCAGTGGATTCTTTTCCAAGACTGGGAAAGGAGTCGCATGTGCGTACGTCGTCAACTGTCAAGGTTATATACACATTGACCGCAAAAGATAGGCAAAAATACGAGTGACTCGCCCGTCCTATATTTACATAGTGCGCGGAAAAGGGCTACAATGTTGTCGGAACCATTTTTTTCTTTTAACCTTGGTGCGGCCACTGTCGCTCAAGATTCAATAATTCGTGAAAAATACAAAAATCAATCGAATTTGAACACACGTCTCATTATTTTTAATTCGATTGATTTTTGTATTTTTTATAAAGTTTTAAATATTGAGCGATTGTGACCGCGTTAAAATAAAAATAAAAAATCTTCCAAACTTTGAATCCTTTCCGTCACTATATATAAGAGATAGAGGAGGTCACTCGCTAATATTTCAGAATTTTTTTTCTATGAAACTACTTCACAGATTTTTGAAATTAAAAAATTAATGGCATACAATTATCAACCAGCGATGGCCCAAAACTAATAAAGTTTACTTGGCCGATCATTTGGCTTGCATTCATGGGCCAAGTGTTGGTTGGATACTGGCAAAATATTAGATTTTTGAAATTAAAAAATTAATGGCATACAATTATCAACCAGCGATGGCCCAAAACTAAAACAGTTTGCTTGGCCGATCATTGGCTTGCATTCATGGGCCAAGTGTTGGTTGGATACTGGCAAAATTTTTTTTTTTCATTATCGATGGCATCCGATAAACGGCCAAGAACGGGCCAAGCTTGGCAAAATATACTCGGCGAGCCATTCATGGGCCAAGCATTGGCCCTGTTGTCAGGTCTGGTTTTTCCTACATGGGCAGCGCTGAGTCGAGGTTCAATTTTGACATGGGCCCAGTCGCGGCCCAGGCATCGTAGCCAACACTTGGCTGCCGAGTGTCAGCCAGGCCTGGGCCAAGCATTTTTGCCAAGCGTCGGCCAAGCAAGTTCGGTACTCAGCCAGCGCTGGGTCGATGGCCAATTGCGACATGAGCCCAGTCGCGGTCCAGGCATCGTAGCCAACACTTGGCTGCCGAGTGTCAGCCAGGCGTCACATTTCCAGGCCTGGGCCAAGCATTTTTTCCGAGCGTCGGCCAAGCAAGTTCGGTACTCAGCCAGCGCTGGGTCGATGGTCAATTGTGACATGGTCCCAGTCGCGGTCCAGGCATCGTAGCCAACACTTGGCTGCCGAGTGTCAGCCAGGCCTGGGCCAAGCATTTTTGCCGAGCGTCGGCCAAGCAAGTTCGGTACTCAGCCAGCGCTGGGTCGATGGTCAATTTCGACATGGGCCCAGCCGCGGTCCAGGTATCGTAGCCAACACTTGGCTGCTGAGTGTCAGCCAGGCGTCATATTTCCAGGCTTGGGTCAAGCATTTTTGCCGAGCGTCGGCCAAGCAAGTTCGGTACTCAGCCAGCGCTGGGTCGATGGCCAATTTCGAAGTTGGCCCAGTCGCGGTCGAGGCATCGAAGCCGACATCTGGCTGCCGAGTGTCAGCCAGGCGTCACATTTCCAGACCTGGGCCAAGCATTTTTTCCGAGCGTCGGCCAAGCAAGTTCCATACTCAGCCAGCGCTGGGTCGATGGTCAATTGCGACATGAGCCCAGTCGCGGTCCAGGCATCATAGCCAATACTTGGCTGCCGAGTGTCAGCCAGGCGTCACATTTCCAGGCCTGGGTCAAGCATTTTTTCCGAGCGTCGGCCAAGCAAGTTCGGTACTCAGTCAGCGCTGGGTCGATGGTCAATTGTGACATGGGCCCAGTCGCGGTCCAGGCATCGTAGCCAACACTTGGCTGCCGAGTGTCAGCCAGGCCTGAGCCAAGCATTTTTGCCGAGCGTCGGCCAAGCAAGTTCGGTACTCAGCCAGCGCTGGGTCGATGGTCAATTTCGACATGGGCCCAGCCGCGGTCCAGGTATCGTAGCCAACACTTGGCTGCTGAGTGTCAGCCAGGCGTCACATTTCCAGGCTTGGGTCAAGTATTTTTGCCGAGCGTCGGCCAAGCAAGTTCGGTACTCAGCCAGCGCTGGGCCGATGGTCAATTTCTACTTGGGTATCTCGTGAGCATTTGATTTAACAGAAAAATGTTTAAGACAAAAAAGTTGCAATTTTACATGAACTTTGTGAAAAAATTTTGTTTTGAATTCTTCGAGTTTAAAAAAAGCACATTTTCACAAAAAATATACAAAAATATTTGTTTTTCGGTCGGTATGTCACTTTTGGTTTTTCCCGGAAAATTCCAGAAAATACTCTGAAGTGTGTACAGTAACACCTATTTTTTTCAGAGAGGCTCGATTCGTTGTTCCAAAGCTGTGATTTGTTTTTTTTTTATTATGATGAGATCTTTTTTTTTAGACAAATCAATTATTATTAAAAATTATTCTCTCGCAAATTTTTCTCACATTTTTCAGGTAATAAACATCCATAACAGTAATATTTTTTTTAACTTAATCATAAATTATCGGTAAAATATACAAAGTTAACCTTGCCATACAAAGTAACGTCCGTTGTCCAACATGAAAATTGTGATACAAAGTATCGTTGATTGCCCAATATAAATATTGTCATACAAAGTAATGTGCGCCGTCAAAGGCCTTGTACATCCTTCAGTTTGTCAACATTCTCCCTCCATGCCAAAATATTATCGGAGTTCTCAGTGTGTTTTGATTTTTTTACACTAGGTTGCACGGTTGCACGGTGTGACCAAGCAGAGAAGTCATATGCTTCCTTTGAATTTTGTTCGTGGTTTCTCGAGTGCCTTGTTACAAACTAATTCATGAGTAAATATTTTGATGATGGCATCAACGAATAATATGTCGATATTGCACGACGACGTTACTTTGTATGGCAATTACCTTTGTATACCTTACCGATAATTTATGATTAAGATAAAAAAAATTATCACTGTTATGGATGTTTATTTCCTGAATAATGTGAGAAAAATTTGGGAGAGAATAATTTCTAATAATAATTAATTTGTCTAAAAAAAAATATCTCATTATAATAAACCAAAGCACAGCTTTGGAACAACAAATCGAGCCACTCTGAAAGAAAACGTCGTTACTGTACACACTTCAGAGTATTTTCTGGAATTTTTTGAGAAAAATCAAAAGTGACATACCGACCGAAAAAAAATATTTTTGTATAATTTTGGTGAAAATAGGCATTTTTTAAACTCGAAAAATTCAAAACAAATTTTTTTCACAAAGTTCATGTAAAATTGCAACTTTTTTGTCTTTAACATTTTTCTGTTAAATCAAATGCTCACAAGATATAACGGTATTTTGAAAATTTTGAAATTTAGAAAAACTCCAGAAAATGCGATCCAAAAATTTTGAAAAAATCTTCACTGTTGTTTTTTCATATAACTAAATAATTTGACAAAATTTCAATTTATTTGAGAGTGGACAACTTTTTGACCGTTCGAAATGGTATGGAACGCCCCATATATACCTTCGATCCTCAGTTCGCGTAGACGATCAGAAATCCGGGTCTCACTCTGTATAATTTGACAAAATTTCAATTTTTTTGAGAGTGGACAACTTTTTGACCGTTCGAAATGGTATGGAACGCCCCATATATAACTTCGATCCTCAGTTCGCGTAGACGATCAGAAATCCGGGTCTCACTCTGTATATCTATATAGAGCCTCAAGTGGCTACCGCCGCACATAAGTATATACAGATATATAACTCCGCGCCGACCGAAAATCTTGTGCAAGTGTCACCAACCACTTGACCAGCGAGCGCACCAGGGTACCGGCGAAGGCCCTTCGTCTTACGAGCGACAACCGATATTTTTACGAGCAACCATACACAACTGTACGAGCGAGCACGCACACGAACAACGAATGTAAGCGAACTGTATAATCCTTTTCTATTTTTGTATCATCCATATTACTCCTGTCTTTATCAGCTAATTACTTTAATTTGACCCGTAATTTGTAATAAACCAAAAGTCAAGGTTACACAAGTGTCGAAATACTCATAATACCAAGACATCGCGTCAATTCCGTAACTTTATCCTTTCCCACGCACTACCCCTTTTTACCCTCATCCCGTGCTATTGCGCTAGGCGTAGGCAACAAAGAGGGAAACAAAAGTTTATGCTCGCATCCCTTCCGGATGTGACAAGTGTGTCAAAGTCTCGACAATTGCCACAAAATATCCAAGAGACGTCGGATTCGAACCAAAATCCGTACATAGGGGTTTTCGATGCTGCTGATAACGAATCCGAAAAGTAAATTCAGAAGCTCAAAATGTCGGATACGAAATGGCCCAAATTTTTGCAAAAAACTTGTCGATTTGGTTAAAAATCCGTATATAGGGGTTTTAAACAATGCCAATGAAGCATCCGAAATTCAAATTTCGGAACTCGAAATGACCGATCCAAAATAGCCAACATTTTTCAAAAGAACTTCTCATTTTCGTCCGAAAATCCGTTTATGAGGGTTTGCGAGGTTCCTGATAACGAATCCGAAAACCAAATTTCGAAATTCAAAATGGCAGACACAAAATGGCCGACATAGTTTTTAAAAACTAGTCACATTCGATTAAAAATCCACATAAATAAGACGTCGTTGCGAGTTGTAAAATTAAATTTATTATAATCAGATCATAGTCAAGAACATTAATTTAATTACCTATAAGGTGAACGCCAAGAGAAATACATGACATTACGAATATTCGTCAACAGAACGATCTCCGTCACTTGATGCGCTCTTAATATCATCGTTAGGAGACCGCGAGCGTGGAGAACCATCGGAGGACAGCAACATCTTAATCACGTCATGTGAAAAGCTTTTGCTCTTTTTCGGACTTATTTTCCTAAGGCTAGAAACTGGATGATCCGAAGATGTCATAAACCAGTGAAAAACGTCTTGCATAGTTTTTTCTCGAGAAACTTCGTGAGCAAAGTTCTCTCGATATTTCTCGAAGTCCTTGTTTCTTCGTACTCCTTCGGATGAAGATTAAAGATGAGTGAAATTATGGAAGGCAAAGGCCGAATTGTGTAAAAAAAAGAGTCAGTATTGTTTCCTGAAATGTTTTACTAATTTTCAAAAAAAATGTTTGATTTTTTTTTCAAATTTAACAAGGAATGAGTGCAATGTTTCGAAAAAAGTAAAAAAAATTGACCTCTTCATTTTAATGATGATTATATGATGTTTACGAACAATGCTTCTTCCTTTAATTGTTTTGTAAAACTTTGATCAATGGGTCCGGAAAAACGGTTCGATTGATCAATTTGAAAATTTACAGGGCTACTGGGGGTACCATAAACTGAAAAAAACCTGGCAGGATTAGTATTTCCATCAATATTTGTAAAGTAGTGGTAGATTTGGTGAATAACCATAAAAAGTCATTTTTATGTAGTTTTTAAAAATTAATGTTAAAAGTGAAAAAATCTCAAAAATCAACGAAAGGGTCTTGTAGAAAATTTATTCAAGTTTTCAAAGCTGCCCTTTAAATCCCTGTGCAATCTTTGGTTGCTGAGATATCGATGATCAAAGACAAAAGAATCTTTTTTCATTCAAAGTCGGCTATCTCAGAAAAAAATTGACGTAGAGAGACAAAATAACACATTGAAGCTGAATAAGCAAGCTAACTGACATTAGCATGGATTCAACTAAAAAAAAATTCCCGAGCCCGTAGAGCCTTGAAAAAAAATAAACAAATTTGGAAAAAATGTATCGCGGTATTTCTTATGACTGCGCGATAACCGTAGCTCACCAAAATTGTTTGTCAAAAGGTCTCGAAATTAGAAACTTGAAGCTTCAAAATGCTTTTTTCCATCTCGATACGACCATTTTTCACAAAGATACAGCGCTGCAAAAAAAAACATAAAAAATGGAGGAATCTTTTGTTCCTTAATTTGTTGAAGTAGTGTAAAACAAAATAGTATTATAATCAGACAAAATTGAAGTCGGGCTATAAGTACTGATTTCCGAAGTACAATACATGAAGAGCGGGTATTCACGGTGGACCATTTAACGTGACCACCCTAAATATCTCCGTTGCTTTTAGAGTGACGAAAAAAATGTCGAGAGGTAATTTGATTGATCTTGAAGGGCTGATACAGTGGTAAAAAATTCATTTTTGTTGAGCTCATAGTATTTCCGTTCTGAAGGTCAACAATGGTTTTTCAAATGAGAACATATTTTTTTTTTTATTAAGACGTTGTAGCTGATATTCAGACGAATCCAATGACCCATAATAGCATGACCTTGAAATTATTTTCCACCAAAATATTTTGGTGAAACATCACCTTGATTTTTCACCAAAATAGATTAGACTTAGAAAATAGAATAGACCTTGACAAAAATGAATTTTTCACCACTGTATCAACTCTTAGAAAACAATCAAATTGAATGGCCTCTAAAAAATTGCATCTAAAGGCAACGGATAGTTGGGGTTGACGCGTTAAATGCTCCACCCTGTATAGGTCCGGATGTAGGAAGGTACAATACAAAACACAACACTATTTGACTTTCTTAATTCGAGATGCAGATAAGCACGCGGTGAAGATCGGGTTTCAACAGCCCCACTCGAGCATCGCTCGAAAAAAGTTGTTTATAACAGAGGTAAGCATTGTTAAGCAACTGTTTTTTGGAATATTCAATGAAAAACAGTCTAAACTATGTATTACTTTTTAAAATAAAGTGGTAGAAAACATTGGTTCGATATTGCGACTCGTTCGTTTGGAAATTGAATTTTTTGAAGAGTGGATATTTCACCTCATTTTTAGTGACAATTAAACAAAAATAAATAAAAGAGTAATTGATATTCGAATTCCACATACCCTAAGGAATACTCTACATCAAGCCACATTCAAATCAAACAGACCAAGCATTAACTATTTACTTGTAAATAATTACAAATATTTCGAAGCAACTGCGTCTGACGAGCATCGTTTCGAAAGCGTTAACCCCGGGTGATGCTCGAGAGCAGATATAGAGATTTACCGTTCTGGCCTTTCGGCATAGTATGCGGAAAAGTCATCCCTACAATATTCCAGGGTGATTTTTGCTGAAAAAAAATATCGAACTTTTTCGATTTTGTCACATTTTTCGAGACTTTGAAACATTGCGCGTCGAAGACAAAGAACGTAGCGGAAGGCCGAAAGTGCGAGAGGTCGAAGAAGCGGAATTGGAAGCATTATTGGAGGGAGATTCCTGCCAAACGCAAGAGTTCCCGCAAATGACGCGTATTCGGCTCAAAACTCGACATTTTCGCACGAAAAAATTAGGTGATGCTGATACAAAATCGCTAATATTTCAAGGTTATGGTCTTGCCAGATGTCCAACCTTACGATATGACGTTTTACATCTGACAATTTGAACCATAACCTTCTGACGGGACCATCGTTTGTCAAACGGCGGAGACTTATTTGTACTCCCAATATATTCCCTGAAAATTTCATTGAAATATTCCTAACATTAAATGAGCTACAGCTACTACCAGTTGCATTGTGCCGTACTCTCCATACAGTATCTACAATTCAAATATTCGACTACCAAATCCAACCGAGCGTCACAATAGCAAGACTAAAACACCTAAGTAACTCATGTTACAATGAAAATTAGACCTCGTTGATCGCGACATTGCACAGTTTGGAAACCGTGCGATCAGCCTCGAACAAAATTCTCCAAGAATATTTACTTATTTTTCAGCCCAGAAGTAGATATTTTCCGTTCGTTCCCGATGTGTCCTAATTGATACCAATATCTTATCTTCTTAGGGTTTCGCGTCTACATGGGATCTTCTCGTCGTCGTCGTGTTCGGAGGGGCAGGGAACAAGGATTAAAATTAGTCGGGTCCATAATCCGACAGCGCTACCTCCTCTCGATGGTTATGGACTCGGTGTAAGAATTAGTTCCTCTAATTTACTGGCCTGAGAAATTCCGAGATGGCGAAACGCAGACACGAAGGTTCAGGAGGTGTGCGAGGCACCGAAAGAGGAGCTTATAGTACAAGGCCTGAGAGAGGGTTGAAAACTCATTGCGTAACATCTGCTATACCTCGTAGACGTTAACACCCGTATAACTCGACAGGGTCTTTGGCCTAAAAGGGGCGATATGCAGCGACGAAAGGGTGGGGGGTCGTATGAAAGGGGAAAAAGTGTTACTCTTAAGAGTCGCCAAAGTTCATAGTGTGGGCTCAATTTGAGCCGTAGTCTTGAAGAAAGAGAAATAGAGAGGAATGTATAAGTTGAGAGAGGGGGAAAGAGAGAGACCACACTCTTTTTCCTTCTGTTTCTTCGGCCGTCGTATAAGGACAATGGATTTCCTAGCCCCAGAGTCTTTTACACTCCCGTTTCTCAAAAGGCCTCGTGTTCTCCGCGCACCACCGACTTCTCCGTTGTATACCCACGGAGCAGAAAAAGATCTTTCGAGTATTTTTCATCATGCGGGTGTTGCAAAAGGTGGAAGATGGAGGAGAAGGGAGAGAATATTGCGGTCGCGCGACAATCACGACATCCGTTGTTCCCTACTTCCGTTTTCGACAAAAGAGCAGCCGCCGAGTAAGAAGGGTGTGCTCAGCGTTCAGTGAGAAAAAAGCCCCTCACTCAGCACAACTGTTACGCCTGTACACCAGCGTTTTCAGTGTATGCACCAATGTGTAAGTATGGAACATGTAACAATCATCGACAGGACCCGAGTTAAAATTTTCAACCCGCGTTCATCCCGAAAAATGAAGGCTTCCTTTCCCGAGCAGAAATTGGCGATACCGGATTATTGGGTATCTAAAGGAGGGTACAGTGTTTGGAAATACCATGCGTTAGGGCCTCCGATGAACCTCCGGCATGGCAGAAACTGGACATCTTGACTGAAAGGAGGCCAGTGAGGACCACAACTGACCCTACGGAACCTCCGGTGGGCCTACTTCGAGCGCTCTCGCAGAACCTACTGCACCCCCTCCACTTTCGGCCTACTGTACATTCATAAACAAAAAAATTAATTTATATGGGATCTATTTAAATAAAATAGGTTTTTTTCCTTGTCTCACAGCCTACTACGATCATGTTAGTTTTGAAGACATTTATGTACGTTAATAAAGATGAGATTCAAATGAATCTTTATTTGCTTACAATGTACACTGTAGAGCTAAGTGCGCTATATGCATAAAATATTCCACAAATCGAAATTAAAATAAATCACGTAATTGAGAGCTTTACCACAACGATTTTTCATCGTAATTCGTCATTCCGTGCTTATAATATGTTTATATAAAATAAGAGACCAAATGAATACCCACAACTATTTGTTGTATCACATTAACTATATCAAATAGTTAATATCATTATGATAATTAGAGAGTTTTGCCGAACAACGTGCCATAGATTTTTCAAACATAACCTATATATGGGACATTCCATACCAATTCGACCTGGGTCTGACCCCCGACCCCTCAAATCTGGTTCCCGATTTTTCCTATTATTACTCTCAATCTATCAAGCAATTACGATTTTTTTCAGATTTTTTAAAATAAATTTGAGCGCGTCATGAATTTTTGAATTTTTTTTTTGAACACCTCGATGGCCGTAATCGAAAAATGTGAAAAATTCCCAAAAATACAGTGTCAGGTAAAAAAAATGTTGGTGTAAAATTCATAATGTCGGGGCTTTTGCTTTAACCCGTTTTTTAACTTTTTGAGCAAAAAAACAATGAAAACAATAATAAGCAGAGATCAATTTACTGTAGACTGTTGCTCGAAATTTTGTATGCATAATACCAGATTTAGAAAAAAAAAATCTCCGATTTTTATAAAGTGTATTTTGTAATTTTAGAATTTTTTTTTATCATGGAAAGCCCTAATTAGGGATTTGTAAATGGTGCGAATTGCACTAACAATAAGCGTAAGATGCCTGGTGAGGTTCGGTACACTCTAAACTACTATTGAACTATTACTGTAGACAGTAGCTTGAATATTTTTGATGATAGCGAACGGTTTTTGGCAATTTTTAAGGATTTTTTAAAGCATTTTTTCTGTAATATCATCGTAAAATCATGAGTAATTAAAAACGCTCATGAACAGTGATTGCTCTTAATTAAATAATTAAGAACGGAAATAATTTTTAATTTAACAATCAATTTCAATTTGAATCATCAATTCGCATAGTTTTATCTACGCTTTATTCCAGAAACTACAATGAAATTATCGTAGAGAATAGTATTTCCATCACTGACAATCTGAGATGCGTTGTTTCGAATTGCGCTCGTGGAGAGTTTCGTGGCTGAGGGTTGGGCCGTCGTTCGCTAGGCTGATTCCGCTTAAATGATGGTGGAGACGAGTTTCGTTATTTTCGTTTAATTTTCTCTCTTCCTTACATGTTAATACACTATGTTAATACGCAGTGTGAGTTTATTTTCGGACGCCAGACTAGGCTGGGTTTCGTTGACGTCCGTTGCCCTGGGCTAGGCAGAGGCGGGGTATAGGAGTCCCCCGTGTTGGTGGTGGTAGAGGCTCTCTCCGGCGTTGTCGGCGGCGTTGTCGGCGGCGTTGGCACCTCGGGTGGACCTGTTGGCTGCAGGACAGCCTGGCTGGCTGTGGCCGTTAGCGAGCGGCTAACGACTGACTCGGAGGGCTCCCACTCGCTGCTCGACTGGTCGCTGGTCTGGCAGGCTGTGGTCGTTAGCAAGCGGCTAACGACTGACTCGGAGGACTCCCACTCACTGCACGACTGGTCGCTGGTCTGGCAGGCTGTGGCCGTTAGCGCGGCTAACGACTGACTCGGAGGACGACGGCGGCGGTGAGTGCGGCGTGGGCACGACGGTCCAGCGTAGAGATGTCCAGCGTCTTTCACGGCAGCGTAGGTTGTCCGGAGTGGGTAGGCAACGAGTGCTCCCCGAGATAGCTTTACCGCCGCTAGGCAAAGGTGAGCGTCTGCTCTCGTGCAAGGACCTGCTTGTAAGGCAGTGATCTAGAGCGAATCTGGTCCGGAGAGTTCAGCTGTCGAGTGAGTCGCGGCGCCGCTATAAATAGATCCTCACGTATCGCGCCGCCTGTGAGAAACTTGGGCACGTCGGCCGGGTCGCCTGACTCGGGCGCTCACTGCCGCGTCGTGCGGGTAGCTGCCACGTAGGCGCTGGTCGAATCCCATTCATGCGTCAATACATTTTTATATCACATGTGCCTTTAAAATGATTTTTGATATAATAAAAAGGTTCTGCAGACTTTTTTTCTTTTTTTTCTTTATAATGTTGTGGATTTTAAAGTTTGGCAACGCAGAATAAAGTTTCGTTACCATGCCTTCGGAAGTTGGTATAAAACAATGGTGTTTTTGTGTTTGAGGGATGGATTAGCATCATTGAATCTTCCTTTGAGCAGCTCTTTCGCCGAGTTATAATCATCTACTCCAGAAAATTTCTTATTAATCAATGGCCATGTGGCAGGCGTCAATGCCCATTCGTACAGATCGTGAGGACTAAGAATTTGACGATCGGCGGCTAGCTGTAAACTCGCCCTTGCGGCCAATCTTTGCAGTGTTCCACCGATTCTATCACAAGGTCCTTTCCCGTGTGCCGTAGCAAAAAATTGCCACTCAGCGGGAACTTTGAAGTCTACCTCATGACACCACAAGTTAGCGAAATTCTTCAAGTTTTTGAATTGTTGTGGGACGCCATTAGAAAAGTAGCATATGCGGAATGGCATTCCTATTTCAGACGTAACAAAATCAACGACGATTCGCGTGAAAACGTAGACAGCAATGGAATCATGATTGAGACAATCAGAGATAATAACAAGACTCTTGTGTGTTATTTCTCCATTATGCGTGTAATATACTACTACAGGATACACAGTAGCCTGATCATTGTTCCAATGGAACCCTGGAGCAGCGTTTTGAACAATGAACGCGTAGTTTTCCGCGAAATCACAAATCACGATGCATTCCCCTTCGTTCAAGTTCTCTTTCGACGATTCTAGAAAGTCCGATTGTTGTTCAGCAATAAAATGATGCGGTAAAAGACTTTTTGCCTGTTCACAAAATTTTTTAATGAATTCGTCCGCAGATTTCACGAACGTTTCCAGAGTCGCTCGAGGTTTCAAAACCCATTGTAAGTACAAAATGTCGTCAACGTCGTTGTCGTCGAAGGTTTTCACCAACTGGTCTCTGAGCCGGTCTAGATTTGGGCAATACTGACATTGTAACAAATAGCAAGAAAGTTTCGGAGTCAAGCATAACAACATTGGTATACAATCCTTGAATTTAGCCAGAGGTGTTGTTGAATCATTGGTAAGAGCTTTCATACTACACGGTGAAAAATGTACAAATGAAAGAATATAAATATGCCATTGCAAACAGGTTATGGGAATCTCAAAAATATCTTAACCCAGTGGAGAAAATCGTTTACCTAAAATCATTAGCTTTATGTTCTGGTGCGCTGGGCACACGCAGACTGTATGCGTCCCAACTCCTTCTGCCAAAACACAGTGTTTGGGTCTCAACTATGCGAACATGGAAAACCCAACGTTTATGTTAGGATTCTTCTCCTTGAAGTGTTGGTATAATTCTTTCAAATTACCGAGCATTAACTTTTTTGGCAACGGATTTTTTCGCCGTTGACATCACGCACGGTTACAAAATCCTTCATGCCTGGCATCGTGACGCTTATTTGTTCATTTTCATAAGATGAAATTACTTTTATTTTAGTTTGCTCATCCAGAGGTCATCCTGAAATCGAAATACATTACTGAATTCACTTCTTTGAAAACGTGAAATAGTTTTGCAATATTTATAATGAGCAAAGACTTTTCGACAATAGAATACATAGATTTGGACAATAGAATTTAATGTGGAGAGTTATTAATGACTAAAGGAAATTCAATAAAATCGATGCGAATACCTTGTTCACCTTTATTGAACTTACTCATAATTTTTTTAATTACCTATTTTCGAAACTGCGATAATTGTACGTTTTTTTTCATTTATTTTTATTGTGTACTTTTATCGGGACTTCCGTTTCCGGTATGAGTGTGAGTGGACGAAAGTGAGAAAACGGCGAATGAAAAGCGGAGAAAGGTGAGGACGAGGGGGTCAGGAAAAAAGTGATAGTGCGGGAACAGGTGAAGCAGAAGAAAGAGATACGAGTAGAAAGGTAGCAACACAGGGAGCAGGACAAAGTGAGAGGAAAAGAAGGAAAACAGGTGAGAAAAGCGGTTAGGAAAGAACGACGGGAGAGGGGTGGTGAGGTAGAGCGGGGTGGAGCAAGGAGGAAGGCGCGCGGAAACAAGAGAACAGTGGCGGCAGAACGGAGTGGATAGGAAGCAGAAGGAGAAAGGAAGGAGGAAAGGCAGGTAGGTAAAACAGAGAGGGGAGAAAGCGGACCGACGGGTAAGAAAGATAGATAGGACGGTAAGACAGAGAGGAGAGAAAGCGGCTCGGCGGGTAAGGAGAAGGAAGGAATGTGCGACACGGCAAGGGGAAGGGAGGAGCGCGAAGAGGAGATCGGACGAACGGGCGAGGAGGGGAGAGAGGAGGAGGAAATAGTAAGGAGAATGGGAAGAAAGACGAACGCGGAAAGGCTGAGGATGGAAAGGAGCACGAGTGTAGGAGAAATAAGTGATCTATGGAAAAGGAAGAGGGTGCAGATGGAGGAAAAGGAGCAGGAGGGAAAGGAAGCCTTTCTGAAAAGTAGGAAGGTGCAGCGGTCGCTGGAGACAGGGACACAGGAGGGAAGTAATATCGAAAAAATGATTAAGGAGATGAGGGAGGAGGTCAGAAGGGATATGGCGGAGGTCAAGGGGCAAGGAAGAAAAGTTGAGGAAGAACTGGGAAGGATGAGGGGGGAGATGAAGCAGGCGGAGGTAAGATGGAGAAGGGAAAATGAGGCGATGGAGAAAAGGATAAGGGAAATGGAAGGGAGGATGATGAAGGTGGAAAAACAAGAGAAGGAGATAGAAGAAATAGGGGAGAGATTAAGAGAGCTGGAGGGAGAAGTGGGGAGGGAGGGAGGAGAGGGGGGGGAAAGAGAAGAAACGGTGGGAAAGGAGGGGGGAGGACAGACGGAAAGAAGGGTCAAGGAAATGGAAAGGAAAATGGAGATGAGAGAAAGAGAGGAAAGACAAAGGAACTTCATAGTAAGGGGGGCGACAAAGGAGGGGACAATAAAGCAGACGGTGGAGAAATTGATGGAGAGAATTGGAGCGTAAGGGAAGGTGGAGGAGGTGAGAGAGATAGGGAAAGGAGTAGAACACAGGAAAGAGATAATGATTGAAGTAAGAATGGAAAACGTAGAGGGGAAGAAAGAGGTTATGAGGAAGAAGAGGGAATTAAGAGGGAGAAAGGAAAGGATAGAGGATGACCTGACGTGGGAAGAAAGGAAGATGCAGTGGAAACTGAGAAGGATAGGAGAGGAAGAAGAAAGGAGGGGAAAAAGGGTAAAAGTGGGGTATGGGAAGGTGATTGTAGAAGGGACCACGTGGTTCTGGGATGAAAGAAGCGAAAGATTGAGAGATTGGAGAGGAAAGGGAAGAGAAATAGAGGGAGGAGAGGGAGGGAGGCAGGATATGAGGGGAGAGGGGGAGAGGGGAAGTACCAAAAAACTCGTAGAGAGGGGGGAGAAGAGGGAAGGAAAAGGGAGAGGAGGGAAAAGGAAGGGGGCAGATGGAGGATGGCGTTCTGGAATGTGGCAGGCCTCGCGAATAAGGACGCAGAGTTTTGGAAGGGACTGGGAGAATGGGAGGTGGTAGTGATGATGGAGACCTGGATAGAGGAAAAGGGATGGGAAAGAATAAGTGGGAGGTTACCGAGAGGGTTCACATGGACAGTGAAATGGGCAGCAAAAAGGAATAAGAAGGGGAGAGCCATGGGAGGAATGATCATCGGAGTAAGGGAGGAAATGCAGGCAGAAAAGTGGGAAGGGAGGAGGGAGGAAGATGGGTTAATGGCGATGAAGGTGAAAGCAGGGGAGGACACATGGACAATAATAGCGGTATACGTGAATGGCGATATCGAAAGGAAAGTGGAGAGCCTGAAGGAATGGATGGAAAGGCAAGACGAGGAAGGGCAGGTGTTAGTAGGGGGGGACTTCAACGCGCGGACAGGAGAGAAGGGAGGAGGAGGTAGGGAGGATAGGGAGGCGGAGGAGGAACGGAGGAAATCAAAGGATAGGAAAATAAACACGGAAGGAAGGAAATTAATAAGAATGATAGAGGAGACAGGGTGGGAAATCTTTAACGGGAATATAGAAGGGGACGAGGAAGGAAAATTTACGTACACAGGGGGGAGAGGGGACACGGTAATTGATTATGTGATGGGGGATAGGAAAACAAGGGAAGGGGTGGAGAGTATGAGGGTAGGAGATAGGATAGAGTCAGATCACCACCCACTAATAGTAACAATAAAGAAGGGGAAAAGAGAAAGGAAAAAGCAAAAGAAGAAGGAAAGAAGGGTAGGAAGCGGAAGGTGGTCGGAAAAAATGAAAGAGGGCTACGAAAGAAGGATAGAGGAGACGGGAGTGGAGAGGGGAGAGTTACAACAAACGGTAAAAGAAATTATGGAAAAACTGAAAGAAGCAATGAAAGCGGGGGAGGGGGAAGGGGGTAGAGAGAGAAGAGAGACGAGGGAGGGATGGTGGGACGAGGAATGTAGGGAAAAAAGGGGGGAGGTAAGAGCGGAGTTGAGGAGATGGAGAAAAGGAAAGGGCACAAAGGAGGCGTACAAGGAGAGGAAGAGGGAATACGGGGAGTTCTGTGAAAGGAAAAAAGAAGAGGAGAGAGAAAGAAGAATAAGAGAGGTAGCGGAGGCAACGACTGAGAACAAGGTGTGGGAGATAGTAAATAGAGGGAGAAAGAAAAGAAGTGGAATAAATGAAAAGATAGAGAGAGAGAGAGGAATGGAAAAGGTACTTTATAGGACTATTAGGAGGGACGGAAAGAGGAGGGAGAAAGGGCGATGAGAGACAGAGAAACGGGGACACGGAAGAGGAACTAGTAAAGGAGGAACTGAGACGGGCGGTGGGAAGGCTGAAAGAGGGAAAGGCAATGGGAGGCGACGAAATACCAAATGAAGCGTGGAAATGGGGAGAGGGAAAGGCGGTGGAATGGGCCTGGGAGATATGTAGAAGGGTGTGGAGAGGGGAGGGTTGGCCAGAGGAATGGAAGGAAGGGATAATAGTCCCAATAGTGAAAAAAGGGCAAGGGACCAGAGTAGAGGAGTATAGGGGGGTGACGTTGATGCCCTCGCTATACAAGGTGTATGCGGGAGTGTTGGCGAAAAGGTTAGAAGAAGAAGCGGAAGCGATAGGGGCGATGCCACAAAACCAGACGGGTTTTAGAAGAGGGATGGGAACGATGGACAACATATACGTGCTAAATTACATCATAGGAAAGCAGGTGGGGAAAAGGAAGAGAAATCTGGTAGCGATATTTATAGATTTGAGAGCGGCCTTCGATACGGTGGATAGGAAGGAGTTGTGGAAGGCGATGGAGGAGAGAGGGATAAGGAAGGGACTAAGAGAAAGGACAAAGGAGATATACGAAGAGACAAGGAGCAGAGTGAAAGCAGGGGGAGAGACAGGAGAAGCCTTTTGGACGGAGAGAGGAGTTAGGCAGGGATGTCCGCTGAGCCCGCTGCTGTTTAACCTGCTGACAGCGGATTTGGAGGAGGAGCTTAGAAAGGGGGAGTGGGGGGAGTCAAGGTAGGGGAGAGTAAAATATACTCGTTAGTTTACGCGGACGACGTAGTGGTGGTAGCGGAAAGAGAGGAAGAGATGGAGAATATGATCAGGAGACTAGAGAAATACTTTGAGAGGCAAAGGCTGGAGGTGAATGTGAGAAAGACGAAGGTAATGAGGTTTAGGAAAGGAGGGGGGAGGTACAAGAAAAAAGAGTGGAAATGGAGGGGGGAAAGGATGGAGGAAGTGAAGGAATTCAGATATCTGGGATATGTATTCAGGAGGAACGGGGGACAGGAAGCTCACATTAAGGATAGGGTAAAAAAGGCAGGTACGGTAATGAAGCAGGTATGGGGAATAGGGAAAAGGGAATTCGGCAAAGACGTGGGAAGGAGACTGTGGCTGTTCGACACGCTGGTCGGGACGGTGATGGGGTACGGGGCGGAGATTTGGGGGTGGGAGGAAAGAGCGGCAATGGAAGGGGTGCAGGATAGGTTTCTGAGATGGACACTAGGGTTAGAATGGAGAACACCGGGGTATATGGTGAAGGAAGAAATGAAGAGAGATAAAATAAGAACCAGGGCAGGTAGGAGGGCATGGAATTTCGAGGAAAAGTTGAGAAAGGGAGGGGGGAGTGAGTGTGCAAGGAGGTGCTGGGGAGAAATCAGGGAAAGAGAGGGAAGGGGGGTGCAGGGAAGAGCGAAATGGGAGAAAGGCAGGGAAGAGTTTAGGAGGGTCGGGGGAGGGGGAGCGGAAGAGGGGAGGCAGGAGCGAGAAAGTGTGGGGTATGAAAGGAAGGAGAAGGAGGACAGGGAGAGCCAGGAAAGGGAGAGGTGGGAAAAGATAAGAGAGTCGAGGTACAACCGCTCGTATAAGGAAGTGAGAACGAGAGAGGTCCCACGGTATTTGAAGGCAGGATGGGGAGAAGAGAGGTACAGGAGAATAGCGAGATTCAGAATGGGAAATGAGATGAAGGAAGGCAGATACTGGGAGGCAGAGGAAGACAGGGAATGCCGGGTATGTGGGGAAGAGGTAGAATCGTGGGAACACGTGCTGGGCAGGTGTGGAGGGGGGAGCGGAGAGGAAAGAGGAATAGGGGAGAGGATGAGGGAGATACTTGATGAGGGGGGAAGAGGAGAGGCGTGGATGAAAGGGCTGGAGGAACGGAGAGGAGAAGGGGGAAGGGAAATAAGGAGGAGAAGAGGAGAGGAAGAATGGAATGAAAGAGGAATGGAGTGAAAGAGGGAAACGGGAGTCGGAGAGGCGGAGAGAGGAGAGAGAAGTAGATGTAAGAAAGGCCCGGCGGAAAATGGCGTGAAAAGAAAATAAGGCGGAATTGCGGAGGCGGCGGAGAGAGGGAGCGTGGCGGAGTAGGGTTAAGTAGGTTAAGTAGGATAAGTAGGTTAAGAGCGAATATAAAGATGTAAAGACGATTGTAAACGGGAGTCCTTTGGAACCCTACGGGGACACAAATGAAGAATACATACATTTGTGTACTTTTATCGTGAACGATCGTAAAAACATACCGAATCGATCAGTACAAGATTTTACATAATCTTAGGCTGAGAAATCAAGTTCGGAGCTACGAGCATGAATTCGTAAGTTGGGTTATCCAGGTTATAAGTTCGTTAGATATGAGCAGAAATATACGAACAATAATCAGAGCACTGTGAATCACATTAATCTTTTTTCAAGTCTAGGGTTGAATCATATAATACATTGAATTCACCAATTTTTGCATCAGGCTTTGCCAAGATACCTTTCTCTCGACATAATTTTTTCGCCTTCCTTACTGTGTACAAAGTTGCTCCAAATTCTTGCGAAACGTTGGAATTGCTCCACGTACTTGGTATCAGCGTCAATATTTGAATTCGTTCAACTTGAGAGGTAGCGGTGGATTTATATTTCTCTTTCAGCTGAGAAATGATTTCTGTGAATCCGATACTATCCTCGTGGATTTGTGCTTGAACTGGTAGACCCAAAGTATTCTGTATCGCATTCGTGGTATCTTCCAGTTTTTCCTCCACCCAAACTGAACGTTTTAATTTTTTCGTGGGATCGGGGACACGTTTAATATTTCCAACGCATGGTTCATGACAGGTAGTGCTAATTCTGCAGGGTATGAAGAAGCAGTCTCGGTGGACGTGAGTGAAAGTTGGCGCAGTACAGATTCAACCGTACCCTGAGTTAGTGCTAACACCGACGAATTTTTGCTTTTAGGTGATATCACCCACGATTCACGGCAATCATGATCTTCATTAGGTAAAATCTCAGTGAGTACTGGTTCAACCGTATCGTGAGCAGGTGTTAGTGAAAATGAATCGTCACTCTGCGCTAAAGTTCCCGGAAAATTATGTGGATTAGTTAAGGCGGTGCTCTAGTTTCTCGGCTGTTTTTTTACGGCTTTTTCAATAATTTTGTACGGGCAAAGCATCGAAATAATCAATCTCATTGTTTTTGCATAATCTTTATTAACATTAAAATAAGCTTTACGAATTTTTTGAAGTCAAAATATATAATAGAATAGAAGTTATAGTGGCCGACAGGAAGACATCAAGTAAAAGAGGTGCTTGACGGTGACCAAGATTGCGGCTGTTCTGCTTATCTGAAATCAAAAAACCAAACGGCATTTTAATCTTCATATTTAAAACTAGCAATTGAACTAGAGTGAATTCTAAATTACAAAAATTGACTTTTTTATACACTTTTGAAAATTACATTCTATTTTTTACTCATTTTTTCTTAAGTTTTTCGCTCGTACAAAAAAAAACTATCGAAGCAATCATGATAATCCGAGTTCAATCGCTGGCTTACAACATATTAAAGATGCTGTATAAATTTGAACAAGATCGGTGCAGTAGTTTCTGAAATATCGTGGTCACCGTTTCGAAAAATGGTGTTTCGAGAAAAACGCGTTTGAAAGTTCGCGCATGTGATTTATACTAAAAATTTCATCTCACCGTCAATCTGCTATGCCTGGACCATATAATAGGCCTTCCTTTTCTTCTTGGAAGTCACGCAGAGCTGCTCCGTCGTCCCTTTTCGCGATTCGGGCCTGTTTTACAACATCACTCGTGCGCCATTCTGAACGGTCGATCCGAAAGCTATCACGCTGTTGAACATATCCTTTAGCTTGTGGGCCGATTTTCACTCCCATGGTTTCCAAGGTCTTCAGGATAGATTTGAATCCTTCGTTGAAGATTATGACAGCGAGAAACGTGGCGTTTTTAACCACTTTTGGCCCATAATGGAGGTGCTTCGGAGCAAATGTCGAGATTAACGAATTGAGCGACTCGTTATTATTTTGAATTTCCGCTCCCAGGCATCTGCTTAACAATTCTTCTTTGGATAAATCCTCATAAATTGGCTTTATAACTCTCAGCCTCTCCGAGAAACTCAGCTCTGCGCCATTTGCACCAACTAGATTCGCCTGCAGGACAATTTTGATGCTGTGGATTGCTGTCTGTGGAAATCTTGTGAAAGAATGTTGCCCAAATTTCCTTTCTCATTTCCTCGATAGAATCTGGATGTCTTCGAATAGCTAATCCATAATACGTTGTCATCTCACCAATCAATTTATCAGTGAGTTTTCCTGCACCTTTCCCACCAATGCCTTTATTAGATTTTTTTGCATTTCGGAGCCGAGTCCCCATCCTCTTTTCAACGTGTCCAACACACTCTTTTTTACAACAACATCTTCTCCATATGGTTCTGCCTTCAAAATACCGTTGAATGTCTTGCTGTCACCATCTCCTATGTATGTCGTATATCGAACCTGATGTTTATCTACTGAACGAGAAAACATTTTCACAACTGCATCTATTTCCATCTTCCCAGAACTTCCAGTATGATTTCGGGTACAATTTTCTTCATGATGAGCGAGCCATCCTGCATATCCAACTGGATCACTATTTTTTTTATTTTTCCACAAATTGCATCCAGCACAAAAACTACTCATTACACACGCATCAACCACTTTACCGGTGTACTTGGTAATTAAGGTTGAAACTCCGAATAAAGATGAAAATCCTCTTTTTTTCCATGTGCCATCTCCAGATACGGTGAATTCATTTTCTGCTTTTCCTTGTTCTTGAAGGACTTTCTTTTCTTGATTAACCGCAATCGACAACACTGTATCAAAAACGGCCGAAGAAGCTGAGTGAATATTTTCTAATATGGAATAGTACGTGTTCAAAGCAAAACCTTGTCCCATATCCATTAGTCCACAGAAAATTCTATAGACTTCATAACCGACTCCCAACAAACGCATCACGAAAACTAAGCGACGATTTATTTCGTAGGCTTCACCGATTTTTGGGCATGAATCTATTTCTTTTTCTTTCTCACGCTTGCACGCCATAGAAATTTTAAAGCCCAATCCTCGTATATCACGTTGATGGAAAGTCACCGTACTTTTGCACTCTTTACAAATAACAGCTGAAGAAATGGTTGAAAATACACTCACAAAATTCAAAATACAATACAAAACAGTCTGTTCAACGTTCACTTCAAAATTTTTATTTTGACGAAGTTTCTTCGCTGACGCCGATGTAAACGACTTGTCTTGTTCAAAAGTGTGTCGGTTGCCTGCGAATTTTCGCTTTTTAGGTCGATCGTAACGAGCCGGGGCGTCTCTACTTCCTTTCTTTAATATTTTGAAAATTATTTTCAAAAAATCAGCTACGTGCGATTCGCAAGAGAAAATATAGTACGCTTCGCAACTGCCACAGCAAAACTGAACTAACCGACGCTTCACGGCGTCTTAGTCAATATTCGAAAGCGTCTGTCAACGGTCTCGGCTCCCCTTTACTCGGGCCTAATTCACAAAAGGTTCAGGTAGCAGTTAGATTTAGGGATGTCAATACAATAGTCAGCGCCGCTCGGCTTTCGGAGCAGCCCGGCGTGCGCTCCGTATACCTGCTCCGTTCCAGGGCCGTAACTTGTGAACCACTTCGAATATTGAAAAATCCTTGGGCACACATTTTCTACATATGTTGTAGATGTGATTTATGAAAAAAAAAATCGATTTTTTCGACCCGAGAAACTAGAGGGTCGCCTTAAAGGCGTAGTGACTTCTGATTCAACCTCGTCCTGATCCAGTATCGGAATCGAGGAATTTGTCCTCAGTATGGACGATTGTGACGGGTCTTGGCATCTGCGATTATCATCAGATCCAATAGTCCTATTCTCTGAAAGTCATTTGTTAAATAATACAATATTATAATAAATAGAAATATTCTTTCAACTTAATTAGTTAAAAGAAATAATATCGACTATGTTTACCGTTATCAACGATGGAAGTTTCGGTGTAATCCTTCATTTTCGAATAGCAGTCCCGACAAAAGTATTTGTTTTGAAATTTCGAAAACTTTTTCACCGTGGCACGCGCAGCGGTCCTCAACCCGTTCTTTCGAAAATGTTTTGCAGACCGAAAGGATTGCAACATCAATCGCCATGCCTCATCGTGAACAACATTTAGTATTGCCACTGTCAATATCGAAAAAATAAAATAGAATGACGCGCAACGAGAGATATCAGAAAATGAACAAAAAATGTAAATACGCGAAGGATCAACTCGGTGACATTGGTTATGGAACACTCATTATAAATTCTCGAAAAAAAGCTAGTGCAAACGACAATGCAATATTAACGAAAGAAAAATAACATTTTGCGTTCACGGGGGCATCCAAGTAACCTATCTTGTAACCTAAATTCTCGTCTTCACTATTGTCTCACGCAGTGTAATGATAAAACTTAGGCGTTCATCTTACGCAGTACTGACCACTCACAACGTTAATCTATAGAGGCAATGTAATAATAGCAATCAGCTCAATATATAATATGGCGCCACTAGAGTGTATTCTTAAAAACAAAAATAAAATATTTTGTCATCGACAAATTTAGCAGATCGGCGGTCACAGCTACTTAGCACTTCAATAGTATAGTTTAGAGTGTACCGAACCTCACCAGGCATCTTACGCTTATTGTTAGTGCAATTCGCACCATTTCCAAATCCCTAATTAGGGTTTTTGTCAACTATGATAAAAAAAAATTCGAAAATTACACAATACACTTTAGAGAAATCGGAGAAACTTTTTTAAAAATCTGGTATTATGCATACAAAATTTCGAGCAACAGTCTACAGTAAATTGACCTCTGCTTCTTATTTTTTTTTTTCATTTTTTTTGCTCAAAAAGCTAAACAACGGGTTGAAGCAAAAGCCCAGACATTATGAATTTTACACGAACATTTTTTATATCTGACACTGGATTTTTGGGATTTTTTTCAGTTTTTTCGATTACGGTCATCGAGGTGTTCAAAAAAAAAAATTCAAAAATTCATGAAGCGCTCAAATTTATTTTGAAAAATCTGAAAAATTGTAATTGCTTGATAGAGTGAGAGTAATGATAGGAAAAATCGGGAACCAGATTTGAGGGGTGGAGGGTCAGACCCAGGTCGAATTGGTATGGAATGCCCCATATATATAGATAATACCTCTCTCTCCACCATCTCTACCCCCACGCCCCTTTGATATGAGTGTTACAACAAAGATAGACCATTAGTTCAATCAAATAAAAAAATGGTCAACTCTACGAAAATTCTATTTTCTGTAAATTAAAAATTGTGCCCATGGGATGTATCACTGAAAAATATGCATATCGCCGTCATATTGCGCCCATCAAATGTATCACTGAAAACATGCATATCGCCGTCATGGAATGTATTACTGAGAAACATGCATATCGCCATCATATTGTACTCGTGGGATGTATTACTGACAAAATATACACATCGCCGTCATATTGCGCTCGACGAATGTGTCACTTAGAACCATGCATATCGCCGTTATAGGATGTATCACTGACAAGGAAACGTTGCGAGGTCGATGTCTCCGATTTCGATGAAATTTGGCATGCTTGTAGAATGGGTAAAAATAGGCGACACGGATTTTTTTATATCGGCGAAACCCGATTTTTAAGGGTTGAAAAGCACCCTTGAAAATTGGGGTGTTTTTCGTTTTTCGTCGATAACGTTTTAACAGTACGAGATATGGAAAAACTTCAAATTGCAACAATGTTTATTTTTTGGTGTCCTATGCATTGGAGATGAAAACGATGCAGATAGCTACAAATTTCATATTGTTCATTGCGAAAATGCAATTTTTTCAACCGTCTCTCCGAGAATTTTTAATCGATTGGGATGTAAATTTGCATACATGTAGAGAATAGAAAAGTGCGGATACGGATTTTTTCTTTTTCTGATATCTCACAATTAAGGGGTTGACACTGCCCGTCGATTTTTTTGCCGAGAGCATCGTATAATCAGCTAGCCTTTTAGCATTTCGATCTAAATCCACGTCAATATATCAGGTTGATAAAAAAGTTTTGTCGCAAGAATTTTAAAAATGTCTTTTTACGTATTGACGCAAAATGACATCGAGCTATGTCGAGAATATTCTAGAATGTTTTCTACTCTTCCGCGTGACAGGGTATAAAAGGGCGAGCGCGCGTTCTAGTGGACAGAAATGGCTTCGATCGCGCAGGCGCAACTTCGAGCGATCATTTTTTACAAGTGGCGGC
The DNA here is from genome assembly GCA_944452715.1 of Ophion slaviceki. Taxonomy (NCBI): domain Eukaryota; kingdom Metazoa; phylum Arthropoda; class Insecta; order Hymenoptera; family Ichneumonidae; genus Ophion; species Ophion slaviceki. The sequence continues at coordinate 7,061,654 of OX101793.1, forward strand.
GCGGCACGAACGCAAGCACAACTGCTAAAAATATACAGGATGCATTCAGCGAGAACGTGGTTTCTCATCGAACAGTCCAGCGTTGGTTCAATCGTTTTAAATCTGGAGACACAAGCCTTGAAGATAAGGAACGTTCCGGACGACCGTCGACCATCGATGATAAAGCATTACTCCGCTGCATCAAAGAAAAACCGGAAGCAAGTACGCACGAGCTAGCAAGAGAACTTGGCTGCACCCAACCGTCAATAGTCAATCACTTACACAACTTGGGATACAGGAAGGTTCTAGCTCAATGGATACCACACCGTCTCACCGACGACAATAAGAACTGTCGCGTGACCATCTGCCAGTCTCTCCTGCTTCGCCACCATCGCAAGGAGTTTTTAGAAGATCTTGTGACGGGAGATGAAAGCTGGGTCTTGTATGATAACAGAACGCGTTTAGCCTACTGGCTTCCTATCGGAGAAAAACCGCCACACCAACCGAAATCTGATCGTCACTCACAAAAGGTTTTGTTGTGCTGTTTCTGGGACGCAAAGGGAATGCTGTTTCACAATTTTCTCCCTGTAGGTAAGACGATCTCCTCTACGCGATACATCGAGAATCTCCAGGAATTGGCAAAAGCTATAAGAAAAAAACGGCCAAGACGCGCGACTGTGCACCTTCTCCACGACAGCGCGAGACCCCCATGTCGCAAAGGAAACCCACAAAACAATCCCACAAAACTGAGCTTCACTGGAATACCGTTCCTCATCCACCATACTCTCCCGATATCGCGCCATCTGACTACCATTTGTTCAGACATTTGAAGGCATATTTGAGAAACAAAACTTTCGAAAACTTCGACGATCTCAGAAGGGATATTTCAAATTTCTTTGAGTTCCAGCCGCCGCAGTTTTGGGCAAAGGGAATAAATGAGTTGCCAACTAGATGGTCGAGTGTCATAGAAACCGATGGCGAATATATTGTTGATTAGAAATGTTTTGTATAAGATATATAAATAAATAAATTATATTAAAATTATTGCGACAAAACTTTTTATCAACCTGATATGTTCGTGTTATGACGCAATTGCATATTTGTAACATTCCGGCCCCCCCAACGGTCTCTCGAAAGGCAAACGTTCAAAGTTCTTACCGTGCGGCATGGACGAAAATTTGTAGAAATAAAAATGGGTTACAAAGAAAGTACAATCAGTCATAATAGTCGATACACATTTTCTCGTTTTCGAAATAAAAATAAAGTTCGAAGGGAAAAAAATGTTGTATTCTTCGACTACTAGACGTTTATGATGATAATGATAAGTACAGCAACAAATGGCATGTTGTTTATTGCGATAATTCGTGAATTACTTGTGAAAAATCACTCTTCAGTTTCCCACTCATATGGGCAGAGGCAAGGCTCGCAATCACGGACTGACTTCGTGCTTTGGAAAGCAACTGGATTACAATTGTCCATTTACGAAGAAATTCCACTCCGCTCATCGTATCGAAGGCATTATCTGCAGAGGTTACAGCGTTTTTGGGTTGCCGCTGCAACTCATGAATAGAATAATGCAAACGTTTTCATCAGCTTATAACGCAGCATAATGTAATCTTTATCATTGACTTTAATTTCACAAACAGCAGAACCAATGAACGAAAGAAATAAATCTTCGCAAAGAGCGACTGAGGTGGAAAGAGCGGCTCTCATGACAACCTTGAAATCGCCTTATTAAAGATTAATAGCAGTTCTGGTAATAGCGTGTGTTGTCGTAATTTTTTTCGTGTGTATTTATCAATTAGGTTTCAAGTCATATAAATTCACCAACGATCATTATTGCTGCAGTTACGATAGAGACGCCAGCCATACATTATGAATTCGAAGTACAAATAAAAATGTATGTTAATCCGGTGAATATTGTTCAACTTCTATCCATAGCGATAAGTGCTATGAATTTGCCTCGCACTCCAATTACCGAACAGGAAAAACAGTTCAGTAAGGATCTAGAGAACATGATCATTGAAGCGATCGATCAACCTATAAAAATGGAATTCGCAACTGGTTTGGATTTTAGGTCACCAAATGAAATTCATGAAGCAGCCGCAATAGAAGATGACAGTGAAGGAGATTGGCACGGCATACCTAGACCCAAAAATTGATGAAAATGTATGTACCCAAGATACAGAAGAATTGAGTTACGAATACAAGATAAAAGCTGTAGATTACTGGAGATCCGGGGCAAATGGGAATAGAAAGTTATCATCTGTTCAAACAAAATTCAAAAAGGTGAAATCAGGGCCGCAGTCGCGCCGGTGGGCCCATAGTATAAATAAGGGTGGCACCTACAACGAAAAGTTAACAAAGATAGCTCACTACACGTTAAACAATTTTAATGATGCTTTGGACAAAAGGCTGCCTGTCCATGATATAGATCTTCGACGATGGGCCTTACGTGCACGAGCAATTGTGGAAATACCAGCCGTAAATTTCCAAGCATCCGCTTCTTCGCTAAGGACAGTCAAAAACCAACATGAAATTGTATCAAGGAAGATTACTAAATAGGTAACAAAATAATAATTATCAAACGCTGATACACTTCAAAACAAAGCTATCGAATTTATAGAAATGGTGAAAGTGAACATAGCCAACGTTGGGGCGGAAAACACATTCAATTCTGATCAGAATGAATTCAATTTAGAGCTACATATAGGCCGCACATTGGCGGAAGAAGGGCAGAAATCCGTTGAGACAGTCGTGCAATCGAAAACATCAACAACACAGTTATACTATACAGCCTTTGGTTTCTGCGAGTGGCAAGCTTTTGGCACCTATGTTGATCGTTTTAAACGAACCTACTGGCAAATTTGGTCCTCGAGTGAAACAAACTATTTTCAGAGCCGAAAATATATTTCTATTGGCTTCGAAATCTGGAAAATTGACGACTAATAATTTCAAGCGATGGTTCCAAGAAGTATGTATTCCCAATACGGGTCCAAAATCGGTAATACTTCTGGATTCTTGGAGCGGTCAATGTCCATCTGCATTTGAAGAAATGGATATGCAAGGGAAAGATATTAAAGTTTTAACCACTCCAGCAGGTAAATATATTGCACCAGTTTCATTAGTTCTGTAGACAATTAGCCCATATGATAATTAGTAATTCCTGCAGGAATGACTCGAATGATGCAGCCCTTTGATGTTTATGGCTTCCGTGTATGGAAAAACTTCGTCAAACACTTTTCTGACGCAGTGATATTATACAATTACGACGTCAATCTACATTTGAGAGAAAATATTGTTAAATTATAATCTCTTACACCCAACCAGTTTTCTTCTCCACGGTTAACAAACCTTTTCAAATATGCGTGGTACAAAAGCGGGTACGAAGAAGAAAAACCACCAAACTTCGAAAATCCGGTAGAATTTTGCTGTTCACAAAATGTACCGACATGCGATATATGCGGCGAAGCAGCTATTATCACTTGTGCGTGGTGTAAGAAATCTCTTTGTCTCAAACGCTTTTATCATGACTATCATTATTGTAATAAATATAATCCATAAAAAACATAGCGTTGAAACGTTTCCTAAATGAGTAAGCGCGAGAACACTTTTCCGATTGTTTTGTAAGCTCCAAAGGCTGTACGTGGCGGGGGAGAATTTCTTCGTAAATATACAATTGTAATCCAGTTGCTTCCCGAAGCACGAAGTCAGTCCGTGATTGCGATCCTTGCCTCTACCCATATTAGTGGAAAACTGAAGAGTGATTTTTCACAAGTAATTCACGAATTATTGCAACAAACAACATGCCATTTATTGCTGTACTCATCATGAACATCTAGTAGTCGAAGAATGCAACATTTTTTTCCTTTCGAACTTTATTTTTATTTCGGCCCGTTCACGAGCTATAGAAAGAACTAAGTTTTAAGGGTGCGTTGACCCCTTAAGAGTGTCATTCCGCCAAAACTAGAAAATGTGTATCGACTATTTTTACTGATTGTACTTTCTTTGTAACCCATTTTTATTTCTACAAATTTTGGTCCATGCCGCACGGTAAGAACTTTGAACGTTTGCCTTTCGAGAGGGGGACCGATGGGGAGGGGGGGTTGGAATGTTACAAATATGCAATTGCGTCATAACACGAACATATATTGACGTGAATTTAGACTGAAATGCCCAAAGGCTAGCTGATAATACGATACTCTCGGCAAAAAAATCGACGGGCAGTTTCAACCCCTTAATTGTGAGATATCGGAAAGAGGAAAAATCCGTGTCCGCACTTTTCCATTCTCTACATGTATGCAAATTTACATGCCAATCGATTAAAAATTCTCGGAGATACGGTTTAAAAAATTGCATTTTTGCAATAAACAATATGAAAATTGTTGCTATCTGCATCGTTCTCATCTCCAATGTATAGTACACGAAAAAATAAACATTGTTGCAATTTGAAGTTTTTTCATATCTCGTACCGTTAAAACGTTATCGACGAAAAACGAAAAACACCCCAATTTTCGAGGGTGCTTTTCAACCCTTAAAAATCGGGTTCCGCCGATATAAAAAAAATACGTGTCGCCTATTTTTACTCATTCCACAAGCATGCTAAATTTCATCGAAATCGGAGACATCGACCTCGCAACGTTTCCTTGTGAGAAACACGCATATCGCCGTCATGTTGCGCCCATCGAATCTATCACTGACAAACATGCATATCGCCGTCATATTGCTTGCATGGCATGTCTACTACCAGTGCTAACCCAGAGAATTCATTAACACAAGTCATTGGATGACTTCCATATGACGTAAAATTTGCAGATATTAATTGTGGACACTTGAGTACAGCGATATGAGTTCAACGTGCTCCAAACGTACGATGCATTTGTAAACGACATATTGAGATCAAAATGCTTTGTACATTCACTATACTAAATGAGTTCACGGCTTTGCATCATGACATGTAGTCAATATGCTGTAAAATTTGCTTCATCAATTGTATGCACGGTGTGATGATCATGACTCTATCTGGGACGTGCTAGAAATAAAAACAAAACAAAAAATTAAACATTTTATTTGAAATCGACGGTAATCGGCTATGCCCATTTATCGACTCATTATTGAATGAACAAAAAAAAACAAAAAGTAGAGAACAAAGATTAACAGAAAATCGAATGAGGCTGAATTTCAAACCGACAATTCCAATCTTTTAGAACATAAAATAGACAATAATTAACACCCTAACGTTTCATATAAGATATCAACATTATATGTTATTTAGATCTACACTGCCAGCCCAAAGTTTTCGGACACTCCACATAATTGCAAAACTTTTGAGCACTGGATAATTGCCAAATAATGTTAGAGTAATGTAATTTATTTCATTAATTTTTTACGAAGATACAATAAAGGTTTATATAATTAATTAATTATACAGAGCTGTATAGTATCTTCATAAAATAATTATTATTCTACCATAATTTTGCAATTATCCAAAGTGATTGAAAGTTTTGCAATTATTTGAAGTGACCGAATACTTTTGACTGGTAGTGTATATCCGAATATATTAACGCAACCACATATTTCAAGTATAATACAAAACTTGAACAAATATAAAAAACGCCAAGTAATAAAAAATGCCCTCGTAAAAGTTATTGGTCGTTTAACTATCTACAAAATTTGAATTAACCTCTAAATACTTGTGATTTTTTTCAAATAATACTTTGATTTATATTATTACTTTTTCAATTCAAACGTACAAAAGAAGTGAAATAACTTTTTATGCAAAAACCAAGCAAATTTACTAGAAACATACAATAAATTGTCAAATCCTAGAAATACTATTTTTCTCAACATTTTATTTTAAGAAACCATATTACTATTATAATAAAAAGTTCGAATCACAATTATATAAAAGTGCAACGTATGCATCACACAGGTACTGTATGTATGCATCACTGGAAATGCTGTGCAACGACTTGGCGTGCATGGTTAAGAAAAAACGCTCGGGAAGAAACACGATTTTCTTGGCGAAACGTTCCTACCGCTTCCATAAGTAACTTTTGCAACAATTTATTTACTTACATTATTTCAAATTGTAACATCGCATCAGTTACTGCATCACATATACAGAATTATTAGAAATTAGCTGTTCAGCCTGCCAAAACTATGTATATTAAACGAACATTTATGCGACGCAATTTATTTCATGAGATGTATGGTGGTTTTGTAATAGAGTAGAATGTGAATACCTCCACGTAACTTTTCGAACTGTCACATCCTGCGACGTAATCGCTGAACTGTTCCTATAGCCCCTCTTATTCACGCGAGTCTGACGAATACATGGTTGTAGGACCGAATGCTCCGAAAGGTCGTAAAACAAAAAAATATACTCATCCCGCCAACAGATCCTAACATTGTCTCGATTTTAACCCGTACGGGAACCAAGGACTCGGGGGAACGAACCGGTCTACTCCTCTGCAGGCACAAAAAAATACATTCTTCCGAGGAAGGGCATCTGACTCTTGCAGTAATAAAATTAGATGACATAAGCCACGCGCTTTCCCAGGCTGGCCAACTAGCTCTTTCTCTCTCGCGTGACGCATTCCATCAAGAACAAGGCCCTTTTTGTCCCCTCTTTGTTTTCCATACACTCGATAAGAGAAGCTGAGCTGAGCTCTCGGAAATGCAGTGCTGATCTCGATTATATGCGCCCTTACCCAATAACACATCGACAACTCGCTCTCGCTTCCTTTTTCCGGCCAACCACACGAATCAGGCCATGTTTTATGTCCGGACCATCAATCCAAAAAAACTACGTCACCTAAGTTTCACTCTCACAAAGATTTCTTCCTCCAAAAATTTATCCCACCCTGATTTCTGGGACTCCGAAAGAGTTCTCCTCGCATCAGTCTCCGATTAGAATCCAACGAGCTCAGACCTAGAGTTCTCTAGCCGATATCCATCGCGTCAAACCTTTGTTCTCTTCTTGTAACGCGAACGTTGACATACGATTCAAGCTAAGAGCATCTTGTACTTCGGAACTTCTGTAACAGTTACCCGATAATCATAAGAACCTTGGCGTTGTATTCCGCGCATTACTTTATTGTAAATTCCATTCTCGATCCGTGAAATTTACAAATATTAGAATCAGTATCATCGAACATCGGTATCCGTCTCACTCACACACACCATCTGCGAGCGCTGCTGGCCTTCCGGCGCAGGGCTCTTAGTTTTACGACCGTTTCCCGACACCCAAGCGACCGAACATACTTTTATATTTCGTTTCCGATTTGTATCCTAAAAAAAATAATAGAATCAACTCATACGGTTGATTCTAATAAACTACGAGTCAATCGAACACAAGTGTCACAATCATTATTTCAATAATTGGATCATCTACGGAATCCATTAAAATCCCCCCTTCCACCAGCACATCCCCTTTTTAACCCTCATCCCGTGCTATTGCGCTAGGTGTAGGCAAGAAAGAGGGATACCACACATACATATATACCCACGTCCCCTCAGGACGTGACATATTAATTTTTGGGGGCTCGTCCGGGATTATTTAAAGTGCCTTTACAAATCAACCTCATGGATAAGGAATCAACTTGCGAAACACTAGATTTAAATTTAACTGAGGATGTGTCGTATACGGAACCAAACGGATCAATTGACCCCGGTAGTTCAGGTTATGCTCTGAGAGGATCGAAAGTTCCAGTACTTCCTGGTCTTGGACCTCCCAGTAGATCTTCAAAACAACCAGATTTACCCCCAAAAGACGGAGCCATGAACCGAGAAACCCCAACGTTGAGTATAAACGTCTTGATGTTGTCACGTCCTGAGGGGACGTGGGCATATATATGTGTGGTATCCCTCTTTCTTGCCTACGCCTAGCGTAATAGCACGGGATGAGGGTTAAAAAGGGGACGTGCTGGTGGAAGAGGGAATTTCAAGGGATTCCGTGGATGATCCAATTATTGAAATAATGGTTGTGACACTTGTGTTCGATTGACTCGTAATTTATTAGAATTAACCGTATGGGTTAATTCTATTATTTCTTTAAGATACAAATCGGAAACAAAATATAAAAGTCTGTTCGCTTACATTGGTGCGCCTCGGTGATGACCCAGTCGCTTGGGTGTCAGGTAACGGTCGTAAAACTAAGGGCCCTGCGCCGGAGGGCCAGAAGCGCTCGCAGATGGTGTGTGTGTGAGTGAGACGGATACAGATGTTCGAAGACACAGATTCTAATATTTGAGAGTTTCACAGATCGAAAATGGAATTTACAATAAAGTAATGCGCATAATACAACGTCAAGGTTCTTATGGTTTTCGCGTAACCGTTACAGAAGTTTCGAAGTACAAGGTGTTCTAAGTTTGAATCGTATGACAACGTTCGCGTTACAAAAAGAGAACAAAGGTTTGATGCGACGGATATCGGTAAGTGAACTCTAGGTCTGAGCTCGTTGGATTCTAATCGGAGACTGATGCGAGGAGAACTCTTTCGGAGTCCCAGAAATCAGGGTGGGATAAATTTTTGGAGGAAGAAATCTTTGGGAGAGTGAAACTTAGGTGACGTAGTTTTTTTGGATTGGTGGTCCGGGCATAAACCATGACCTGATTCGTGTGGTTGGCCGGAAGAAGGAAGCGAGAACGAGTTGTCAGTGTATTATTGGGTAAGGGCGCATATAATCGAGATCAGCGCTGCATTTCCGAGAACACAGCGCGGCTTTTCTTATTGAATATGTGGGGAAACCGAGAGGAGACAAATAGGGCCTTGTTCGTGACGGTATGCGTCACGCGAGAGAGAAAGAGCTAGTTGGCCAGCCTGGGAAAGCGCGTGGCTTATGTCATCTAATTTTGTTACTGCGAGAATCAGAGGCCCCTTCTTTGGAAGAACGTATATTTTTTTTTGTGCATGCAGAGGATTAGGCCGATTCGTTCGTCCGGGTCTTGTGCCGTGAAGTCGCGTAGTTTCAAATTTTTACGACCAAGACCTTCGGCTGGGTTATGTGATACATTCTTTGTGCATGGTCGCAATGTGTTGGCCGGTCTTGGAATCTTGAACTCTCTGTTTCAATAATTTTTTATGTAGAGGGAAATATGGAGTGTGCAGTCTGGTTTGGCTTAGAAATATGTATTGAGATTTCTCTTTCCATCTTTAACAGAGTTTGTCTGGCACGTGTCGCAAACTATTTCGCGGGGATGCAGTTACGCAAGGACGTGACAATGTTGATAAAATATGTTGTTAAGATAATCCCAGAATTCGATGGAAAAAATATTCCATTTTCGAAATTTGTCGCCGGGTGTGAGGACGCAAAGGAAGTGGTTTCCCCTGCGGCCGAAAAATACCTGGTGAAAATGATTCGGAATAGATTGAGAAACTCGGCTAGGGACATGATTCACGCGACAAAATTCGAGAAAGTGCAGGACTTATTAGGATATCTTAAAAAGCTGTATGCACCCAACAAAACCGAAATGCAACTGGTCGGAGAACTCAGTAGCATTTGTCAAAAGAAGAACGAAAACGTAGCCGAATTTTCTATGCGAATTAAAAGGAAAGGAAAAGAAATACTTGATACACAAAAACCATCAGATAATAGATTAGAAAACGAGTATTACAAGAGAAGGATGGACGACAAGCGCGGATTAAGGGAGGAAATCGAGCAGCGACTTCCCCATTGCGACAACATCTCTGTTGCTATCGATCACGCAGTCGGAATTGAACGCGATATTAAAGCACGACGGGAATTACAATCAGTCTCGAACAAATTAGAACACTTCCATCCCCTCAAATCAGCTAAAATCTGTAATATCTGCAAAAAGGATAACCACACGTCGGAAAATTGCCGTTTCTCAATAGTCACTTGCCAACTATGTAAAAACCAGGGCCATAGCGCCGACCAATGCAAAAAGAAACAGGATGAATGGGAGGTATTGACCTGCCAGATGTGCAAAGGTGTCGGGCACAGCGCGGACAAATGCCATTTAGGACAACGGTCCTCTACATTATCCTGTCAATTGTGCAAGACCTCAGGCCACATGGCCCCTGATTGTCCTACTCGTAATAAATCTCTTAACCCTTCAGAAGACTATCCGTGTTTTGAAAGCGTTCCCGAGTGCCAGTATTGCCACAATCGTGGGCATGCCGCGGACAATTGCTTCAAATTAAAAATAACAATACCTCGAACCTTGAATGTCAATTTTGTCACAACCGCGGACATACCGCGAACCATTGTTTCAAGTTAAAAAACAGTAGCTCTCCAAGAATCGAATGCTAGTTCTGCCGCAATCGCGGCCACACAGCAGATAATTGCCCCATGTTAAAAACAAACAGCGCTCCAAGCATTGAGTGCCAGTTTTGTCATAATCGCGGACACACCGCTGACAATTGTTTCGAACTAAAGAACAGCAAAGCTTCGAGTCCTGACCAACTTATATGCCGCTATTGCAAACGAGAAGGGCACACCATAGTAAACTGGCACACTCTCGAATATAACAATAAGTTGCGAAGCCAGCCGGGGAACGGGCTAAGCACCACTCGGACGGACGCGCCGAGTGGCCCGCCCCGACAGAGCGTCCGGTCCACGCGATAGCTCTAACCCAGCCGACCGGCGCTATCCAACTTATACAATAGGAGCAGAAAAATTCGTCAGGTTACCCTCAGTGTGTATCGGAGCACTACCAGAAAAAGGGAAGATTTCAATGCTATTAGATAGTGGTGCCGTTCCAATTTTAATTAAAAAGGAATGTACAAAAACTGACGGGAATCGATGAAAACGATATCATAAGACTAAACGGAATATCTGAACTACCAGTCTTTGCGTTAGGTAGTGTGTGGTTCCGCGTGTTAGGTTTTGCAACGCTTTTTCCCATCATACCAGAGGATGTGCCACTTCCTTGCCCAGGTTTGTTGGGATCGATGTGGTATCGTGGCGAGGGAGATAATATACACGGGCATACGGAAGGTGAGTTTGGTGTTTATTGTTGAGTGCGGGTGCTACCGCGGCTCGTACACGACTGACTCCTCACTCGTGGTCTTCGTCCGATCATACACACATTTATACCTGTATCTTATATCTACATGTTCGACCGCTCTAGTACACTCCCTCCCCCTAATCTTTTTTTAAATCCCCTTTACCCACCACCTAAATATTTGAACGCTTACAGTTTTTTATTCTTAATTCTAAGCCGCTCTGATCGGCGCGGCGTCGGTGTTTGCGGCGGGACGACTCGCCCCTCTACCTCCCTTTTCTTTTCGTTCGAAGTATTCATTCCTGCTTTAACTATTTGATCTATGTGCCTTTTCCAAATCAAACCGTCCACGTCCACTAGGTACACTACGGTAGATAATTTTTCTCGAATTCTTGCTTGAATCCAACGCGATGGATTTGTTCGATAGTCTTTAACCAAAACTTTTTCTTCCACCCTAAATGTTTTTTGTGGTTTTCCCCCTTTTTGCGCCTTTTGCTGCTCGATCTTATTCTGGACTCGGTCTTTCATATTAACTTTGAGTAAATCTAGCTTCGTACGGAACTCGTACTGTAACATTAACCGCGCAGGCGACACGCCTGTCGTACTGTGCGGAGTTGCTCGATACTGCTGCAAAAAATTTGTTACCGCATCTTCTACTGTGCTCCCCGATCGGACGGACCGTTTTAAACTGCGCTTGAACGTTTTAACTGTATTTTCGGCTAACCCGTTGCTTTCGGGATGGTACGGCGGTGAAAGAGTGTGACGAATGCCGTTTTGATTCATAAAATTTCGGAACACGTCGCTCGTGAACTGTGTACCATTATCCGTATGAACCTGGTTTGGTAACCCAAATCGCGCAAAAGCTTCCGTAAAGCAGCGAACTGTACGCTCCGCATTTGTCCTTTGTAGGATCCATATTTCCACCCATTTCGAGTGCGCGTCGGTTATTAGGAGATACATTTTATTAAATAGCGGCCCCGCAAAATCAGCGTGCAAACGCTCCCACGGCTTATCAGGCCACTGCCACGCTTGTAATACACTTTTCGGCGGATTGTCCCTGATTTCAGCACACGCGTCGCATGATTTTGAAACAAGTTCAATATCCTCGTCCATTTTTGGCCACCAGATATACGATCGCGCCAGGCTTTTCATTCTTGTAATCTCCATGTGGCTTTTGTGTAATTCCTGTAACAACGCTGGCCGTAACGATACTGGCACTATCACCCGATACCCCCATAATAAGCATTCGTTAGTTACATGTAATTCGTCTTTCCTTGTTCGATACGTTTTTTCTTCAGGTTCCTCGTTTACCTTCTCGTTCGGCCAACCCATTTGCGTGTACATAATTATTTTCCTTAATACCCTATCTTTACGCGATTCCTCTTTTATCGATTTCCAATCGATTACCATTTCGTCCGACTGCAGGTAATTCACATATTTTATCGCTTCCGGTTCGGGTGCGGGATTTCCCTTTTCGGTTTTCAGTGGGAGCCTTGATAATGCATCGGCAACTCCGTTTTGTTTCGACGTGATGTATACAATTTCATACGTAAATGCTGATAGAAAGAAGGCCCAGCGTTGGAGTCGTGAGGCTGCGATTATCGGGATCGGCTTCTCTGGTCCAAAGATGTGAGTCAACGGTTTGTGATCCGTTTTCAATATGAAAGGGCGTCCATACACGTATATATAGAATTGTGTTACCGCAAAAATTATTGCGCCTGCTTCTCGATCAATCGGGGCCCACGCTCTTTCACTTGCAGTCAGTGTCCGCGACTTAAAAGCTATTGGTTTTTCTACGTTCCCTTGTAACCGATGTGCTAATATGGCTGCCATCCCGACAGCGGAGGCATCTGCGGTTACTATTAACGGAAGATCGGGACTATAATGCATTAAGATTGGCGCGGTGGCCACTGCGCTTTTTACTGCTTCAAACGCCTGGCTGCAACTTCCATTCCATTCAAAAACATTTTTTCGTAACTGCTCGTGCAGAGGCTTCAATATCGTTGCCAGGTTATTTAGGAAACGCCCATAAAAATTTACTAGTCCCAAGAACGCTCTTAACTCTGTAAAATTCATTGGTGGCGGTGCTTTTACGATAGCCTTCACTTTATCCTCAGTCGTGTGTATTCCCTTGCAATCAATTTTATACCCTAAGTATGTTAGCTGAGGTTTGAAAAACTCGCATTTTTCGCGCTCCAGCGTTAAGCCACATTCCTCTAACCGTCGTAGTACCTGCTCTAATCTCTGTAAGTGTTCTGCCTCTGTCGTGCCCGTTATTAAAATATCATCGAGAAAAAAACCGACCCCGCTAATACCCCCAATTGCCTGTTCCATCATTCGTTGGAACGATCCCGGTCCCGTGGATATACCATACGGTAGTCGGTTGTACTGGAATAACCCGACGTGGGTATTGATTGTGACGATTTTTTGCGACGCCAGATCCAATGGAATTTGTGCGTATGCTCGTGATAAATCTAGTTTTGTGAACGACTTCCCCCCGTGCAACGTTGCTAATAAGTCCTCAATTCTTGGGAGTGGATACCTATCGATCTGCAAAACGCGATTCACCGTAACCTTGAAGTCGCCACATAGCCGTACTCCCCCATTTGCCTTAAGGATGGGGACGATGGGTGTTGCCCAATCGCTGAATTTAATCGGTGTTAGTACCCCGTCTTTCGTTAGTTTTTCGATCTCTTGTTGTACTTTGTCCTTCAGTGCTAATGGTAACGGACGGGCTTTTTTATAGACGGGCTCCGCTCCCGGAACTAAATGTAACTTTAATTGCCCGAATTTGAAAATGCCTAGTGTCGCAGAGAACACCGCTTCTCTTTTTTTTAGTAGTGCTAGTAACCCGACGGCCTCTTTTTTTACTCCCATACTATTGTGTCGCGGTACTGTTACTTTGTTTTGTTTCGGAAATGCCGGTGGCCAGCGTTCGAATGCTTCTAGCCACTCTTTTCCCATTAATAAACCGTACCCGTCTTTTGTTACATATATGTCTAAATATTGGACGTCCGAGTCTAATTCTACCCGAACGTTTGACAATTTTCCGATCGGTCTAAATAATGTGTTATCATAAAATTTCATACACACGTTCGTTGGTACTACCTTCCAGTCTGGAAACAATTTCTTTTGCTCGCTCACAGGTATGACTGTATAGTAGGCGCCCGTGTCGACTTCTATATCTAATGTATGCTGTTCTACCTTTGCTGTTAATACACTCGCTTTACTGTTTACTTCGGCCTTTAGCATGTGAAACGTCTCGAATACATAGCTCTCTCTGTTGTTGTCAACGTTGCTGCCGCTGTCTATGTTCCCCTCGCCCACGTTGTCTGGAGATTCGCTGCTGTGAGCCAAGAAAAGCTGCTGTTTCGGTCTGCTTGTTGACGGTCCACCACGGCACACTTGCTTCATGTGCCCCCGACGACCACAGTTCTCGCAGTTGGACCTATTGTCTCTTCATTCTCCTGCGAAGTGTCCCTTCTGGCCACAGCAGTAGCAAGAACTGGAGTCCGGCGGTCCGGTTCTTCTCGCGCTGCTCGCCGCTCCCCTCGGATATTCGCTATTCCAGTCCCCTCTTCCCCGACCTCGCGGTCCTCTTCTTTGGAAAACTGGGTGCGTGGCTTTGCCCATTTTCAATAATTTTTCCTCGTTTACCTCTTCGTATGCTCCGCCCTTTGCGTTCAGCCGAGCGTCTTCTGTATCGATGGCCACGGTCCTTGCTTCTGCGAACGTCCTTGGTTTGGCCTTCAGGACCTCAAAACGGGTTTGCTCGTTCGCCAACCCGTTGATGAATTGGTCGATGCATGCTTCTTCCTCGCTCATGAATTTACATTTGGCCGCCTCTCGTCTTATTCGCGTCGCATATTCACTCACGTCTTGAGTGAGTGCTTGTTTAATTTTCCGAAACTTGCTGCGTTCGTTCACATGGCTGGTCGGTGGAAAAAGCTTCTCGTTTATGATTTTCGTAATTTGTTCATACGTTTGCGTTTTGATATCCTGCGGCGGTCTGCATTCCGCTCTAATCGCTGAGTAAATTTCCGGTCCTAACTTTGTTAACAGGATAGCTGCTTTCTGCTTGTTTTTCGTTATATTCGCAGCCACCAAGTACAAGTCTAGTCTCTCCAGGTATTCCTCGATGTCATCTTTCTTCCGCTCAAACGGCTCCAACGAATTTAAGAACGATGCCATGACTACCCCCTCACTTATCTTCTCTTCTTCTTCCGCCGTTACCACTCGTTTCAGTTCTTTCCGCAGATTTTCTATCGACGTTTCTCGAACGCTCCACTTCGTGCCCGTTAACCGTGCAATCCACCGTCCGAGTTGCTCTTTATTTAGTCGATATATCCAGGACGTCTTTTTGTTCTCAATTTGTTTTTCTATGTCTCTGTCTGTCATTAATTTGTTTTTACTCCGTTTGCTACCCGATTACTTCATTCGCTTTGCACACTCGCCTACATTCTCGCGTTTTATCCTCGTCGCCACTGTGGTATCGTGGCGAGGGAAATAATATACACGGGCATACGGAAGGTGAGTTTGGTGTTTATTGTTGAGTCCGGGTGCTACCGCGGCTCGTACACGACTGACTCCTCACTCGTGGTCTTCGTCGGATCATACACACATTTATACCTGTATCTTATATCTACATGTTCGACCGCTCTAGTACAATCGAGATACTTTTTTGAAACGAAATCCAAGATTAATTACGAGATAGAATGTTTCGAGTGTGGAAATAATGTATGGCCTTTCGAAAAACCAGATGAACGTGTTGAGGAAATCGAAATCCCCGCACGCTCGGAAACTTCCTTCTGTGTGAAGGTGGTGGATAGCACGACGAAAGAGGGATATATTGCGCCTTTTAAAATCCGTGAAGGTGTCTATGCCGGCGGCTGCCTGGTGACAACCGTCAACGGGAAGGCTCATTTGAAAGTTTATAATACCACTAATGACGCCGTAAAATTAATCGTGTCGGTCGTAAGACTGCAGGCTTTCGATACGGTCGAAACCTTGTCAGCAGACGAGATCGAATCATATTCTTCGACAATTTCAAGTCCTTTCAATTCTTCTATTCCCAGCGTAGATTGCATGACGACTACATTGTTTCAGGGTCCTTCCGTGGCACATAAAAAACCCTCGACTAACCAAGTCGAGATAAAACCTTGCCATCGCTATAACGAAAGCGATGACCAAGGAAAAACAAAACAAACCTCCAGTGGTGAGGAAAAATCTAAACCAAAAACATATAAAAAACGAAACAAGAGGTCAGGTAAAAAAGAAAATAAAA
Source organism: Ophion slaviceki (assembly GCA_944452715.1). Classification (NCBI taxonomy): domain Eukaryota; kingdom Metazoa; phylum Arthropoda; class Insecta; order Hymenoptera; family Ichneumonidae; genus Ophion; species Ophion slaviceki. Next base: position 7,077,887 of record OX101793.1, read on the forward strand.
TTGTCGAATCAAACAACGGTAAAAATGTAAATTCAATTTCCACCTATCAAACAACATCGGATAAAATCGGAAATAACTCGGAGCGTTCCCAAGTAATAAAATCTCGACGACGACGACGACGACGACGACGACGACGACGACGAGCCACAGCAGCAGGGTGAAAACGATCTACCGCACGATGATACTCTGTATTTACCACGGTCAATGGCGGCGGCGCGCGCGTATGCCGAACGGGGTGAAATACGCTCAGGTAGTTTACACGCAAACTGGCAACGCATGAGGCAGACTAATGGCTCATTGCAGAAAAATGCTGCTCTTGAATTAACGAATGCAGCGGGAGTTATAGTACTGTCAGACGGCTGCGGTGTCCGTGAGATTGCTCTCTACTAGAATTATCTCGCGCAGCACGGTATTGCCATAGTAGTTTATGAATTTTTGACGTTCGGGAGGGGGGTTGCACCTTTGTTCGACGGTTCGCAGCAAGTCTCAAATACTTTTGGCAAAATCGAGCACACGCTGCACATTTTATATTACGAGCGTTCGCATCATTATCAGCCGATATTAAATTTACGAGGCGCCGTGGAAAGCCGCGATTTTTGCTCCTCGTGTGATTCGCAATACCGTAGATTTCACCATAGATGTTTAAAAAAAAAGTGTCCTCGTTGCATGACGTCACCACCGTGCGATCCCGAAGTAAATGCAGCTATTCGATGCGAAGCGTGCGCGCGCGAGTTTTACGGGCTGCAATGTTTCGAAAATCATTTGATTGTTAAACAGTACAGAGAACGCAAATCAAACAGCGTGTGTGCCTCGTTTAAGCGGTGCCCCGAATGCCTGAAAATTGTCAGACCTCTCGATAAAAGACGAAAACACATTTGCGGCGTGGCCTTTTGTAAAGCATGCAGAGCGGATCGGCCCTATCATCACATGTGCTTTATGAAGCCTATTCGCGGTGGTCAAAGCACGGGGAAAATACTTTTTATATTCTACGATTTTGAGACTCAGCAATGCACACAGGTACCAGGCGATACGAATACTTTTCTACATGAGCCCAACTTGTGCGTAGCTCAACGAGTTTGCACGTATTGTTGCACTCGTGATTCGATGACTGAGCCATGCGAGTATTGCGACTCTCGACAATATGTATTTCGACAGCAGCCTGTGGGACAATTGGTCGAGCTTGCTATGCAGCGTGTCGAGCATTTTTCGCGTACTATCTGTATTGCTCATAATGCCGGTGGCTTTGACGCGCAGTTCATTTTGCGTTATTTAATTAAAGAAAAAAAGGCCCAACTGCCGAGTATAATTATGAACGGTACGAAAATCATTTCGATGCGTGTTGAAAAACTTGTTTTTTTCGACAGCCTAAACTATTTTCACATGCCTCTCAGTGCGCTTCCTAAAGCCTTCGGTCTCACAAGCGCTATCGTTAAAGGTGTTTTCCCTCATTTGTTTAACAGGCCGGAAAATCAAAATTATGTGGGCCCCCTACCAGTATTATTCTCCCGACACGATGCGCCCCGCAGAGCGCGAAAAATTCTTAGCCTGGTATCACGAATCTAAAGACAGAGACTACGTGTTTGACTTTTCGAAGGAACTCGTAAGCTACTGCACGGACAACGTCACGATCTTGAGACGCGCGTGTATGGCTTTTGGTGACATGTTTATAGCCAGCGGCCGGGTTTGGCCGTTTGACGAGAGCACAACGATAGCCTCGGCCTGCTTCAGTGTCTTTCGGAAATATTACCTCAAAGATAATACGCTCGGTATTATACCGTTGGGCGGCTATAGGTGGGTGCATACCCAATCAAAAAAGGCAGTTTCATGGCTTGTATGGATGGAGCATACTCTCGGAAAGCGTATTATACACGCTGGCCGTTCGCGTGAATTTAGACTACCTCAAAATTTACTAGTCGACGGCTATTATGAAACTGACAATACCGCGTACGTATTACAATTTCATGGTTGCTATTGGCACGGTTGCCCTCAATGCTTCTCCCTCAATAGAGACTGTAAACAACGCGGTGATATATCAATAGACGGGCGGTTAGAAAGAACTCTTGCTATAGCTAATAGAATTCGCTCGGGAGGTTATCAGTTAACGGAAATCTGGGAATGCGAGTGGGACAGGCTTTTGGACACTAGTGCTGAAATTCGCGAACTCATACGGGATCATCCGATGACGGCTGGGGAACCCTTAAACCCTCGTGATGCTTTCTTCGGCGGTCGCACGGAGAATATGGTGACACTCTACGATGTTAGAGGGTACAGTACTACCTCTCTAAGAGAGCCCTCGCTAAGAGAGAATTTCCCCGCCGTTCCGCTTGAGCGCATTTTATGGCTTCGCCCACCTGGCTCGAGCTGTCCAGTATACCCGAGGCCTCTCGAGTTTGTCGCGGACAACTCGATAAGAGATCGCGAGCGATTTCAGAAAATCGCACGTCGCACGATTGTCAAATGGATAATATTCCTTTGTATAATAATATATACGTTTAAGCCGTAAAGTCGAAGAAAAAAACATGCACCATAATTAAATTTCAAGTAGTAATTTAATGCAAGTAAAATATATTTTAATAGACATTAACACAGCATAGCATATTATTGATATTGATAAAAATTATCGAGGCTACATTATACTAGAGATATGTTTATGAGTAGTAGTAATAAATGCAAATATCGTACAGCATATACAATATGTATGTATCATAACATATATACTATACATCAGAGTATAGAGTCCTGTTGACGTCCGCAAGAATCGTAGAGACGGCTTCATTTTCGTGATCAGCTGATGTGCTGGGCTGATCACCAATTTCCTGATCGAAATGTACCATCGTTGAATCTCCTCTATTGGTGTTTTCCGATGTTTCTAAAAATAATAAACAAAAACACCCTACACATACTACTTATACTAGAATAATTGTGTCCGTAAATATATGGAAAATTCATCGAAGTTGAATGTCTTTTCTGTTCGTATCAAAACTCTTAAAAAACTCGTGTACCCCAGTCTTCAACTCTTGTGATCCACTCTTGAACGATGTGATCATCGATCACTTCGTATCCTTGAACTTTTTTCAACATTTGTACGATGTTTTCTGTCGATATTTCCGGGCCGTGAATTAACGAATGCTCCGACTCAGCCCCTACAAGTGGACTCGACAGTGTCAGAATCGTTTCCTCGGTCTCTTCCGTCTGCGTCGCAATGCTACGAGTCTCAGTTGGCCAAATTTTATTCCAACATTTGTAGACGGTGGTTGGGTTTATCTGCCTCCAGGAATCGTTGATCCATTCGACAACGTCTTTGATTGTAATTTTTTTTCAGACGGACCTCAACGGAAGTGTTGTGTTGCTCCTGTTCATTCAAAATCGACGAAACAAGCCGAATTTTGTATCGCCTCTTCATGGCTTCCAAAATTCCTTGGTCGAGTGGCTGGATGAGCGAAGTTACATTTGGCGGCAGGAAGATGGTCATTATATCGTCTACTTTGATAGATGGATGCGCTCTGCAGTTGTCGATAATAAGCAACGCTTTCGAGGACAGATTTTTTTCACGCAAAAATTTTTGTACTTCCGGTACAAACTCGTTTGTAAACCAATCCGTAAAAATTGAGGAGTCCATCCAAGCACTTTTCTGATGCTTATATGAGACTGGGAGATTTTTCGGAGTAATGTTTTTGAAAGCTCGCGGTCGAGCAGATTTACCGATGACTACGAGCGGTAACTTGAATGAGCCATCGGCGTTGCAGCACGCACCAATCGTAACGCGGTCTTTCGCATTTTTGAACCCCGGAGCTTGAGTCTCTTCCCTTGCAGCCATAGTTTTGTTCGGCATTGTTTTGTACCACAGCCCAGTTTCGTCAAAGTTGAAAATTTGCGCCCGTATGAGTTTTTCATTCTTTATTATGTTTTCAAATTCAACTTTGAATTGAACTGCGACTTCGGTATTTGCCGACAGTTTTTCGCCAGCTATTGCCAACCGACGAATCCCTTTTCGCTGCTTCCATCTCCAGAACCAGCCGTTACTGGCCTTGAAATTTGGACTGCCACCCAATTCCTCATTCAACGCCACCGCCTTGCTCTGTAAAAGTGTCACGGTAATTGGTATTCCACTTGTTCGTGCTTGTAAAAACCATGTATATAGAGCATGGTCAACGTCCACGTTAGCTGGTTTTTTAATCTTTTTGACGTTTTTTAGATTTTCTTTCTCGTACATCTCTTGCAGCTCCGCCTTTTTGCGCCTCCATTTGCGTAATACACTTTGGTGTAAGTCAAATTTGGTGTACACAGAATCTAGCGATTCTGTGTCCAAATGTTTCAAAATTTGCACCTTTTCGATCGACGAGAAACTTCTTTTTTTTTTCGTTGACGGTCGATTTTCTACCATGGTAGACGAAGTTGTTGGAGAATCTCTCACCGGGCTCATCTCCGTGCCGCTTGTTTTGTATTTTCGTTTTTTCGATTCAGCCATCCCGTTTTATCTAAAAATGAAATATTTATACATATATATACATTGTATATTTCAACTTGAAGTATATACACAAGATAAATTGTTAGTTACATTTTTTTGTACACTATATATGTTCGAGTTTCGATAACGAATATACTACGTATATTTTTGCGAACAATAAGATAATTCAACAATTATTGAAAGTCTTACAAATGTTTTCTTCATATGTGTTATAATATTGCAACAACAAAATATACCAAACAGCAGAATAAAAAAAACGCGAAGAAAAAGAAAGATTTACACATCAATATTCAATGAGATATACTTACGCATGAAACGACGAAACGCCAGTACACTTTCCGCAACTCGTTTACAGTTTTCTCAACACTTTCGTTCGCGCTCTCTTATCGAGTTCGAGTGGAGAAACACATACACGCTACCACATGCGCGATTTTCGAGCGCGCTAACCTAGTGGTGGGGGAAGGCTTCGGCGACGAATTTATCGAGAATTTCTTCCCCTAACCGCCCTAGACGGCTCTCTTAGAGCGGTAGTACTGTACCTGGCTGCCGATGAATTGCGAAAAGCCGTCTCATGCGGTTACACGATACTCCACATTGCCGAAATCTGGCAATACGAAGTAACGCAATTCAATCGTGACACGCAATCGGGAGGTTTATTCCTCGAGTACATTAACACCTTTTTGAAGATCAAGCAGGAGGCGAGCGGATGGCCTGAGAACTGTTTGGGCGATGAATCCGCCCAGGAGCGTTATATCGCTAGCTTTGAGCAATCCAAGGCCTACGCTCAGTCGCCAAACTATGTCTGAATTCGTTCTGGGAAAAATTCGGACAACGCGAAAACCTGCCGCAAACAGTTGTAGTAACAACGCGCAAAAAACTTATGGAGTTATTAACTAATCCAGAATACGATATTACAGGTATGCTACCGGTGAACAATGAAATTCTTCACGTCAATTATATTAAAACCGGTGAGGCTGTGGTACCCTCCAGTATAGCTAACGCTGTAATAGCTGCATACACCACGGCACAAGCGCGTTTAAAACTTTATGGTTACCTGGAACGTCTGGGAAGACGTGCGTTGTACTGCGATACCGACTCCGTAATTTATGTAAGGACAGAGCAACCTGATGCCTACGAGCCCCCGATAGGCCAATTGCTTGGCGATTTAACTAATGAGCTAACCACCTATGGCGAGGGCAGTTACATAAGAAGTTTCATTTCCGGCGGCCCTAAATTTTATGCATTCATCGTGCGTGCGCCTGACGGGACAGAGAGCGAGGTATGCAAAGTTAAGGGTATCGCGCTTAATTTTGCAAACAATGCGTTAATCAACTATGAGTCCGTACGATCGTTCATCGTGGGTGAGCGAGAGGATCCTATTGTACTGAGATACAACGCCATTAGACGTACAGAACTTCACCATGTTGTCACACGAGGTGAGACAAAAACGTGCAAGCCATCGAGCATTAAGCGAAGACGTGATGGACAATATGGATCGCTTCGCTACGGTTATCGCCATTTGTAAAATATACTGTAAATGTATTTTTTACGTAAAAACCCGAAAATCTTATTTAATATTGCACTGAGCCTAAATTTCCTCATTTACCGCGATGGACACGAGGTGGCAATATCCGTGGACTTCTATGATTTGCGGGCCGACAACATGTGGTAAAACGTATTTTGTTAAAAAATTTCTGAAATGTATCACGTATATGAACAGCGAGCGATTCGAGAGAATAATACTTTATTATTCCGAGTGGCAGGCAGCATATACGGAGTACGATGATACTATAGAATTTCGCGAAGGATTACACCAGACTGCCGATTACTCAAACGACCCCCGCGCGAAGCTCTTAATTATCGATGATCTAATGCGCGAAGAATCGAGCCGTTAATACCGTTGTCGATCTATTCACCAAAGGCAGTCGTCATAAGAACTTGAGCGCTATTTTTATAACGCAAAATTTGTTTCATCAGGGCCAAGGCCAGCGGAATATTTCTTTGAATGCTAATTATATCGTTATCTTCAAAAACCCTTACGATCATGCTCAAATACAGCACTTGGCGCGCCAAATATGTCCCGACAATCCACGATTTCTACAAGTGGCTTACTACGACGCAACATCTAAACCGCACGGATATTTGTTGCTAGATCTGAAGCAATCAACACCCGATAATTGTCGATACCGCACATGTAGTTTCCCTGATGATACTCGCCATTTCGTTTACGTACCGCGAAAGAAATTAAAAAGCGGTGACACATATGG
>OX101793.1:7084821-7147873 GCA_944452715.1 Ophion slaviceki
AAAATGTCAACGAAGTAATGAAAATTTTGTAACAAAACAATTTTTGGAATAAACTGTAATTGGTGAGCCGTTAAGCGGAGACTACTACAGTCGTCCAACAGGTACAAAAACATTCTCAATACTGAGCGGATTTGGCTCGGTGCACTCCTATAAATACTCCTACACGACGCATTTTGGGCGAATGTGTGTTTAGATTCGGAAGAGAAAACATGCGTTTCGTGCAACAAGCGACGGTGATTGAAGTGACCAATTTCGACGATAGAGTAATGGAGGGCCAACAAGTACGCAAGCATGGAGACATGCTGCCACTTACGATACGCAGCATTATTTGCGGTCCTTCAAATTGTGGGAAAACCAATGCTCTGTTAAGTTCAATAGAAAGTCCAAATGGCGTACGTTTTGAAAACCTATATGTATACTCGAAATCGCTTCAACAGCCAAAATATCAATATTTGGAAAATCTGCTGACATCGATTAACGAAATTGGCTATTTTAAATTCTCAAATAATAGTGATGTTATCCCATCGCACGAAGCGCTTCCGAACTCCATTTTAATTTTCGATGACGTAGCATGTGACAAGCAAGATACAGTACGAGAGTACTTTGCGATGGGCAGACACTCGAGCGTTGATTGTTTCTACCTTTGCCAAACATATGCCAAGGTTCCCAAGCATCTTATACGCGACAATGTGAATCTGCTTATTTTATTTAAACAAGATCGTACAAACTTGAAACATGTTTACAATGAACATGTAAATACGGACATGTCGTATGAAGATTTTCTGGTCCTATGTCAAAAATGTTGGCAACACAAATATGGCTTCATGGTGATTGACAAAGATAGCTCATTGTCCGGTGGTCGATATAGAAATGGATTTAACGAGTTTGCAATACCGTAATGTAGTCAGTCGGCATTGAGAAATCAGCTGTGGAACGACCTACAAATAAATTCATGTGGGCATCATGACGACAATTGATACTGATGAAAAGATTGCGAGGGAAATTGCGAAAACAAGCGACTCAATACGCAAAAAATATCAAGCTTTGAAGACTGGAAAAATGGAAAAAGATCTTGCATTGGAGAGACACTTCAAGCCAATCACCGAACCTCTCAAGCAGATTGTTGAGCAATCAGCTGCTGTTGAATCTCTTGGGCCGGAAATTGAATCGTTGAGTATGTCGGAAGCAAAGGACCTAGAGAAGGATGTGAAACAAGGAACAAAGCGCACATGTTCGTTATTTCAAGATTCGCTGGTAACTTCTACACCGAATCAGTTGAAACGCAAGCGACGAAAGGAATCTCTGGATGATACGTCGATGGCTGCTGTACCCTTGCAACCAGCCACCATTGTTGAAGAAGACGTTTTTGAGACTACGCCCGAATCATTCGTGTCTACAGTTCAACATCAATTACAAACGGCTGAAGGTCAAAATACATTGCGCGAACATTTCGGTCCACTCGGTCAACAATATATTTCATCTATTCTTTCACAAGACAAAAATTCCAGCATGGATTACGTGTATGGCGTCAAATTTACCAATGAAGGAATGATGTTAGGCGATAAGCGTTTCGATGTGGATAATGATGATAATATATTCATCGATGGCATAAAATACTTGGAAACTCATGGGCTCTATGAGCTAATCTTCAAGAGAATTCCTGACGATGCAATATACACCGAGGAAGACAAAAACATATATAAAAGTATATTGTTGGCAACAAATGCACATCGACGTGGTAGCAATATACTCAATCCTGTATTGGGTAACAAAGGCTTTAAGTATAAATATATAATTGGGCCATTGAGTTTCGACTGACAAACTGGAAGAGGTATAGAAATACCGCTCGCCATGACGTTAAATAACAACAATATCGATTACGTGCATTGGAATGATCCCAATGAGTTGGTCGATCGTTTGCGCTTGTTGGAAGCTTCATGACACGCGGGTAACAACGCTTACGACAATGAGATAATGTCGATTATTGAGGAACTTCGCGAAGCGGGTCTCATTATAAATTAACCTACGCATCGGTGATAATGATCATTCCTTCATCACTATTGATACCGAGATGTCGATCAATAAATTCGGATCATCGCTTGGAGCGCAGGATAATTCATACTATCAGTGTACTGGGCTAATAAGAAATTATACACGTGATAATGCTCTCTGTCTAACCTCTAGTGGCTTCGATGCAAGATCACGTAAAATACGAGGCGTAGCCCTACCTGAAGGGGATTACCATGCTGCTAATAAACGTTACGTGGAAATGAAAATCAAGCTGTTAACAGAACGCCTGGATGAATTTGAGAAGAAATTCATCGCACTAGAGGATACGCTTCGCATAACTATGAACGATACGTCTAAAACGATTCAGTATGCAACTGACGCTGTAGCTGACACAACGCAGGAAGATTTGTAAAAATCGTCTGGTCAAACACATGATATGCTCGGAGAAGAAAAAACGTCTGAAGAAAAGCAGCTCGTGGAAAAATTACATGCACCAGCAAAAAAAATCTTTCTGCGAAGACGTGTCATCGTACGTGGGTATGATGATTTGTGGCAGGCTGACGTAGTCGAAATGCGGCCGTATTCGCGTTTCAACAAAGGCTACAATTACATCGTCACCGTCATCGATGTGTTGAGCAAGTATGCATGGGCCGTACCCTTGAAAAGTAAAACTGGCAACGAAATGGGTACAACGATCGCGAAAATCATACACGATCATAGCAGATATCCGAAAAATCTTCAGACCGACAAAGGAAGAGAATTTCACAATGTAAACGTGCAACGACTCATGGAGAAATACAACATCAATCATTATTCGACGTATTCTATTATGAAGGCCTCGGTCGTCGAACGATTCAATCGCACTCTCAAAAATAATATGTGGAAAATGTTTACACTCAATGGTAATTACAAGTGGATCGATGCGTTATCGCAACTCGTTATGAAGTACAATGCTCGAAAGCATCGTACGATTGGCATGAGGCCCATCGACGTTACTCCTGCGATCGCGGAGAAACTCTTAACAACCGTATACAGCAATGTAAAAATTGCGGCTCCTGCAAGATTGAAAGTCAATGATTTTGTGCGCGTAAGCAAATTCAAGACAATATTTGAAAAAGGTTTCACACCAAATTGGACCACCGAAGTGTTCAAAATCGTCAAGGTGCAACAAACTTATCCTGTAACGTAACTAGTCGAGGACTCAAGTGGAAATCCGATAGCCGGAGGATTCTACGAATACGAACTGCAACGTGTTGCCAATCCAAACATATATCTCGTGGAGAAGATAATACGCAAAAAAGGCAATGATGTTTATGTTAAATGGTTGGGAATGGATAAATCTCAAAACTCGTGGATACACAAAAATAACATATTGTAATAACGTTTATAAAGTACATGAAAAATTCAATAAAGTTTATTTACAATAGGCATACCATTTTATTTATGTATACATTGACCATTCCTGATACGAATAAATTATTATATCCTGTAAACATTAACATACACGCATTATATATAACATGAATATTTTCCAATATATATCAAATTTACATTACTACATTCATTATATCTATCCATTTTTATTTTATAACAATACATACAATGTAGCCTAACAAACACATTTACAATGCTATTTTATAATGACCTCAGGGTAGAGTGTCCGTACTTTTCGGCACGATATACCGCTTGTCATCGTGTGGACTTAGAGCAATTTTTGACTCTGAAATAGTGTAAACTTCGAGCAGCTTCGATCTTATGCAAGACTGCTGACGAGTCATCTCAATTTCTTCCCGTAAACAGCGAGTGTAGTCATTGAAATTTATTGTTCGCGCGACGACATTACTTTTCACACCTTTCACCTTTTTCGTGTCTTTTTTACCATCGACTCGCAAAGCGTACATTTTTGCTCTCAATCCAACAAATTCCGTCATTACCATACCATTATTTTCATCTTTCATGAGACCGGGCACTTTCTTTTTAACTAACGGTAAACCGTACACGTTTTCCATCGGGTAATCGCTCGTATCAAATTTGTCAATGTTACGCTTCATATCGTCGTAAACGTCGTCAGACTTGATGTGGTATATGAGACTATCGGTGTCGGTATACAGGACCTTGCAGTTTTGCTGATACAGCGGAATCATGAATTCGTGGTGAAACTCATATAAACATGTTTTCGAAATGTCGAGTATACACATACCCCCATAAATCGGCTTGTTAAATTTTACCTCCAGATTTCGCAACTCGACGGCAATAAGATTTTCCGAAAAGATACTTCGACTGTGAAAATTTGGTTTAGCGATCATTGCCTCTGCCCCATACCGTCCCTCCCACTTTGTTACAAATTTCACGTCTACACGGTTTCGCACGTTTTCCATCGTTTTGCCAAATACTGCATTGTTCATTAATTTGTACACATTAATTCGGCGAAAAAAGGCATGTTTTAAGATTTTTTTGGCGTAACGAATAGTGTTCGTTTATTGAAAAATTTACATATAATAAAGTAACATTTGAACAACATTCTCCTAAATTTGCATTGCAAAATATTCAAAATTGAGCGAGTGAAAATTAAACCCCGGAGGCGCCTCGAAAAAAAGTTGGTTTGCGGTGTGCACCATAACTCGCAACAGAATCATCTGAAACAAAAAATCAAAATGCATTTGTTAAAGGAGATGTTTCTCGAGGTAATGACGGGAGGATTTTTTTTTTCGATTTTTCGATTTTTCGTAGCACTTGGGAGCCAAAAACCCGATTTTCGCTAAAAAAATCGGCTAATTTGTTGTTGAAAAATTAGTAATTATTTAAAAAAAAAAAACAAAAGAGCTCTCGACAATACCTGGTGAATTATGTGAAGAAGTACTGTGCAAAATTTCAAAGCGATTGGTCCAGTAGATTTTGAGTTATCGTGCATACGGACTTCAAATATGACAAGTCTCAGAAAAACGGTTTGAAAAACGCAGAAGAGTTTGGTCGCTTAGTGTTTGCATTGCACATAAGTTTGAGAACACTTCTCGATTGCATAAAAATCTGAGAAAATTCATGCATATTAAAGGTACTCAAAAGATTAATTTTGCATAATAATAATTCCAAAATGTTATTAACAAAATGATGAAAAAAAAAAATTAGTCAACAAATTTCCCCGCAACCCAATTTTTTTTCGTGATTCGTTCATTTTTCTGAATACGTATGAATTTTTTCAGATTTTTCAATTATCTTTGAATTTTTAGAAATTCAAAATAAAACTCGATAATTTTCTTATACTCACTCAAAGTCGTCGATGCCAGGTCCCTAGAGCAAAAGGCTTCCATCAATATGATCGAGAGCATCTTTTTGCGTTTGTCTACGCAAAACTCTTTCTTCTTTACAGCGGTCAACTGATGTACAGACTAATGTGTATACTAATATACACCGGAACAGGCCCGTTTATCAAGAAATTTATTCGGGGTCGAAAAATACAATAGCGCGCTGCGCAGCTGCCGCCCAGGTATAAAACCCGGCATGGAGCAATAGACGCTCAAATACTCATAACTTCGTCAATTTTACTCCGATCGACTTGAAATTTTAACACAATATTCTTGATATATTATGCATTCATTTTGAAAAATTAAAAAAATGAAAAAAAAAAAATTTTAATACTTTACTCCGCCCTTAAGTCCATGGCGCATACACTGCTGCAAATTACGATACTGTATCACGTAACGCTTCTTATCGCATACGGTTGCGAGCAATTTGTGTCGGATAAAACAGAAGGCCACTGTGCGAATCATGCAAACGTTGCGGATATTCGAGATCGACTTCGAGAACGTAGCCTACAGGCGAATCTAGCGCTATGGATAATACGTCAAAATTCGATGTGTCGTCGATCCATTGAAAATCAGCATAAGGCAAAGGTTGACACATTGCCCATCCATATAAGTTGTCCACATCGAAGTACATCAGGTATGATGATGATTTCAATGGATCGTATGATTGCATGTACTTGTTACTAGCATGTGCATATCTGTTTGAACATTGGCTCAAACATCCGCGTATACCTCGCTCGATGAATAAAATCATGTCGATGTCGGTCAATAATTCAAACGTAATGTGCGTATATTTCAACATGGCGTCCCAAGTATATCCGGGAAGAGTGTAATAATACCCCGGATCAAGCCCATAACTTTCAATACACGTATCACGGAAATTTTCGAAAATATCTGCTAATAACAAGACATCCGTCTTCAAATACAAATCGCTATATTCACCAAGCGTTTGAATGGAAAACCGCTCCCAGACATTCTCAGCGTAAACGTACTCGCTCGCGCTGATCGTTTCCCCGGTCAAGGAACTGTAAAATGAGTCGCGTGGCGGCAAACACGTGTCTTCCAATCTGCTGACATGGTCAATGTATTCGTACGGGAAGACACCTTTTCGTGTTAATAATGTAAAATCATGCATCGGGAGGCTATGAAATTGTGAGCGAAAAATTTTCAGTTTGTCCGTCGTTAAAAATTATGGCAATTTCTCAAGACTTGTGGTTGGAAATTTATATGAATCGATGAAGCGTAATTTAATTTAGTTTTTTGACTCTTCGGTAGTAGTTCGAACAGTTTTCGTGAACGAAATATATTTTTCTTTTGTTATTGGAAGCACGGAAGTTTTTCCTTCGAAGGCGGTGGCTACTTCTTTGATTATAAAATGCGCATCATAGCCAGACAAATTGTGAAAAACTACCGGGATGAAAAATGATGGTTTGAAATTTAGATTGCAATTCGAATGGGCGGGGCCTTTGTAACGCACAGTTAAATGACAATGATCGCGAACTCGTGTATCGGTTTGTGCAAAATCTTCTTCACATATGTGACACTATATCGCGCTTCGAAATTCAAGCTCCTCGTCGGATGTTAACTGTACCATGGGGATATTTGAAGATAAAATATCTTTTAGATGCAAAGCTGCACTTTTTAGTTCTTCGACGAATCATGCAATGCAATCGCTACTACGGTGCGATTCATATCTGCATAACGATTGATCGTATGAACAATGTACGTAGTATGCGATACTAGAAACCTCGTGGTGTTGGTACATATTTTGTTCATTCGTTTTCGCAAGAACGCACTCAAGAACGGCGTACATTACGAATGAAAGTCGCTCCTTATGATTGAAGTTTTTAAAAGTGAACCACTTGTTCGCATCGTTCGGTAGACGGACGGCACAGTCGTTGATCTGGCCACAGTCCACAGTGTGCCCTTGCAATTTTTGCTCCGAATGAAAGTAGTGTAGACATCTGCGAAAATAAACAAAAGATCAGTTTCGAACTAATTATTTTGATACATTTAATTATATCAAATCTGCGTACCTATCACAGATATATTTCTGTCCATCGTGTTTAGTCAACTGTGAGCTGACGAGCCTTGATAAATTCTTGATCCACGCGAAGTGTCCAACGATGTTTTGCTGCGGATCTTCCACGTAGAGCAAATTGACATGCTTTTCTCTCTTTCGCTCCCTCACGCGAATTGGAAGAGTACTATCATTCTCAATGGTGTATACATTGATTGAAATGTCATTACGAATTTCAAATTTTTAAATTTGATTCATAGTCACTGGAACCTCAATGTCTTGAACATTTAGCACTGTCGAGTAGTGCGGGTATGAAGATTCATGCGCACTGTCACGTTGGGCTGGATAAAGAGCAGCGACTACAGACCATGCGAAACATGCTTGATCACTCGATTTCACATTAACGACTGCTCTTTCCAGCATTATCGACCGCGATAACATTATGTGGCATCCCGCACGCATTGGATTATATTTATTTATATTCATAGTCAAGTTATATATTCGTTCCAATGCCCACCCGCTGTCGCGTTCCTGAAACTCTTCGAGTGATGTCGAAATGGGATCAATAACTCTTTGATCGTACCACTCGCGTAAATCAGACGTATTGAAAAGTTCATAGTTTTTAGTATTAATGCTTTTATTTGCACGCTTGTCACCCGCCACAAATTCGCCGTTAAAGACCTTATTAATTTTCACACTACCATGATTGTTGATAATGGTTTGAACGCGTGAAAGCACGACATCACTAGCGTCTTTGAGAAATTGTTGAGGTTCGATGTGGTTGTGATTTATGACTACACCAGTCAAGATACGACCCTCGAACGCCATATCAATTTCTCGTCATATGAATCCATGATTGTCATGTCCAGCACCCGGGTGTATGAAACGCTGACGCACCGAATTCTTGAAGCCTTCAAGACCCGCAATTTGAGCTACCAACGATTGACGATTTCCAATCGATAATCGCGGTCGTTTAATTCGACTTTGTTCTTCTAACGACTCGATATACTCGTCACATCGTTGTTCCCACACAATTTACTCTTCGACCGAACTAATTTGAGCCCCTTGCTCGCAAAGATTTTTTTCAATATTATCCGTCATATCTGCGCGAGGCACTCCGCGATCTCGGAAATTCAAACATTGACTGAAAGTGTGTACCTCTCAATCACGATTTATATTCCATTTCTATAACAACTGCATTCTTGGTGCCGTGTGCATTTTTTTGTTATATATTTTTCTGCAGACTCTACGATTTTGCTGACATGAACTTCTTCGACGGGTAATCGCGGTCGTTTAATTCGACTTTGTTCTAACAACTCGATATACTCGTCACATCGTTGTTCCCACACAATGTACTCTTCGACCGAACTAATTTGAGCCCCTTGCTCGCAAAGATTTTTTTCAATATTACCCGTCATGTCTGCGCGAGGCACTCCGCGATCTCGGAAATTCAAACATTGACTGAAAGTGTGTACCTCTCAATCACGATTTATATTCCATTTCTATAACAACTGCATCCTTGGTGCCGTGTGCATTGTTTCGTTATATATTTTTCTGCAGACTTTACGATTTTGCTGACATGAACTTCTTCGACGGGATTCACGAAGCGCTCGCAGAATCAATCACATAATTTTATTCTTTCGTGAATATCTCAGGCATTTTGACCTTGAGATGACACGTGATGCTGAATCGACATTTTAACGGTGCTTTTTTCCTATGTACGCTGAAAGTGTGTACCTATCAATCACGACTTATATTCCATTTCTATAACAGCTGCATCCTTGGTGCCGTGTGCATTTGTTCATTATATATTTTTTTACAGACTTTTAGATTTTTGCTGACATCAACTTTTTCGACAAGATCCGCGAAGCGCTTGCAATATCATTCGCATAATTTTATTCTTTTGCGAATGTCCCAGGCATTTTGGCCTCGGGATGCAATAGATGTTCGAAGACATGCGCGGCGGTTTGATTGGGATTTCACCCAAATAAACCCAATCGCTTTAATCGTTGAATGTCTAAAGTGTATATATCTTTATACATGCAGATGAGTCGCTCTATCTCACATGCATGCGATGCGGTCGCTCCATCTCTCATTCTCGCTATCTCTCTCTCATGCATACGTGTAATTCGATCCCTTCTCTCAGCGACACGGGTCAACCAACTTGGCTCTCTGGCGAGAGTCGCTAAATAATAAAATCCATGAAGTAAACAATAAAAGACAAAAATAAATCAACAATAAACTTTAAATATATAAAGATCAATAATCGATGATCAATTAATCGATAATCGATATATACCCCCCTCCACCGCTCCAACGATTTCCCCCTCCCCGCGTGACGTCATACTCCTCCCCGCGTGAACCCCACGCCCCGCACCCCCCTCAGAGGACCGGCGTTAGAACTGTCACAGCTATACTACTCTCCCAATAGCTAAAAGGTGACACCATCGAATCAAATTATTTTTGGAAAAAGCACATTTTTTACCCTTGCCTAGGTAGATGTCGCCCGTTAAATATTCCGATACATGTGATTATGCTACTAATGGGGCACATTGTTTCGCTGCGTTGCGCGGCGGAATGTGCCATTTATTGACATGTAAGCAATCCCGATATTGAGCTCTAAGTGTGGTATACAGTTGTTATTTTTACGTCTAGACACGTCGAAGAAGAGGCAATAAATAAACAAAACGGGAATGACGACGTTGAAGTTTCCATTGCTGGAATGCAACAAAAATTCTTTTTTATTGCCTCTCTTCCATTATCATCCACAATCGTTTCTTACATATTTCGGCTGCACGTCTCTATAAGGAAGAAAAAAATTTTTTGTGATTTTAAAGGCCTAAAATTGTCAAATAAAAAGGTTACGCAACTTTCGTTGCGTTTCAACTATGCAAACTTCAATATCATCAAGAGTGCCGAACGTAGAAAACGAGTCAAGAATGAGCGAAACGAAACGGAGGTTCGTCGCCAAAGAACGGCGAGTCAACGATACGAAAGCCTAAAAAAAAGTTGTCTAGCAACTATAAACGGTAACTTGGCACAGTCATGTTTAAAAAAAATTATTTTCGATATTAAAATTCATAATATACGATATTAGCGATTGGACGAACTTACCTAATTGAAGTTATATCACCATTTATGAGAGCCTCTTTCGAAGATATCAAAATGTAATACCTCTCAATTTTCCCAGTGTCGCCACAAAGTTTGAAGCAAAACTTTTGTTTTGTGTTTTTTGGTCTCTATGGTCTTGACACGCTTGCTCTGTTGGCCACTATCATTTTTTAAAGTTCTGCCTAACAAGCCGTAACTGAAATAAATTTGGGTATCTCACACGAGATTAATGGGTGGGAGGGACTGATCTCTTCGGAAGAGGCCCTCATACAATCACGATAGAACTTCAATTGTGTAAGTTCGTCTAACCGTTAATTGTATTTCGCGCGTCTCCTTCAGAGATCTAAAAGTAGCTATTTCAAGCACGTTACGGCTGATGAAAGAACAAACTGTTATATTTATTATTGACGTCTTGAAATTAATATAACAGATGAAACAAACACGTCTTGAAATTAATATACCAGATGAACAAGAAACGCAAGAATGTAATATCGCGCATTTAAAAAATAAAGGTGACAAAACAAAACACTTACAAAATACAATCTCTTGTATTGAGAACGCCTTCAGCGAACGCCTTGGACGTCGTCCGACAAAAAGTTTCTGTCATAGAATCGACCAAAGGTCGCGGCTGACCTGCCGGCATGATGCGTGCTGTACGTGGTAAAAATGTTTACATGTACACCGCATCGTGACAGTATGTTTTTAATCCAACGGGATAACGTCTACGAAGTAACAGCTTTATGCGGCTTCCTGAAATAAATTAAAAGACTAAGAATCGCGTTGTGTGGATATTTCGTTGTATCTAAGTAGGCTTCGAACGCCGTCGCTAGACACAGATTTATCTTCTGTAAAAAAAGGAATCTCGTGCCTTACGACTATTATGTAGGCTTCGAAAGCCGTCGCTAGATACAGATTTGTCTTCTGTAAAAAAAAAGGTATCTCACAACCTCACGAATATTATGAATGTCAATAGACGAAAAAGTTTGCAAACGATAACACGTTAGTAATGCTAATAATGTAACTAGCTTCATAGAAAGTCGCTCCAACGAAATGTCTTCGTTTGATCCCCAGATTGTAAATAGTAGCGTCTTGTTTCAACACGTATCTTGTGTGTAATTTTGTCGCCGTTTTCAACATGGCAACTCCTATGTTGCTGTCGTAACAACACATTTTATGTGCGTTGTTGCAATACATCTTGCTTCGATACACTTTAAACGTGCATACACTTGTCGCCGATTTGAACACGTTCAAAATTTGTCGATGTTCAAACCACACACTTCAAGTGTGTTATGTTCATAGCTTATTCAGTTTACTCTTTCTGATTTTCTACATGCTTCCGCGCGTTTTGATGGACCACAAATTTTCGTATGTACTTGGAGACGCTTAGTATTGATAACATGGCGTCCCGTATATTAAAAAACGAAAAAAGCTCTTCCCTTATTAATGATTTCTTTCGATGATGTATTATCATATTTGATGGTTTCCAGTCGTCCTGAAACAAATTCCTGCGAATAAATGTTATCGTCAATACCTGGCCTTGAACCTACGTAACCTACCTTCGTTTACGACTCGACGTACGCACGCTATTCATTATGCTATTGACTACTTGCGGTTTCCTTATAAAGAGACTGAACAGTATGCGCGGTTACATCGAACCAGAGGACTAGAAACATAAGGCCCGACGATCTATATATTGTATTTCACGTTTTACACTTTATAGGCCACATACGTACGCGCAAACACATGCACTCACACACACGGAACGCACACACAGATTCGCAACAAGAACAAACTCATATGTCCGCATATGTGCTGAGTGGGCGCGTTATTCAAATTATTGAATATATACAAAAATCTTGTTTTTCAATAACAGTACATATTTTTGTAATAGAATATTAACTGACAGATATACTTTTTATGTCGCACTTAACAGTCACGCTTAAAAGTAAAAGCCTCTAAGATGCCCATGTAAAAAAACAATATAAAATATAATATAAATAATTAATAGAAAAAAAATTAATTGTAAAATTAAAAAGAAATAGGATATACCTGGGAAGTATAAAACTATAGTCCCGAACTAAAATGAAGTCAGCATTTTCCTTTTGTTTATTAGCTTGAAGGATCGACTTTTTGTTCGATGTTGCGTACGCATTTATCGATGACCGAGCGCACTTTTTTTAAGGGCCGCACTAATTCCAACTCGAGATATTCTAGAGAATTTGAATACGCTGGACGATACGCCGTATCCCACGTGCGTCCCAAGTTTTGGCAGTAGTGTGGGATTGCGGATGGTCTCTGATCTACTCGACAGCGATTACATGTGGGATGTTTTTAATTTTTTGTGCTTCCCTTTTCGCCCACTCGTACTTATCGTTGGTTGTTCGACAACCTAAAAAGTGTGGTAAATTATTAAAGAAGCGTAAAAACGTTTGGTTCTGTCACATAATGGATCTGGAATGAAGATTTGAATTATAGGTTCATATCCAATAAGTCAATCACACTGTATAAATTAAGGAAAAAAACTACTAAACTC
The DNA here is from genome assembly GCA_944452715.1 of Ophion slaviceki. Taxonomy (NCBI): domain Eukaryota; kingdom Metazoa; phylum Arthropoda; class Insecta; order Hymenoptera; family Ichneumonidae; genus Ophion; species Ophion slaviceki. The sequence goes on from OX101793.1 coordinate 7,097,798, forward strand.
AACCGACAAAATTTGTACGGAAGAGCAAATTTGTACCGAAGTGAACATTTGTACAGAAAATAAATTTTGTACCAAAGAAAGAATGTTCGCTTCGGCACAATTTTTTAGTTCAGTACCAAAGAAAACTTTTTCTCTTCGGTATATTTTTTTTGTTCGGTTCTCTTCAGGCCAAATTTTCCCTACCAATAAAAAAATTTGCCAGCACAGAAATTTTCTCTTCGGTAAAAAATTCTCGTCTGGCCAAATTTTCTCTTCCACATGAATGTTCTCTTCCGTACAAACTTTCTCTTTCTGACAAATTTTCGTTTTGGTACAAATTTTCTCTTTGGTACAAATTTTATGCCGAACAGAAAATTTGTCTGGTAGGGAAATTCTTACCGAAGAGAATATTTATCCGGAACAAAAAATTCGTAGCATAGATAAAATTTGTGTCGAAGAGAAATTTTGCATCAAAAGAAAATTTATACGGAAGAGAAAATTTGATTCAGAGAGAAAATTTGCACGAAAGACAAAATTTGTACCGAAAAGAAAAAGTGGACGGAAGAGAAAACTTTTTGGAAGAGAAAATTTCTACCAAAGAGAAACAATGTACCGCAGAGAAAGTTTGGATTGCAGGGAAAATTTGTACTGCAAAAACAATTTGGACCGCCGCGGTGTGCTGGTCTAGTGGTTAGCGTGCATGCCTCTGAACCAGAACATCGGGAGGTCGCGGGTTCGAATCCCACTCTCGTAAGCTCGGAGAACAATGAATACGGGCGTGACGTAGCTCAAGTTCTACAAGGATGTCACGCACACGGACCGGTACGTATGTGTGTCGAGTGTGTACGACTGCAGCCAGTGATTCATTTCTCGACGAAACACGTCTAGCTCCGAAATTGGGAAGCGAACCTGGGACTGGCTGTATTGATATATGTTCTCCGCAGTTTCCCTATACCCATGGCTAAAATACCGTGGTGAATGCGATACAGAGGGGGAAGTCGGCTGCGGCCGCAAGATGGGGATGTGGAAGTGGAATATGGTGGGGAATGTAATCCGTCGCGCGGATAAACCGGAAGAGTGTCATTCGCATCTGAGTGAAAATAACATTGTAAACAACAGTTATACGAGTAATTAAATCACTGATATAATTCACTCGTGATATTCTCCTTTGTGTAAACCTGAAGACACCTTGTCCGAACAAATCCTGGCAAGCTCTGATTCTTCTCCTGTTTCACCTGTCCGCCCACGGTTCCTCCTCTTCCCTGAAGACATTCAGATTCTTCACCTGTTTCCCTGTCCATTTCACGGTTCGTCCTCTTTTTCCGAAGACGTCGACTCTTTGCTACAACGGAAGTCTTAAGGAAAGAGACCTTTGATCTACATTTCGGTAAGTATTCCAATACACGTGAAACTCGTCTCACTTCTCGCATTGGTCCTGATTTTGACATCGAAAAGAGACTCCACCGTCGATAAAGACACCGTTGGGCTACATACATATTGTTACTTACTGCGAATTACCTATTGTTATACTGCGAATTACCATCCTGACACGTAATACCGTCCTGGAAAGGCTTTACCAGAAACTTAACCTTGCCATTCGAAAACCATAGGTTCTTTATTAAGACGAGTGATCTTGTGTGTGTAGTTTGCGCAAGGACAGAGTTAACAACAAGCGCTAGTTGGATTTGAGTAATTGAGCCATTTTGCGTAACAACGTGTCGTTTGTAACTTTTCCATTTGGTGAAGACTGCACCGCACCCGACTTAAAGCATTTCATTTTGACACGTGGGTCCTGTTTGTGTCCTGTTGCGAAACACATCAAAGACGTGTATTTCGCTTCTAAAATACCATAACTCGCGTTTGATTTCACTCGCACGTCCGTCCATCATGATAGTGAGGTTATGAATGCTCGCCATACTGTCGTATCAATGCACTTGCAACCGTGTTGTTCGTGGTACACGCGTACGAATGAATAGTTTTACGACGCTTTATGCTATGTTGCTTGCGGCGCGTGTACCTACGCTAAGTGTGTTGATCCGGAGAAAATGCCTTGATTCCGCACACTTTATGTGTATTCCATTAAACGTGTTCTCTGGCAACATAGTATAAAGTGTAACGTTGCCAAGAATGGTCTAGTGAGTATTGTCACAACACGGTAAAAGAAGTAAAACATATTGTTCAAACGCATTAACTGGGTCCTACACATGTAGTAGGCGTGTCGAGTGTTGCTTCAACACACTGAAAACACGCTCATTTTTTACGGCGAATGTAACACGATTTTCGGATTCCATGTATAATAGTTAAACGCAGTGCCGAGGGTCTTCATTTTGAGACTCCTTTTAAAAAACAGTGTTATTCTCTCATCTTCCCCTAAAGTCGATCCGAGAATGGGCGAAAGCGCTGACCGATTGCAATTAAGCGAACCATGGGATGCGTTATTTTTGTATTCTCTTGTGAGAAAATATAGAACATTCATCGGCGTGCCTTTTAATGGATTGACACCGATAGTTGCACAGAAGCGTCATCATCTTTTTAACCCGCAATCGTATTGCCGGATAACTGCATATGTCAGAGATTCGATGGGAATGTCGATTGACTCCGGTGAAGTTTGTCGCAAGATAAGCGATTAGCTCATAGTCTGCCGACAACCATTGTAAGCTGACTTGACAACGGATGAAGGCCCCTGTTAGATGAGTGCAAGTAGATGTAAAGAAGCGGTTCTAAGGCAAGGGATGGCATCTCAGGGGGAGCGGGGCGGCGGAGTCCAGCGCGGGGAAGCCAAGTGTCTGGTGGAGGGAGGGGGGTCCAGCGCGGCGACGTCACGTCATGCCAAGGGTCCCTGTGGAGGGGGTAGCCATGTGGTCCGAAGAGCGACTGTCGGGAGGGGGAAGCCGCTGTCGACGAGTGTTTTGTGGGGGTGGGGGTCAGGTAGTGGTGAGTAAACGTTGAAAAACCATAAATTTCCTAATTTATTATAGACATAAAAAAATTAGTATCGATGCAGTGCTTTTCATTCTACAGTATTTAGTCTGTGTGAAAAAACTCACACACACGATGTGTGCGTGTAATGGCGATATAAGGGTAGCGTCTTCAAATTTCGTTAATTTGAAGACGCTACATGAAGGGGACGGCTTTTCAAAACCCTTTATTTATGAGATGCAGGTGTGGTGCGCTTGGTTTCGTTTACGAAATCCTTAAAATGTTTGTATGCGTGTCCACTCCTGTCACGACTCTCGCCGACACCCGAGACAGGTCCTGACAAGTCGGGATTTCTTGGAAAAACTGTAAACTTTAGAGATCTATCGTTAAAGGGCTTTTGACCGCACATGGGCCACCGGAGCACACCTGCACTCTGGAAAAAAAAATGTTTCGATGTATCGAGGACTCGTTTTCATTTCGAAATATAACGTGGAGATATTCACATGTGCGAGTATGCACGCAGTGCACCCGTCCAAGCACCCCCTGGACTTGACCAAAAACGAGCTCGAACAGGTTCCAAAGGTCTTTCTCCTAAAATATTGGGGTGAATATGTTGGCATATTGTGCGAGCGTTTGCCAGAACATCATCGGAACGATAGTGAAGTGATGTCATATCTTCCATGCATGGAACATTATAATACGCCACAGATGAAAGATCACATCGATGGCCCCGCACCTCAACGTCGGGAATTTGAAAAATGCTGTGGAAATTCTTCACGTATGGGGTTCGTCAAACCGTTTTTTTTAGTGTGAAAAAATGTTGGGGGGGGGGGATTCTCCACGTACGAGGTTCTTCGAAAGTGTTTGAACCTGTTTTTCACGATTGGAAAAGTGGTGAGAAGTTTGAAAATTTGAGTGGGAGGGTTATAAGGGAGCTTATAATTTCGTCGTCCAAGCTCAGACTGCACTCTTCCACCGCGACATCAACATCTCTCTAAAAAGAACTTTGAAAGTGCGGGGAATCTTTCGAGTATCAACAAAGTCAGCCTGATGGCGGAATTCCTTCCAACGAAGAAGCTGTTAGAACTCCGCGTTCACTCGGATCATCGAATCTCCGACATGAGGGCAGTTCAAACCAAGTTTGGGAAACGCTACATCGCGGACATCGCGGATGAGTTCACTGTCTTCTTACCAGCGCGACTTGTGAAGACCTTCGATGAAGATTTGGAAACGTTCCAGCGAATGCGGCAAGGGGCACGTGATCATCATCTCTGGATGATATACAAAGGTGGAAAATACAACAGCATAGACTTCTTCCAAGTCTGAGCACACACATGGTGGAAAAGACGAAATTCATTGGAACACCATCGTCGAACAGCTGTCTGCATCATCGAGAGTATGCTGAAACTGGCGCGTAATAGTCAACTCTACATGCAGTTGTGGAAAATACAACAGCGTCAAGTTCCATCGTCTTTGAGTATAGTGGAAAAGAGAAAATTCGATGGGGCAGCATCGTTGAGTGGAACAGCCGTCCGCATTACAGTCGTCTCGCAAACGTTTTTGACATTTTAAGTGTTTGTCTATGTAAAAATGTATTTAAAAAAACTGTTTTATCGAAATGTATGAGAAGGAGAAAAGCAAAACAATTTTCGTCGTAGAATAAATGAAGAATACAAACGGTATATGTTTTCATCGAAATGTTTTTTATTCAGTTTAAAAAATCCGTCGCTCACACAACGCTTCGTATACACTGAACCAGCCTTTCAGCGATTTTACATTGTCATGGGCGCAGTTGTATTTCGTGTTGAAGGAATGATGGTGGCATTTGGAGTTTGTGATTTTCGGCAACTTCTGCAGCGATGGACAGTCCAGAGTCTCCAAGTGAATGACGTTTGTCGTGGGATTCGTGAATCTTGATAACCATGTGCATTTCTCGAATCCCTTCGCGTAGATGGTGGGAGCTCCTTGCAAGATTACTCGAATTATCTTTTTAGCTGCTTCGTAAGGTATGCCGCTGTGTTCCCATCGGATTCCATGGAAATTGGGTTCCAACCACTTGTTTGTCATTTTGTACTTGGCCGGTAAAGAGTCCCATGCAAATAGTGCGTCGAAGGCGAGCGTCAGCGGTTCAGCATCCTTGTCGTTGAGTTTGATGATAGACATCTCCTTTAGGACAAATTTGTTGTTGGGTCTCTTGAAGCCCTGTACATTGACGATAAGCTCCATATTGACTGAAGTGAACGTGAATTATCGGCATGATTTTATACCAATTTTTAAACCCCACCACTGATTGGATTGTACTCGACAACACGATCATGGAGGATCATGCAGTATGCTGAAGTTTGTGACGGAATATCATTTTTCAATTCGAACTCAAGGCGTACGTCAACAGGGCCGGACTTGAGAGAATCGTTTTGCTTTGAGCAGTAAATGACAAAGAGGCAGGCTTTTTCTAAAAATTCAATCCTGCTCAGCCATGGTTCAGCCTCTTGGTTGTAATAGGTCGGTTGGAAGTTTGCGTACATCTCGTGCAGTAGAGCATATTGATTTTGATCAATGTTCAAATTCAAATTTCCATATGGATAACATTGAGAGTTGAGGTATAATTTGACATCGCTCAGGTTATAATGATCAAAGTGGCTCGCATTGTGTTGTTTCTTATTTTTCCGCCCCGTTTGCAGCGCGAGTATAACATATCGTGGCTTCTCCAGCTGATTCGAGGTTTTCACAGACCACACGTGCTTGGAGGCGGCAGGCAGCAATGGATATGCATACAGTTCCCATGTTCGAAAACTCATGTAGATTGGTGCGTCTTTGGCGAGAAACTTTAACAGTTGAATTTTTCGCTGAGCCGAGACTGTCACATACGGTACGAGCCATTCTATTTTATGCAATATGAGTTTGTAGTCTTCGGGCGCTGTTTGTACAATGGCATTGTCGTCGGTCTTTGATCTGGTGAAAATCAACTCATGCTTGTCATTTACGGCAATTTTACGATAATCTTCGGCAAACCCGAAAAGCATACTGAGCGGAATGCACACATCAAAGTTTCCCGATACATCTACAATCTGCTTCGTCTCTTCGACATCGAGCCATCCAGTGTTCTCGAGCATAGAACTTTTGCCCGATGAGAGAGATGAATATCCCTTAATTACACTTGTAATGCCAACATTCTTATTACGATCGATTTCTATGGCATTCAATTCATATCGCACTTCCTTAAACAAACGACAAATGGCATTGTTAAGGAGACTTGTAGCAGTGGTTGGCACCCCATCACACTTGTATAATTTCCCACATATGTGTAGGGAACTCTTGCTCGGTAGGAAAGACAGGTCTTGATGTTGAATGGCAATACGGATTTCATCGCTGTTATTGAAGGTTGAAGATGGATGTGGCTGATGAGCGTGAATCTGACAATGGATGATGCATTCATCAAAGACCACGGGTGTCTGAATGTTTACGATTTCTTCTTCCATTGCACGCAACAGATGCACAGAGCACAGACTAAATCATTTTTTACACGCTTTCATCACGCACTTTGAGACCCAAACACTTCAAGAGTAGCACGTTTTGAGGTGTTAGCACTTTGGGCGCTAGCCGACGACAGATTGTTTTTATCCATGGCCGTTTATCGTTATTTGAAGATAGTAGTAGAGCTAGGCCGATTCTAACTCAGGGATCTCAGGAGGGAGCGGGGCGGAGGAGTCGAGCGCGGGGAAGCCGGGGTATGCATGACGGCGGGGGGGGATCCTGCATGCGGCAGCCGAGTGCGGGGTTCCGGCGGAGGGAAAGGGGAGGGGTAGTTTTAGAGAGTGGGGAGGCTAGTGTTTGGTGACGATGTCTTCCAGGCGATAGCTGGACCCGCGGGCGAGAGGGGGAAGCCACTGTCGACTCTAAGGGGAGGGGGCATCATCGAGTCGCGGGTCCTTGAAAACCGATAATCTCTGATAATTTATTACCAACATTATAGATGTAAGCCGAGCATTTTTGTCTAGACTATTCACAGGAGTTTAGATATATAAAAAAACAACTTAGACAAATGTGCGTGATCTCAGGGGGGAGCGAAGCGGGGGGCTCCAGCGCGGGGAAGCCCAGTGCGGGGGTACGGCGGAGGGGGGAGGGGTCACGGGCGCGTGTGACGTCACAGAGGGGCCTCTGTGGAGGGGGGCCATGTGGTCCGTGAATCGACTGGCGGGAGGGAGAAGCCGGCGGCGATGACTGTTTTGCGCGCGCGCGCACGTGTGTGTGTGTATGTGTGTATGTGTGTGTGTGTGTGTGTGGAACGAAGGGGAAGGGGGGTAAAAAGAATGCTTCGAATTAAATGACAATAAAACAATAGTTTATTAATAATTAAATTGAACAATGACCTTGCATAGTATATATTATACATAATATCTTTGGTGTGTGTGTGTGTGTCTGTGTGTGTTTGCCTGTTTTTCATTGAAACTTGGTGAGTCGGCCCGCCGCAGTTGGTACAAAATATCTCCTGGATGTTGTTAAACCGTTCGCTGAAGTGGCCACATCTTTCAATTAGTCGATCAACCGCGCCCTACATATCAAATTATCACAGCACGCAAAATTTCGCCCCGACCATTTTCGGTGAGATATTCGTAGTTCACACAGTCCATGACGCCCCGGTTCAACCGATTTATTTGCTGCTGGTCAACTATGATTTCACGCACATAATGGACTTCCTTATCTGCAGCATCACCCAATCCACTATCAAATGATTCCGTATCACTGTCCATCTCGGCCAGTTCCATGTCATCATGTGAAAGCACTTCAATGTCCGCGCACTCATCATCGTTATCATCGGTAATATCAATAACGTCTTCGTTTACCCCAACTTCCACTTCGTCGTCATGGGCGATATTCACGACAACCTCCATCTCATCATCGACGAGATCAATCACTTCAATTTGGTTCGACATTTTTCTTAACTGATTTTCCGATTTCCGACTCTTCCACAATGACACCTCGGAGGTTGAAGACTGGAATGGTGAAAACTGCTGTTCCGATCCTTCTTCGGATTTTGATTTTTGGATCCTCATAGGCTTATAGTAGGGTGGGGGATGACCAACAGGATGTGTAAATAGTTTTTAACATTAGTTGGGACTTATAGAAAAAAAACCTTGCAAGATGGTGCATCCTGGCCAGGGGATAAACGAAAAGTTTTTTTTTCTTTAACTATCCTCGTGGGGATAGGCATCTGCTGTCCAGAAAAGTGTGCACTCGTAGAGGTTAAAGCTGGCCAGGCTCGCCAATCATTGACTTTCGCGATCTCCACAGAACAGCGTCTAGGTCATGGAGACTGAACTGGCGTATTATAAAGTGCATCTCAGAGTTTTTAATATATATTGTGTGACGGACGATATTTTCTCTTACCACGGAAACAAGAACTCGAGAACTCAAATCGGGATCTGGTGCGAGAAACCGTCACCTTCGGCCGTCCACACCGCGCGCGTGCATCCGCAATACCCGGGGCGCCAGAGAATTTTGTTTCACCGGATTTCTCAACCGGTATGCCCTAGGGTCAGGGGGATCCGCCCTGACCCACCATCGGAGCTGGAGAACTTCGTGATTTTTGTTTCACCGGAATCATAACCGGTATGACCTGGGAGTCTGGAGACCTCCCTGATTTTTGGATCGCCGGAATCATAACCGGACTAACTGGATGCACTTACACGGGAGGACGGTTGCGGTACAATACGGCCGCTCAAGCTGTGGGTTGTGGTAGAGGGGTCGGGATTCACTGGGGAGTAGCTTAGCTGTCACTACGCGACACCGGTAACATTGCGATAAAATAAAAGGAAGTTTTATTTTATTGTGCGGGAGCCGGTGGGTTAACCACCCGTGAACTTTTTACGTAAACGAACTCAACGCGAACGTGAAGTGCACGCGGAAACGTTACACGAACGGGAACAGAGAGCACGACGACGTGCCTCTAACGCGAGAACGAGAGCGCCACGTCCCGGGCGCGAGAGAGACACGACACGTCTCTCCATCGCGGCGTCTGATCGACAACTCTCTCGATATCCGGAAAATCGGGATTGATCGCGATTTTCGAGATAACCGTCTCACGCGAAGATTCGGTAGCAACTCTTTCACGATATCTCGAAAATCGGGAGCGATCGCGGTTTAGGAGACAACCGTCTCACGCGAAGATTCGGTAGCAACTTTTTCACGATATCTCGAAAATCGGGAGCGATCGCGGTTTAGGAGACAACCGTCTCACGCGAAGATTTGGTAGCAACTCTGTACCTCGCACGACCAAGGCCGGCGTGCTAGGGATTTTGCGAGAGCGAGACAGAGCGCGTTAACAGAAAAAATGTCAACACCGTCGCGGCATCGGACCATGCGAAATCGCCGGTTCAAGCGAGAACTTTATCTTATAATATCGAGAGCTGAAATATTATTTCGGGAGCTGGAATATTCTGATAGAATATTCTGATAGAATATTCCTTTCGGAATCTATATTTTCTGCCCGAGTTACCCCGAAAACGGAACGGTAACAAATCGGGACCTTTTCTCATCGGTAACATGGAGGCTCTCGGAGATCGCATCCCCGGGTCATCGTGCGAAAGCGGGCAAAGCTTCTGTCGATGAAATGCCGGGCGCCGGCATTTCAGCCGGGCGTGCACCGATTCCCCGAGAGGCCTCACTGGGTGCATCCCTCAGTCGGGATTGCTCAGTACGTTGAGCCACACGCCGCTCGACCGAGTTCCGCACGCCAACCTAACCAAAACGGAAACACAACCTAAAACCTCAAACGTAACGAGACAAACAGAGAAAAGACCCTTAACGGGTCTTTAAGGGTCTTAAAAAGAGAGCATATCTTGATCATCGGTAGCATTTTTGTGACGTGGCTCAAAAAATCACGTCACAATTGCCAAGTGTTCCAATATGTACGAAGTCCAGCCTATCGCGAATCATAGGGCTCTTCGCAGAGCAACATCAAACCTATTCAAGTGACACGTGAGGCTATACAGTTCTTGCCAAATCAGCCATATTCTTAAGGCATTTTTTTTTAAATTCGTCGACGTTCGAAGCCAGCCTCCGGGCATAGGGAACATTTTGAAAAAATAACATTCCGCTCAAGTAATATCTTGGCTATCCAAAACACATACGAAAACGAGGTATTTATTACAAAACGATCAACTTTGTGGATCTATGGCCGGAGCATTTTTCTTTAAGCTTCGACCGCTGATCACACTGCATGCACCATTTGAGCATAGATGCACTCGCGCTCTGGAATACTCACAAAAATACTTCTCTTTTTTGCTCCCGTTGAACCCCGACTGGCTCGTTCTATGTATGTATTTATTTTTCATGCTTTCCACGTTAAACGATATCAGCGTGATATTAAAAAACTTTGGTGGAGGTGGTTCTATTACATTTTCCGAGCTAGCAGGGAACGACAAAAATATTTTCTAATGGGAGATCATTTTTAATCATCGGCAGCGCTCAAAAGTGGCCACACTTTGAATGAAGCAGTGAGTTCACATATCTCTCTGGCAAGACTTTTCAACTCGTTAATATGGAGAACAACAATGAACCATCAGAAGAAATCTTGCACAACCAAGCCATGCTCTTAAGTTCGATCGACGACTTTGCTGCGTGGGAGACACAGATCGTCGAGTTCATCGAAGTATTGAAAACGCAAAGCCGAATTAAGCGCCAACGATTATCAACTAAACATCAATAGTCATTGATAGGCCAAATACCGCATCTGGAAGGATTGAAGTATTCCATGTACAGGCATTTTATATGCATCGGTGCAGGACACAGCGGTGATGAGTTAATGTGGCGAGAACTCGACATGAACGCGTGATGGTCTATACTTTAACCCCTGCTCGATGAATTTCAACAACGTGGAAGTGGTTGAGCTTTACGCAAAATACGTAATCTTACAATAAATGTAAATGAGTATAAATCAATATGCGTTGAATGTTGTATCTCATTGCCACGGGAAATGATGATTATGAGGGCTGCAATTAATGTGCAATCAAGAGATAATACACGTTTCGCATGGGTGACAGTCACAGCTTTATACCCAGCTGAACGAAACAGTCACCACGGATCTTCTTACATGCATTATTCAACGGTATTGAATCTATCGAATATTGGATTCCCAATAATTATAGGTCAAATTAAAAAAAAAAATTGTGCTTCAAAACAACTTATCCATTAATGTGTGTACCACCGAAGAAGACATTGCTCCGAAACGCGTGGCTCAACATAAAAAGAAGAAAAGCATATCAATTTGCTATACATACAAGATACCAAAGATAACAATGTATGACATATTACATAGATACAGAACCTGTCAAGCCTCGTGAGCGCAGAACAGAGGTAACCATTAAAAAATATATATATGCCATCGGTGTGTGAAGTTAACACAATTACTACATCGTCATATGTGCTAGACGAATTAAACAACAATCCATTATTTCGCAGGTGTCTGCATTACATTAGATCAACGGATAAACTGCAATCACATGAGATCGATTATGGAGCAATAAAGCACTGCGCCATCCGACTATCAAATGATACCAATAAGTGGCTCAAAATCATCAACTCCAATCGGAAAGCAACACATCCATTCACTGTAAATGCCTACTTGGAGTGTTATTTTACTAATTATAGAGAGAAGATGAGAGTGTGCAAAGACTGATGAGAAGACCGTAGCAGAGGATATGTGTGAATATCATGAACTATTGATTATCACATGTGTTTTTCATATGATGAATCGCTATCATAGTATCGATCTCATCACAACGCCGATTTCATATCACAGTTTGTGACAGACCTGGAAAAACTAGTGCTGTACATAAAATACATTTTCTACGAAAATTAATGCTCGTCATGAGTTAATTCTAATACCTTCACGCTATGGCAATAATTGTGCATTCAGTCATCATCAACTACTAGAGGTTGAATTACTCAAGATACAATGGCGTATGCCCCACATAATATTAAATAATATCAATAAATTATCATTACTTCGAACATTGGAAAGTGGGCGATACTTGAATGTGAGTTTTCGCTGTTGGGATGTATACGACTGTCCATCGCTTCAAAGCACAACGAAACATTCATGGACCGTAAAAGCTGCCGCCCAACTAGAGAAACCAAAATATGTAATTGGTGCGGTGCAGAATGGTAAAAAAGATAATGGATAGTAAAGGACATTATGTTATTCACCGACTGCAAACTAACAAGTGCTAAACTTTATCTCAATTTAGCATTCTTTTCTCAAGATGACTCGAATTTGGACTTCAAAAAAGTTTCGACATTTTGTTCAATAGGTACCCTCGATTTTGTAAATACCATTATGACTGCAATAGTGATCGTTCTTTACTAACCATCGCCAAGTCTTAATGTAACGACCCTCTCACGGTTAATGATTGATCGCATCAGAACGAGCCTGTAAAAAATGCTACCGTAGATGTGTGAATAGAGTTCGAATGCAAAGAAGATTCACCACCGAATACAACTGCATATTGTTTTAATCTTACATGATCGCGTTGTTGAATATTGTCCATTGACCGACATTATCCGTAAAAATTGCATAGATCAGCAAAATCTGCGAGATACGAAGCATCATGGTTGATTCGCAATCATCATGGTCTAAAGTGGGCATATGGAAACGTTCCATATAGCATGGTTGAAGGGGTTTAATAACAGCTGGAGTTGAAGGTTCAACGGACGACGACGTGTGTTCTATCGTATATGTGAAGGGTCATGAAAAACGAGAATGGCTAGCTGATATAATAAATATGAAAAATGAGCTATTTATTGAGTCGGTGAATATAGACTTTGACGATATGGATGTCTCAAGTAAATTAGATGGAAGTTTTACTCTACGATGTGAAAAGCATACAAACAGTTGTGCCTTACAAAATGTGATTACGATATGTAATTGGTGGCTGAATCATAAATATTCATGCAAATAAAATAAATGTAATATTATGTACTTTTTATTCTCCTCACCCCGTACTTACTTATGTCAGCATCACCAAATATCAGATTGTGCAACTGAAAACAATATTACTTTCGAATGTCAAACTCATTTTTTTGTATGGAATTTGATTGAAAATAAATTAATATAATCGGCCAATGATAATCGATGAAATTCATCAGTATACGTTCGTTAGATGTTCGTGAGCCGTTTGTTGAGAGTTTGCGAGGCATTCGAAGATATTCGAAGAGACTTTCTACGACCATCATAAGACGTTTGAAGATGTTCATGAGATATTCATAAGAGGTGCGAAGACCTTCAGAGACTTTCGAAGACATTCAAGAGATCTTTGACAATGTTCATAATACGTTTGAAGACATCGATGAAGGGTTGGAAGACGCTTGAGAGACTTTCAAAGACATTCACGAGGGGTTTGAAGACGTTCAAGAAACTTTCAAATACGTTCAAGAGAATTTCGGCGACATTCATAATACGTTTGAAGACATTCATGGAGGGTTCGAAGACGCTTGAGAGACTTTCAAAGACATTTACGAGGGGTTCGAAGACGTACAAGAAACTTTCGACGACATTCATAAGACGTTTGAAGACGTGCATGAGGCCTTCAAAGAGTTTCAAGAGACTTTCTACGACGATCGTGAGACGTTTGAAGATGTTCGTGAGACATTCAAAAAACTTTCGAAAACGTTCATAAGAAGTTTGAAGACATTCATGAGAGGTACCAAGACCTTCAGTGACTTTCGAAGACATTCAAGAGATCATTAACGATATTCGTAATACGTTTGAAGATATCGATGAGGGGTTCGACGAGGTTTTAGAGACTTTCAAAGACATTCATGAGGGGTTTGAAGACGTTCAAGAAACTTTCGAATACGTTCAAGAGACTTTCGACGACCTTCATAATACGTTTGATTACATTCACGAGGGGTTCAACGACGTTCAAGAGACTTTCGACGGCGTACATAATACGTTTGAAGACATTCATGTGGGGTTCAAAGAAGCTTAAGAGACTTTCAAAGATATTCACGAGGTGCGAAGACATTCAGAGACTTTCGAAGATATTCAAGAGTTCATTGATAATATTCATAATACGTTTGAAGACATCGATGAGGGGATCGACGATGTTTTAAATACTTTCAAAGGCATTCACGAAGGGTTTGACGACGTTCAAATAACTTTCGAATACGTTCTAGAGACTTTCGACGACATTCATAATACGTTTGAAGACATTCATGAGGGGTTCGAAGACGCTTCAGAGAGGCGTTCAAAGACATTCACCAGGGACGTTTGAGTTTCGCTGGAATTGTTGGGTTTGTTTGGGATTTTCACAGTTTTGGTGGAACGTGTTTGAGTTTGTTTGGGTGCGCATCCAAAATCTGCGAGATACGAAGCATCGTGATGCTTCGTATCTCGCAGATTTTACGGATCTATGCAATTTTACGGATAATGTCGGTCAATGGACAGGATTCAACAACGCGAACATGTAAGCTTAAAACAATATGCAGTTGTATTCGGTTTTTGAAGTCCAAATTCGAATCGTCTTGAGAAAAGAATGCTGAATTGAGATAAAGTTTAGCACTTGTGAGTTTGCAGTCGGTGAATAATATAATGCCCTTTGCCATAAATTATCTTTTTTACCAGATTGCACCGCACCAATTACATATTTTGGTTTCTCTAGTTGGGAGGCAGCTTTTACGGTCCAAGAATGTTTCGTTGTGCTTTGACGCGATGGACAGTCGTATAGATCCCAAGAGCAAAAACTCACATTCAAGTATCGCCCACTTTGCAATGTTCGAAGTAATGATAATTTATTCATCTCATCTAATATTATGTGGGGCATATGCCATTGTATCTTGAGTAATTCAACTTCTACCTCTAGTGGTTGATGATGACTGAATGCACAATTATTGCCATAGCGTGAAGGTATTAGAATTAAGGCGGTCCTCTAGTTTCTCGGGTCGAAAAAATCGATTTTTTTTCATAAATCACATCTACAACATGTGTAGAAAATGTGTGCCAAAGGATTTTTCGATATTCGAAGTGGTTCACAAGTCACGGCCCTGGAACGGAGCAGGTATACGGAGCGCGCGCCGGGCTGCTCCAAAAGCCGAACGAAACAAACACAATAAACCGCCTCTTTCTGAAGCAGTTCAAAAAGTTATAAAGCCAATTTATGAGGATTTACCCAAAGAAGAATTGTTAAGCAGATGCCTGGGAGCGGAAACTCAAAATAATAACAAGTCGCTCAATTCGTTAATCTGGACTTTTGCTCCGAAGCACCTCCATTCTGGGCCAAAAGTGGTTGAAATCGCCACGCTTCTCGCTGTCATAATCTTCAACGAAGTATTCAAATCTATCCTGAAGACCTTGGGAACCATGGGAGTGAAAATCGGCCCACAAGCTAAAGGATATGTTCAACAGCGTGATAGCTCTCGGATCGACCGTTCAGAAAGGCGCACGAGTGATGTTGTAAAACAGGCCCGAATCGCGAAAAGGGAAGACAGAGCAGCTCTGCGTGACTTCCAAGAAGAAGAGGAAGGCCAATTGTATGGTCCAGGCATAGCAGAGTGACGGTGAGATGAAATTTTTAGTATAAATCACATGCGCGAACTTTCAAACGCGTTTTTCTCGAAACACCATTTTTCGAAACGGTGACCACGATATTTCAGAAACTACCGCACCGATCTTGTTCAAATTTATACAGCATCTTTAATATGTTATAAGCCAGCGATTAAACTAGGATTATCATGATTCCTTTGATAGTTTTTTTTGTACGAGCGAAAAACTTAAGAAAAAATGAGTAAAAAATAGAATGTAATTTTCAAAAGTGTATGAAAAAGTAATTTTTTGTAATTTAGAATTCACTCTAGTTCAATCGCTAGTCTTAAATATGAAGATTAAAATGCCGCTTGGTCTTTTAATTTCAGATAAGCAGAACAGCCGCAATCTTGGTCACCGTCAAGCACCTCTTTTACTTGATGTCTTCCTGTCGGCCACTATAACTTTTATTCTATTATATGTTTTGACTTCAAAAAATTTGTAAAGCTTATTTAAATGTTAATAAAGATCATGCAAAAACAATGAGATTGATTATTTCGATGCTTTGCCCGTAAAAAATTATTGCAAAAGCCGTAAAAAAACAGCCGAGAAACTAGAGGACCGCGTTAACTCACGACGAGCATTAGTTTTCGTTGAAAATGTATTTTATGCACAGCACTAGTTTTTCCACTTCTGTCACAAACTATGATAGGAAATCGGCGTTGTGATGTGATCGATACTATGATAACGATTCATCATATGAAAAACACATGTGGTAATCAATAGTAAATGCTTCATGATATTGATACATATCCTCTGCTACGTTCTTCCCATCAGTCGATGCACACTCTCATCTTCTCTCTATAATTAATAAAAAAAAACACTCCAAATAGGCATCTACAGTGAATGGATGTGTTGCTTTCCGATTGGAGTTGATGATTTTGAGCCACTTATTGGTATCATTTGATAGTCGCATGGCGCAGTGCTTTATTGCTCCATAATCGATCTCATGTGATTGCAGTTTATCCGTTGATCTAAAGTAATGCAGACACCTGCGAAATAATGGATTGTTGTTTAATTCGTCTAGCACATATGACGATATAGGAATTGTGTTAACTTCACACACCGATGGCATATATATATATATATATTTTAATGGCTGCCTCTGTTCTGCGCTCACGAGGCTTGACAGGTTATTTATCTATGTGATATGTCATACATTATTATCTTCGGTATCTTAAATGTATAGCAAATTGATATGCTTTTCTTCTTCTTATGTTGAGCCACGCGTATCGGAGCAATGTCTTCTTCGGTGGTATACACATTGATGGATAAATCATTTTGAAGCACAATTTTTTTATTTTTAAGTTGACCTATAGTTACTGGGAATTCAATATTCGATAGATTCAATACCGTTGAATAATGCATGTAAGAAGATCCGTTGTCACTGTTTCGTTTAGCTGGGTATAAAGCTGTGACTGTCAACCATGCGAAACGTGTATTATCTCTTGATTGAACATTAATCGCAGCCCTCATAATCATTATTTCTCGTGGCAATGAGATATACCATTCCACGCGTATTGATTTATACTTATTTACATTTATTGTAAGATTACGTATTTTGCGTAAAGCTCAATCACTTCCACGTTGTTGAAATTCATCGAGCAGGGGTTAAAGTATAGACCATCACGCGTTCAAGTCGAGTGCTCGCCACATTAACCCATCACCGCTGTATTCTGCACCCATGCATATAAAATGCCTGCACATGGAATACTTCAATCCTTCCAGATGCGGTATTTAGCCTATCAGTGACTATTGACGTTTAGTTGATAATCGTTGGCGCTTAAT
Source organism: Ophion slaviceki (assembly GCA_944452715.1). NCBI lineage: Eukaryota > Metazoa > Arthropoda > Insecta > Hymenoptera > Ichneumonidae > Ophion > Ophion slaviceki. The sequence goes on from OX101793.1 coordinate 7,115,064, forward strand.
TCGGCTTTGCGTCTTCAGTACTTCGATGAACTCGACGATCTGTTGCCCCCACACAGCAAAGTCGTCGATCGAACTTAAGAGCGTGGCTTGGTTGTGCAAGATTTCTTCTGATGGTTCATTATTGTTCTCCATATTAACGAGTTGAAAAGTCTTCCCAGAGAGATATGTTGACTCACTGCTTTATTCAAAGTGTGGCCACTTTTGAGCGCTGCCGATTATTAAAAATGGTCTCCCGTCAGAAAATATTTCCGTCGTTCCCTTCTAGCTCGTAAAATGTAATAGAATCACCTCCACCAGAGTTTTTAAATATCACGTTGATATCTTTTATCGCGGAAAGCATGAAAAATAAACACTAACACAGAACGAGCGGGTCAGGGTTCAACGGGAGCAAAAAATTTAAAAATTTTAAAAACAATTTAAAAAAATAAAAAAATAAAATAAAATAAGATACCTAAAAATGAAATAAATAAAAATAAAATGCAAAAAAAAAAATTGTAATAAATACCTCGTTTTCGTATATGTGTTTTGGATAGCCAAGACATTACTTGAGCGGAATGTTAATTTTCAAAATGTTTGATATGCTCGGAGGGTGGCTTCGAACGTCGAAGAAGAAAAAAAAATGCCTTAAGAATATGGCTGATTTGGTAAGTACTGTATAGCCTCAAGTGTCACTTGAATAGGTTTGATATTGCTCTGCGAAGAGCCCTATGATTCGTGACAGACTTCATACATACTGGAACACGTGGCAATATATATTGAAAACTCGATGATGCCCTTTATAATACGCTAGTTCAGTTTCCATGACCTAGACGCTGTTCTGTAGAGATCGCGAAAGTCAATGATTGGCGAGCCTGGCCAGCTTTCACCTCCACGAGTGCCCACTTTTCTGGATAGCAGATGCCTACCCCACAGAGATAGTTCAGGAAAAAAAACTTTTCGTTTATCCCTGGCCAGGATGCACCATCTTGAAAGATTTTTTTTCTGCAAGTCCCAACTAATGTTGAAAACTATTTACACATCCTGTTGGTCATCCCCCACCCTACTATAAGCCTATGAGGATCCAAAAATCGAAATCCGGAGAAGGATTTCGATTTCATTGTGGAAGAGTCGGAAAACAGAAAATCAGTTAAGAAAAATGTCGAACCAAATTGAAGTGATCGATCTCGTCGATGATGAGATGGAAGTTGTTGTGAATATCGCCGGTGACGACGAAGTGGAAATTGGGGTAGACGAAAACGTTATTGATATCGCCGATGATGACGATGATGAGTGGGCGGACATTGAAGTGCTTGCACATGACGACATGGAACTGGCCGAGATGGACAGTGATACGGAATCATTTGATAGTGGATTTGGTGATGCCTCAGATAAGGGAGTCCATTATGTGCGTGAAATCATAGTGGACCAGCAGCAAATAAATCGGTTGAACCGGGGCGTCATGGGCTGTGTGAACTACGAATATCTCACCGAAAATGATCGGGCGTAATTTTGCGTGTCGTGCTACTTTGATATGCGGGGCGCGGTTGATCGACTAATTCAAAGTTGTGGCCACTTCAGCGAACGGTTTAACAACATTCAGGGGATATTTTGTACCAACAGCGGCGGGCCGACCCACCAAGCTTCAATGCGCGACACGTGCCCCACCTGCCTGAACTTTTACTGGGTCGATGGTTCGTATTACCTTTAGTATGATTCAAAATATGATTATGATTGATAGGTTAATAAGATGCATGATTTATTATGGTCCAGAATAACGGATCCGCTGCGGACATTCAAAATAAAATAATTTGAAACAATGAAAAACAGGCAAACACACACTCCCCCACACACACACATACACACACACCAAAGATTTTATGTATAATATATACTATGCAAGGTCATTGTTCAATTTAATTATTAATAAACTATTGTTTTATTGTCATTTAATTCGAAGCATTCTTTTTGCCCCCTCCCCCTTCCTTCCACACACACACACACACACACACACACACACACACACACACACACACACACACACACACACACACACGCACGCACGCACGCACGCACACACACACACAAAACCCTCATCGACGCCGGCTTCCCCCTCCTGCCAAGCGCTTCACAGACCACATGGCCCTCCCCTCCACAGAGGCCCCTCTGTGACGTCGCACGCGCCCGGCGACCCCCTTCCGTCGTACCCCCGTAATCGGCTTCCCAGCGCGGGAGCCCCCCTGCCCCGCTCCACCCTGAGATCCATGGGTTAGATCAGTTCTGTTACACTACTCTGCAGCATCGGCGTATCCACTCCAAGCAAGAAAGACCGAGCTAAGATAATGCAAGAATATCACGATGCCCCTCTATAGCCCAGTCGAATGAGTTCAAAAAACGGGCAAAGATTTACAAAAATTTTTAGCAGCAATTTTCTTTCGGAATTCGTTCGGGGGGGGGGGGGGGTCACTGGTAGTCTAAATTCAAAAAGTAGATGTACCAGACTTTTCACTTCATCCGCCATTTTGATTTAAAGGGTTATTTTTTGTTTCTTGAATAACTCGTTCATTTTCAATTTTACGCGCAAAATAGTTATTACAAAAGTTGTTTACAATCAAATTTCCTACAATTTTGGTTCTCATCAATTTTTTCATAGGATCGATTTTTTTTCGATTTATACCCGAAAAGAGGGGGTGAATTTTTTGTTATCGAATAACTCGTTTATTTTCAATTTTACGCGAAAAATTGTAATAAACACAGCTGTTTAAAATTAAATTTCCTACAATTTCGATTTTGAACAATTTTTCGTAGGATCTATATTCTTCGATTTATACCTGAGAAGAGCGGGGGATGAACCTAAGTATTCTATTATCGCGTTTATTATTGATGTTGTATCATTATTTTTTCTGTCTGTTTTTTTGTTGCTGATTGTCGTTGTAAATTTGATGTGTTGAAAATGTTATTCGCTACAATTATGATTCCGATTTTTTCTAAAGTTTATATTTTTGGGACGCACGTTCACGGTAAAGGAAAAGAGGGGTGTAAATAATCAGTTTATCGAACAGTATAATTTTTACAATTGAAAAAATGAATTTTATTTTCTTTTCAGTACACTTTCAAAAGTCTTTCGTAATTTCAATGACGTCTGTTTGGAACGTTTAGCCGATGGCTCGGCCAAGTTTTCGTCGTTCGATTCTTCCTCGTAATTGTCGACGAATCCGTCCGGAAGCTCAGGAGGGTCGGGGGTGACTTGTTCTGAGCGGTTTTCTTCACTACCAAGGTCATCTTCATCCAGCAGCTCTCGAATTGAGACAACGTTTTCGCAGGTTTCTCCGTTGCAGTTGTGGCATAAGACGGAACATTTGAGTCCGGATTTGCGACAACCACACATTTTTCCGCACGTCGTTTTGCATTTACATGATATCGTCTTCAGCAAAAATTCTGGTGCTGGATCGGCCATTTTAGCGACAGGTTCGAGTCCACGATTAGTTTTTTTCCACCCCCATTCCGTAGCGTTGACTTCATACTCCATCCACATTTGCACCTGCAGGTACGTCCTGTAGATATGTTGTTCTGCTGCTGCCGAGGTAGGTGGAAGCGTCGCAAAATTGAATTTGTTCCTCGTAACTGATTTTGTGAAGTTCTTGAATCTCAGGTCATCGAGTGTTTTTACATTTTCATCGCCTCCAAACAATACGATTAGGAAACATTCTCCAACTTGAGCCAAGCAATGTTTGTGAATGTTTGCCTCGCGGAACAAGCTCAGAGCTGTGTTCAAATTGTTGTTTTTCTTGAGAGTCTCGATGAATTTCAATTTTCCTACGTTGAATATTGAAGACGTAGTATCGCATCCGCTGAAGGCATGTAAGAACAAAATATGTTTTGCTACAGACTCTTCATATTTGAAACTTGCCGGTGAGTATAATTGTTCCGGAGTCCGTCCTCTGCCGGGTTTCTTGAAGAAAACGTTTTTCAAATGATACCCTAAGGCAGTTAGTATCACGAGGAGATCGATGTCCTCGCCGATGATCGTAACTTCGTCGTGATTTGAGGCTTCTTGAATTGCCGTTCCTACGATGAAAGAATCGGCGTCTGCCGGTGCCTGCTGAACAACGACACCAGAATCTTGCAAAGCTTTTTTCAAAATATCAATAAGCCTTGCCTTGTTCTTGTCGTTGCCCAAAAATTTTTCCTGCGTCGTAGAAGGAAATGCGGTCGCGTTGACAATTACTTCAGGCGAACGGTTCTTGGCTGCGCGTCTTCTCCGTTCCCAACCCTTCAAAACGACTGTTTGTAAATCTTCAGGGTAACCATCGAATACAACTACGACGTTCTTCTCGAAGTGTCTCTTCACGTATGACACGTAGTTATCGCATATCGTGTTGAACGTCGCGTTCGGTCGAGGCCACACAACCTTGTGCAATAAAAAGCCTCCGTCGACGACATCGAGACGTTTTTCTCCCATCACTGCAGAACGTTGTAGAGGCTCAAAAGCGCTGTAAAGCGTGGACTTCGTACCTTTCTCATTCCTTCCTCGTTAAACAACGAAAGAGGGTACGGTGCAAGCTCATACCCAAAACAATCCTTCAGGTCTTCGTTCGTTTGTTTAGAAATGCTGATTCGTTGAAAAAGCAGGAGGGGGTTTATGGCCACAGACGTTTTTTCGATTGTTATGCTGCTGCCAACTGCTGATAATGGTGACACTTTATCTTTTCGTTTGAATTTCACCGAATCGTAATTTGTACCGACCACATTGTTAAGCAATTTTGTACCAATTTCTGAAGCGAGATGGCAATTGATGTTTTCAGTGCCGATTATACCCGAACTAATCGACATAATTTGAGAATCCGTAGGGAAAGGATCGTGTTCATCGAACCAGTGATCAACTTTTTCCATATCTGAATTGTCTCTTCTCACACGACCCGGTCTGAAGTCAACGTGCTGCTCAGTTGTTCCGCCATGAACATCGCAGAAATCTTCAATTTGTTGGCAAATATTTTGCATATGTACCGCACTCATGGTCCACCTTACTGCCACGCTCTCGTCAGCTCCCCGCTTGAACATTCCACCATGAATTTTGATTCCCGATTCAGCGTTTGCTCTATTGTTTGATCGGACATGATGCCTGACGAAAATTTCTTGCTGCGCCTTATTGTGAAGTAGCCTTGTGTTGTGAATTTTTCGAACTCATCCGCCGGCATTTTGCCCGGTAAATTTTCCATATCTTGGAGGTAGAGGTGAGCGCTCTTCGCGTACAGAAAGTGTCCGCTTGCGTGAAAGAAAGGAAGCATCCCTCGAATTGCATCGAGATGGAGATCCCAGTTACCGGAACGTTCTGCTTCGATGAAATGTTTTACCAAAGTGACCATTCTAAAGTACTGCACCCACAGTTTAGCGGTGGGTCCATTCTGCTTGGTTTGGTTCACCGCCGCTTCAAATTTTCGGACAACTTCTTTTACAGCATCGTTTACTCCAGTTGTGAGGACAACAGTCCGATTTGAGGTTAACAAAAGTCGCTCAACCTCTTCGCGTTCGATATCTTGAAAGTCAATCGTCTCCATGATCCTCTTCGCTAGGGACGCATGAACGAGGTAATGAGCACGAACTGCTCTCGAGTAAGCATGTCCAGAGAGAATCTTAGCAACGCTATGTTCAGCGTAAATGATTTTTAAAAGATCTTCGAGTCCGCTACCACTCATTATGTAGCCGATGGCTCCCAGAAATGAAATTAGAATGTGGAATCCCCCGAGGCGAACGATGATGGAACTCAATTCAGACGAAGGATCGGCGTTGGAAACAATGTCGTGAGCTTTCCAAAACAGCGGCTGGTCGAATGTTACGATACATGACTTGCACTTGGTAGCCTTGCTCCTGTCGAGAGCAGAGCACAGCGTCGTATAAATCGTGTCGTAATCAGAAGGAGAACCGTTGATGAATGGGAGAAACATGACTTTTGACCTCACGAAGCTCTTGTCGACAGTAACTTCTTCCATAAAACCATTCCACCCCGGTACGCCAGCTACGCAGGCCCATTTCCCGTACAACCACATGAAATCGCCAATGGTTGGAAGACATGTTTTAGAAATAGTGCCCGCGGTCGCAAGTTCCGCAACTTTAACTTTTCGGAGACCAGCCAATTGCTCTTTTCCGTAGTATCGAATTTCTTCATGCCCCATTTGTGCAACAGCCGCAGCGGATTTTCTGACTGAGCCTCGACTCATTTCTGTATGAGGTTCAATAGCGTCGAATGGCGTTACGCATTGTACTCCTCCCATACAATGAAACGTGTCATGCCCGTCCAGCGTATTAATATTGAAATCGGCGTTGTCGTAAACAAACTGTATAAAAGCGGTGTCTTTTACTTGGCGCTGTGGTCGCATGATGGAAGTAGCTTCGTACGATGATACGTCTTCATACGACGAGGAAAATCCCAGCGACGAAAGAATGTCAATCAAAAGTCTGGACCCAAATTTCTTGTACAACAAAGCACCAACGCCGATTTGTAAAGAAGAAATGAAAGACCGCGGACGAACTGCCGATATAATAGCATGCGCGATGGAAGTACATTTCCTTTTCCAAGATTCCAGCGATCCTTTTTTGGTTTTAAAAATAATTTCGGAGAGTAGCACGTTCAGAGAAGTGGGAATGGCGTCGTCCACGTTGTCCATGAAATTATCGGAGGGGGGGGGGGTACGATTTTGTATTGTAGAGTCTTGAGCGTATGTCCTCGACGATAATGGCAGCTGCTTCGCGAATCACTCTCAACCTTTCTTCCCGCGGATCGGAATTCTTTGCGTCGTACCAGGCTTTCGAGAGTATTTTGTAACCAGTATTACGGAAACAAATTATACAAGGCGATCCTTGTTTTTCAAAGATCAGAATTTCATGACCATACTCTTCCTGTAAGCGCTGCTTTATAGTTCTCACATCCGGCACATCTCCTTCGACAGACTCCTGTAGTTCTTTCAAGGTAAACTGACATTCGTCGCTATTCTGTTCGATGTAATCGTAAATGTTCGCCATAGCACTATTTACCCCATCAGAGACTGGTCTTCCGGCTCGATCTTTCGAAGACGCGTAATTTATTTTAGACATACAAGAAGCGTGATATCGCGCACCAACAGCTACAAAGTCACTAACATTTTGAATGCGCGCAATTATTTCACTTGCAAAGGCGTCGGTGCATGAATTACACCAATTCAAAACCGTATTTCTGATCGAATTTCGCGTAACAGTGCGAACCGGTTTTCGCATTCTCGCATGCAACTTCCGTTCTTCCTATAAACTCGGTATTATTTCCGCACAAATGAAGCAATGTCTTTTAAAATCAAACGTCGGTGGTGCTTGCGATTCCACTGCTGAGGACGTAGACGGTGCAACAGAGTCACGGCGGCGTCGGGGTGTTCCCACCCATCTTGTATCAGCTTAACGCATCCGGCACGCCACGTGTAGGGTAACGCTATCCACAGATTCAAGCATTTGCTGCTGTTCATTATCACCTCTAATAATGCTTGCCGATAAAAGAGCCTTAATGCCACGTTGTTTCACAGTCACCTCGTTCTCTTCACTTGTAGATTCTCCGCACACAAAACAGTTCACCATGTTGATAGATCGCGTCCACTCACTACCGAGCGTATTCACAAACTGAAACTCAGGCCCGCTCTCACGCTGCTCTACGGAGCAGCTGCCGCGTTCTTTTGGGGTTTACTGTATACCTGGATGTGACCCTTTTATATACAGGCAACGATTGGAGCAGTTAGGTTGAATGTGTGTCCGTTATTCAGAGAAAGCGGAGTCGTCCTTCGCGTTCTCGTCCCAGCTCAATACTGACTGTGTCGTCTCGTTCCTTGTCCCCACTTTCTCCCGATAATTTTATGGGGGAAGTGATCCCCGACCTTCATTAACGAGCGTACTTAGGTCTAAGTACGTGCGTACTTAAGCCTCCAGTCAGGATTCACTCGAGGAGTACGAGAGAATAATCAATGATAATTGACATCCACATCCATAAATACTTCAGCAATTAGTGCAGTAATTATGAATTGAAGAGAACCTAAATTATAGGAAATTCCAAACAACTTAGGGAATAACCATTTTTCGTGTCAAATGGACTTTTAACGAGTTATTCAATAAACGAAAATTCTCCCCCGCTCTTCTCATGTATAAATAGAAGAATATAGATCCTACGAAAAATTGTTAACAATCAAAATTGTAGTACCTTTAATTTTAAACAACTTTGTTTATAACAATTTTTCTCGTAAAATTGAAAAGAAACGTGATAATACAATGATAAGATTTTACCCCCACTCTTCTCAGGTATAAATCGAAAAATATTGATCCTACGAAAAAATTGATAAGAATCAGAATTGTAGGAAATTTAATTTTAAACAACTTTGTTTATTACAATTTTTCGCGTAAAATTGAAAATAAACGAGTTATTCGATAACAAAAAATTCACCCCCTCTTTTCGGGTATAAATCGAAAAAAATCGATCCTATGAAAAAATCGATAAGAACCAAAATTGTAGGAAATTTAATTTTAGACAACTTTTGTAATAACTATTTTGTGTGTAAAATTGAAAATGAACGAGTTATTCAAGAAACAAAAAATAACCCTTTAAATCGAGATGGCGGATGGAGTGAAAAGTCTGGTACCTCTACTTTTTGAATTTAAACTACCAGTGACCCCCCCCCCCCCCCTCAACGAATTCCGAAAGAAAATTGCTGCTAAACATTTTTGTAAATCTAAAATACTAATTCGACTGGGCTACTAGGTGGGCACCACGGCATCACACGGACGCTGCAGCGAATACGTCAACAGTATGTGTGGCTGGGAATGAAACGAGACGTCACCGATCACATCCAAGAGTGCGACAAATGTCAGCGAAATAAATCGGGAAAAAATACGAAGGTACTGATGGTCATCACAGACACACCGGGCCGAGCGTTCGAAAAATGTGCTGTCGATATTGTAGGTCCCTTGACTCTTACGCGAAAAGGCACCAAATACATTCTGACTTTCCAGGATTTATGAACAAAATATAGTGCAGCAATTCCGTTAGAAAACCAAGAAGCTAAAACTGTAGCAAAGGCCCTCGTAACGGAAATCATTTGTAAATTTGGTGCCCCGTCCGAAATCCTTTCGGATCATGGCATAAAGGGGGTAGCCGGTTAAGGGGGGTCTGACGGCCCCCACCGAGTTTGATCGAATCGACCCAAAAACCTGAAAGAGGGCTGAAAAACAAAATTTTAGAGATATTTTTTAACCCCCTAAACCCTTATGAAAACACCATAATCGCAAAAAATGCGTTTTTTTGATGTTTAATTTTTTTTTGAGCTTTCAAATGCATTTTAAAGCGGTTTTAACACAACCAAAATTTTGTTTCAGATGTGTAGACATGCCCTGAATTTTTCCAGATTTTTTCGTAAAGTTAAATCATGTGCAACATAATTTTAATGGCAAAAAAACCGTAAAAAATCGTCATTTTTTGTATTTAATGCTATGGTTTTTATTGACGTATTAATGGTAAAATATCGTGCACCATAGCATAGAAAGCTACTATCTTCCTCTACAAAATGACGCTAATTGGGCTCAATTCGGTCGTCTCTAGCGTCCGAAAATCAAACTTGAATAAATTCCGTTTTTATAATTTGAGCATTTTCAGTTACGAAAATGACACAAAATCATATTTTTCAATTATTTTTTTTAATAAAAGTACATTTTGGGGTTTCTGAGGTCGCCGATTACAAATTTGATGTCAAAAATTAGTTTTGTCACATGACAGCTGTCAAAACGAAGAAAAAATATTTTAATTTTTGAAATTTTTTAAAAAAGCTATGGGAACGATATTAATAAGGATTTTTTAGGTCGCTGATTATAAATTCATTCTTATACACGAATTTTTAATCGTAACAGCTGTCAATAGTTATATTAACAAACAAAAAATTACGTATTATTCAGAAAAAAAATTTGGAATTCCCCGACTAAACTGTCACCTGGCGGAGAAAATCCCAACTTGTACCTTATTAAGCCACGTACCCGAGTGCCTAAGGCCACCGTACCCACGTGGGCCTTAGGCTCGTATGCCCCTCCGCACGGTACTGCGCATGCCCACTACGCACTGACGCATCGAGAACCCCGCTCCACGCGGTCTCTCTTTCTCTCTGTGTTCAGCCGCCGTCCAGTACACACGTCATGCGACGCGCTCTGCTCCGTTAAACAAATCTATTTGTTTTGTTAACAGCGTTTTTTTAATTTATCGTTTAACCTGCCTATCTCAACACGAAGTGATTGAAGCAGTATTCTAAGGTGAGTTTGAATATCAATTTAAATATCAATCAACATAAAAATTGATTTATAATCATAACCTCAATCTACAATCGTTTGCCTCATAGTCGACTTGAAATCGTACAGAAGGTGGCCGTCAACTTCAAGTTGTTGTTTAGTTCACTCACATGAAAAGAATTAAAAAAAAGCAAAAAAAAAAAAACAAAACTAAGACGAAACGATATTTCAATAAAAAAATGATTTGGAATACAATAATTTATTTCTGTTTTGTTTACCGATGTTTTCAACATTTTTTTTGTTTTGATTTACAATTTTTAATGTACTTTCGATTTTCGTTACTTTTGTTCTATTTGTTTTTTTAATTATGGTTTTTTTTATTCCGGGTTTCAGTTACTTTTTTCATTTTTTTCAAAAAAAAAAAAATAATTTGTTAATCATAATAAAAAAATAACAATGTTCTTTTTTTTTCTTTAGGAAAAACTGTGCGATGCCACCGAAAAAACGAAAATGTACGGCTGGTGAAAGGTGCATAAGATGCAACAGATTGTTGCGTTATGATACCGGAAAACAGAAGTCCATTTCTTCAGATGATGACGTACACTTATATACTAAACTACTAGGTAAACGAGTAGAGAAAGGTGACGTTTTATGTCATCTGTGTCGTTCCGCAATCGCTAAATCCCGAACGGTTTCACCATCGACGAGCAGTGATTCTGATCCTGAAGAAAATCTTCAGTTGGATTTTAATCCCGAAGAAAATCCTCTGCCAAACGTCAATCCCGAGGAAAATCCTCTGCCAGATGTTGATCGCGAACAAAATTCTGTCGATCCTGTAGAGAGACATTCATCAACACTCTCCAATTTGACAGTATCAGATGACACAGAACAATCTTCGGAACAGTCTTCGCAACAATTGTCACGGTCGGAGTCTGGATCTTCCACAGGACAGTCATCACAATCTTCTAAGGACCCTCCTTACGTTCTTCGTCCAAGAGAACCGGACTATGAAATGATCGAGATGCCTTTCAACAGAGTTACCGCGACTCACAAATGTTGTTGCGTATGTCTTACTCCAATTACGACATCTCCGGTTGTTCCGTTTAAAGCGAGGTTACAGGTATTTATAAGTTCACGAATTTTCATTCCAAAAGGCAATCGCTGTTGTCCTGTACATCTTATCAGTGAACGTATGTACGTTGACGAAATTTCAAACTTGAAAATATTTTCGAATACTTGTACTATCAGTTCTCAAGAGTTGGCATTATTTTTGGATGCACTGTCCAAAAAATGCGACAACAGTATTTTAGACAGAGTAGATGATTACAATTTATCGGCAGAGCGCATAAAATCGCTAACTGGATACACAGTTGCAGAAATCAAGACTCTAAAAAACATGTTGGTCACTTTGCGAAATTCTCAAAATCGCAGTATTAATCAAGCTCTTTTAATATTCCTTTTTAAATTAAGAACTGGAAATTCCAACACAATCACTGCGTCAATTTTCTATATCAAATCTGAACAACTAGTATCTGCTTATTGCAAATCGGTTTTGGATTCATTCGCGAAAGACGTCTTTCCACTTCGTTTCGGAGCTCGGGCATGTTCTCGCGAAGATTTAATTGCTAATCACACGTCGCCTTACGTAAAAAAATTACACGGATTTGAAGATCGCCTGCTCTTGATTGCTGATGGTTCATACCTTCGACACCAAAAAAGTAGTAATAATTGTTACCAAAAAAAATCTTTCTCTGGTCAGAAAAAGTGTCCACTCTGTAAACCCTTCACAGTTTGTGCCACAGATGGATATGTAATAGATGTTTACGGACCGTACGAAGCAATTGTGAATGATGCGAAAATCTTACAACATGTACTAAGTGATCCGAACGGCTTGAGATGAATCCTCAAAAAAGGGGATGTTTTTATACTTGACAGGGGGTTCAGAGACGTCAAAGATTGGTTAGAATCTCAAGGGTTCGTTGTGTTGATGCCAGCGTTGAAAGGCAAAAGAAAGCAACTTCCAACAAATGAAGCAAACGAAAGTCGATTTGTTACGAAATTGAGGTGGGTGGTAGAGGCTGTCCACGGTATAATCGGTAGTAAATTCAAACTCTTGCATAATCAGTTTAACAACAACATGTTGGATTCAGCGATGCTTTATTGCAAAGTAGCGAATTTTTTGGTTAATGAGTTTGGAAAAAGACTGAATTGCGATACCGATTTACAAGATCAAATTGCCGAGCAAATGTTGAAAAGAAAAGACGTTGACAATTCTTTAGCGAAAGTTGTGGAAGAACAAAACTGGAATAGGAAGAAAAGGATCTTCAAACCGTTAACATCAAATGACGTATTAGACTTTCCGGAAATGACAGAGCAAGATTTGAAGATCCTTTTCACTGGCTCGTACCAGTTATCGCAAACTGTTTCATACTTAGCTGAAATGTATACCGAAGAAGGACTTTTGAATATGCAATACTTGTTGGAGGACGATACCATTTTGAAATGTGAAGTTAAATCAAGACATATAAACAAGAAAGTATACAGATGTTACGTTCAGTACGACCCTAACAGTATTGGATATAACGGTATAAAAAACTACGTATGTGATTGTGCAAATGGGCTAAGAACTGTTGGTTGCTGTGCCCACGTTGCAACAATCATTTACTTTTTAAGTCATGCACGGTATTTGTCCAAAATCATCCGCCCAGCTCAAATTCTAACGAATCTATTTCACGTTGATAATGTCGAACCTGTTATTGAAGAACACAGTGACGAAGATTAACAACATAACAATCATGTTGCAATGTATGTATTACTTGTGTCTGTTTAATGTATATATTAGATGAATGTATGTAATATTATTATAAATAAATTGATTTTTTAAAATACAATGACTTTTAATTATTGAAAAAACCGAAATAGCAAATACCATTTTCATTTGATGACATGTGTAATTTTTTTTTTTTGTTAGCTGTTTGACATCAAATTTGTAATCGGCGACCTCAGAAATCCCAAAATGTACTTTTATTAAGTAAAATAATTGAAAAATATGATTTTGTGTCATTTTCGTAACTGAAAATGCTCAAATTATAAAAACGGAATTTATTCAAGTTTGATTTTCGGACGCTAGAGACGACCGAATTGAGCCCAATTAGCGTCATTTTGTAGAGGAAGATAGTAGCTTTCTATGCTATGGTGCACGATTTTTTACCATTAATACGTCAATAAAAACCATAGCATTAAATACAAAAAATGACGATTTTTTACGGTTTTTATGCCATTAAAATTATGTTGCACATGATTTAACTTTACGAAAAAATCTGGAAAAATTCAGGGCATGTCTACACATCTGAAACAAAATTTTGGTTGTGTTAAAACCGCTTTAAAATGCATTTGAAAGCTCGAAAAAAAATTAAACATAAAAAAAACGCATTTTTTGCGATTATGGTGTTTTCATAAGGGTTTAGGGGGTTAAAAAATATCTCTAAAATTTTGTTTTTCAGCCCTCTTTCAGGTTTTTGGGTCGATTCGATCAAACTCGGTGGGGGCCGTCAGACCCCCCTTAACCGGCTACCCCCTTTCAGCACTAGTTTCCAAAAGCCTGTCCCACTCGCATTCCCAGATTTCCGTTAACTGATAACCTCCCGAGCGAATTCTATTAGCTATAGCAAGAGTTCTTTCTAGCCGTTCGTCCATTGATATATCACCGCGTTGTTTGCAGTCTCTATTGAGGGAGAAGCATTGAGGGCAACCGTGCCAATAGCAACCATGAAATTGTAATACGTACGCGGTATTGTCAATTTCATAATAGCCGTCGACTAGTAAATTTTGAGGTAGTCTAAATTCACGCGAACGGCCAGCGTGTATAATGCGCTTTCCGAGAGTATGCTCCATCCATACAAGCCATGAAATTGCCTTTTTTGATTGGGTATGCACCCATCTATAGCCGCCCAGCGGTATAATACCGATCGTATTATCTTTGAGGAAATTTTTCCGAAAGACACTGAAGCAGGCCGAAGCTATCGTTGTGCTCTCGTCAAACGGACAAACCCGGCCGCTGGCTATAAACATGTCACGAAAAGCCATACACGCGCGTCTCAAGATCGTGACGTCGTCCGTACAGTAGCTTACGATTTCCTTCGAAAAGTCAAACACGTAGTCTCTGTCTTTAGATTCGTGATACCAGGCTAAGAATTTCTCGCGCTCTGTGGGCCTCATCGTGTCGGGAGAATAATACTCTACGGCTGGTAGGGGGCCCACATAATTTTGATTTTCCGGCCTGTTAAACAAATGAGGGAAAACACCTTTAACGATAGCGCCTGTGAGACCGAAGGCTTTAGGAAGCGCACTGAGAGGCATGTGAAAATAGTTTAGGCTGTCGAGAAAAACAAGTTTTTCAACGCGCATCGAAATGATTTTCGTACCGTTCATAATTATACTCGGCAGCTGGGTCTTTTTTTCTTCAATTAAATAGCGCAAAATGAACTGTGCGTCAAAGCCACCGGCATTATGAGCAATACAGATAGTACGCGAAAAATGCTCGACACGCTGCATAGCAAGCTCGACCAATTGTCCCACAGGCTGCTGTCGAAATACATATTGTCGAGAGTCGCAATACTCGCATGACTCGGTCATCGAATCACGAGTGCAACAATACGTGCAAACTCGTTGAGCTACGCACAAGTTGGGCTCGTGTAGAAAAGTATTCGCATCGCCTGGTACCTGTGTGCATTGCTGAGTCTCAAAATCGTAGAATATAAAAAGTATTTTCCCCGTGCTTTGACCACTGCGAATAGGCTTCATAAAGCACATGTGATAATAGGGTCGATCCGCTCTGCATGTTTTACAAAAGGCCACGCCGCAAATGTGTTTTCGTCTTTTATCGAGAGGCCTGACAATTTTCAGGCATTCGCGGCACCGCTTGAGCGAGGCACACACGCTGTTTGATTTGCGTTTTCTATACTGCTTAACAATCAAATGATTTTCGAAACATTGCAGTCCGTAAAACTCGCGCGCGCACGCTTCGCATCGAATAGCTGCATTTACTTCGGGATCGCACGGTGGTGACGTCATGCAACGAGGACACTTTTTTTAAACATCTATGGGCAAATCTACGGTATTGCGAATTACACGAGGAGCAAAAATCGCGGCTTCCCACGGCGCCTCGTAAATTTAATATCGGCTGATAATGATGCGAACGCTCGTAATATAAAATGTGCAGTGTGTGGTCGATTTTGCCAAAAGTATTTGAGACTTGCTGCGAACCGTCGAACAAAGGTGCATCCCCCCTCCCGAACGTCAAAAATTCATAAACTATTATAGCGATACCGCGCTGCGCGAGATAATTCTGGTAGAGAGCAATCTCACGGACACCGCAGCCGTTTGACGGTACTATAACTCCCGCTGCATTCGTTAATTCAAGAGCAGCATTTTTCTGTAATGAGCCATTAGTCTGTCTCATGCGTTGCCAGTTTGCGTGTAAACTACCTGAGCGTATTTCACCCCGTTCGGCATACGCCCGCGCCGCCGCCAGTGACCGCGGTAAACACAGAGTATCGGTATTGCGTATCATGAGAATGGATTTTTTTGCTACCCCCTCATGTGTTAAGCGTTTTCTGCCAGTGCCCTCAACGCCCCTGACAATACTGGCTTTGATTATGCACGCATCGTCAATATTCAATGATGCAGCACTCTGAGCAACGCTCATTATTAACTGCCAAATATCATCGAACGCGCAATCTCTAACGGGTCGAAACGAGAGCCAAACGGGGCCGTCCGGTAAGCTGCTCGAGGCAAACGATATACCTATGTAATCACCAGCCTCGCAAGACGCTGTGATATACGTCAAAAGGTCGCGAAACGCTCCTTCCAGCCATGGTAATAATTGGCCACCAGGCGGGGGTTGACGAATGCGTACGGTGATTTCTCGGCCTCGTAGTTTAAAACGCTTGAAGTACCGACGAGCCTCCTCGACGATCTCAATACGCACGCCTGGCGGTTGTACATCGTCGAAGGACTCATTGTGCTGCTGTCTACGGCCGAAACCTTCTTGTACGCCTGTAAAAATGAGTAGGAATGCTTAAAATTGCTTAACCATGTCAATAAGTAAGCTCAAAATGTACCTGATGTTGTTGCTACTTCTAACCATGGACGTCTACAAAGCGTCTTCATCAAACAGCAGAGATACTGATGCATAACCTGCCGTAAAATATAATAGCTCACTCTCTATTTTTGCAAACAAAATCTTTTAAGTTAATATTAGCTTTGCAAAACCGATAATGTATATATCGATGCGAGTAATAAAGTGGGGATCGTTTACCTGAGTCGTCGCTCGAACTCAAAAGACGATTTAGCCAATCGTCATCAGCAGCATCATTATCATCATCATCATCATTGTGCGGTAGATCGTTTTCACCCTGCTGCTGTGGTGAGTCACCTCCAAAAGGCCACATCCATAGTTGGTTGTCCCTATGCTCGTATTCCTCAGCAGGGTGTTGCGCGTCGTTGACTATTTCGCGAGCCCATTGCTCCAGCATGATGTTGCCTCTCTCACTTACAGCCTGATCGTCGTTATCGTCGTCGTCGTCGTCGTCGTCGTCGTCATTGTCGCACTCGGGATTATTCTCGTTAAAACGCGGATTGAAATCTGCATGTGTTTTATTATTAATGTCTGATAAAACGTATTGTTAATGTATGATAATGGATTATTATTAATACTTACGCTCGTTACTACCGGTAAATATTTCGGACGGGTGCCCCATACTGGATGTAGACGGTCGGATAAGGGTCTCAGCGTCGGAAATATCCGCAAATATATCTGCCGGACTTAGAACCAGCTGCTGTAGTACCTCTTTTTCTTCAACATCTGATACGGGGGATAGCTGAAGATAATCAGGAAGCCTATGAACAGTCTCCTCATTGTTGGTCGCGGGGCGTAGATCAGGAGCCGTAAGCATTTCAGAGTCGGTGCAATTATTGCGCGATGGTCCTTCAAGCACGGAATCTAGATGGGCGTCATGCACGCTTTCATCATCTCGCGCTGTTTCTTCCTCCATGGCTTGCGCCCCCTCGACGAGTGCAGCTTCTTCATCGGAGCTCGCATCATAGAGCCGGCGATAATCTAGAGGTACTTCTGCATTACCACGATATCACATGTAAAAAAGATGCTCGCACACTACGAAGCACAACTTACCGTTTATTTCATTGATGAGATTACGTGTGCACGGAGTAGTCTCGAGATTTCTACGTTGTAATTCTTCAAACACACATAGGAGAACCCTGCAGCCTCTAAACAGACCTCTGTTATAGGCCGTCACAAGGGCTCGCAGCGGAGACCACTATAACACATATTTCAAATGAGTTATGAGAGAATTTTCCGGTAAATAGCGCAATTCGGTGCACCAGTTATTATTACACCTTCGGCGAAGCTATGTATTCCGCGTTTTGACCAAGCGAAGAAGATCTAAAATGCACGTACGGATATTACGTCTATCCATAGCTGCTCCTGAGAAATGTATCGAACGCTGTCTAGATCACTACTGACAGCATTTTTAATTGTTCAAATGCTCGCGTTGTCACGAGCAGTGTGTGTGTGTGTGTGTGTTTTATCACACATACATGTAGCACATTCGAAGACAATAGCCTTTTTGAAAATCTCGAGATTTATTTCTCCGAGTGTGTAAACCGATATTTCGCGCAGCTGCATTTTTGCTGACGCGTGGACATTCCTGAAAGTATCTTCATCAACGTCTCCGTCGCGCGTTTATTGCCGGAGGAGTTTCATGTTAAAATCAAATCCAGAAAAATCATAGTCGAATTCAAATTCAACGTTCTCTAAGGACCTGCGCTCTCTATTTAAAAAAGACAGAACGAGTATAAGTATGCTATGCTATATGCAGGCTATCCCTCAGCTGAAATGTTCTCGAGGATGTAGGCTGAAATTCTGATATAAGTATGTATGGATTCGGATCAATCTCTGAATTGTTATTCATTTTTAAAAGCATACGGCAGTGAGCGACGCGCGTGCGTGTGTGTGCAGTAGCAAGCGGACCGGCGACACACACACACACACACACACACACACGTATGCTCGTGCTCGTCGGTGTGCGCGCTCTATAGCAGGTACGAATATCCGCACAAAGAGGAGAGGCCGAGAATACGGCTTCTCCCTTGCGGGCTGCTACGAGGGCTCGTGTGTGTGTGTGTGTGTGCCAGCAAGCGGCCCGATGCCGCCACACACGTATGCTCGTGCCCGTCGGTGTGCGCGCTCTATAGCAGGTACGAAAATCCGCACAAAGAGGAGAGACCGAGAATACAGCTTCTCCATGGTGAGCCACTACGTGGGCGACTGCATGTAGTAGCAAGAGGCCCAATGCCACGACACACGTATGCTCGTGCCCGTCGGTGTGCGCGCTCTATAGCAGGTACGAATATCCGCACAAAGAGGAGAGGCCGAGAATACGGCTTCTCCCTTGCGGGCTGCTACGAGGGCTCGTGTGTGTGTGTGCCGGCAAGCGGCCCGATGCCGCCACACACGTATGCTCGTACCCGTCAGTGTACGCGCTCTATAGCAGGTACGAATATCCGCACAAAGAGGAGAGGCCAAGAATACGGCTTCTCCCATGTGGGCTGCTGCGCAAAAGATTTTGACAGTTGTCAGCATAATTCGCAAACTCCTGCGGTGAGTTCACCGGCGGATGAACTCATCGCGGAGCGAAGCTAAATTGCATCGCTTAGCTTGTACACGAGCATCTATGGTATCTAAGCTCTGTGCTCACCGTCGGATGAGCTCATCGTAAGACGATCGCGCTCACCGGCGGGTGAGCTCATCGTAGAACGATGCATCGGCTACCTCGCACACGTGCAATTATGCTGACCTGTCAAAATTTGCAAAAGAGGGTCTTCATGTGACTGGCAGCTTCAGTTGCTCTTCAGACACCGTCGCGCGCGTTCCATCAATCCACGAAAAAATGTATCCCGAGTGCCTCGAGCTCCCTGTGGCCCCGTTCGCGTGCCGCGTTTCCCGCGTCGACGGCTTGACGGTATACGTACGCATAGTGGCGACGGGCGAAACGCGTGAGTGGCTGCGGGAAGCCCTGCACGCGTTTTACGTGCAGCGTCGGGCTGGAGTACGCCTCCCGTTCGACGATATTGTGCCGGGCGCGTCGTGCGTGTTAATCCCCGCGGGTGGCTGTAGCGTGCTGCGCGGGAATATAGTGTCGTGCGACTCCGAGGGATATAGCGAAGTTTTTTTTGTCGATGAGGGGTACAGCGGGTACGCAGACGCGGACTCGCTGTATACCCCCGCGCCCTTTTGTGCATTTGTCGCGGGCCTCGTTATCCAGTGTACGGTTTCGGGGATTGCACATCTCGAGGCCATCCCCTTCATCTCGGACCTGCTCGCGGATCTCGTGGAGAACCGCGTCGTCGTGGCTGTGGCCGAAAACGGCACCCCCCTCCCCTGCGTGCGTATGTACAACGGGGTCGACGTCGCGACGCTGCTCATCGCGGCGTTGAACGACGGTCCCGAACCCGTTGCTTTTTACGACGCGGGGTGGCCCGACGACGGGTTCGACGACTCGTTCGAGCCGGAGGGGTGGGAGAACGAGCCGTGATACTCGTGCTCGTGTGGGCGCGCGCGCGCGCGTGCGTGTGTAGGTGTGTGTGTGTGTGTGTGTGTGTGTGTGTGTGTGTGTGTGTGTGTGTGTGTGTGTGTGTGTGTGTGTGTGTGTGTGTGTGTGTGTGTGTGTGTGTGTGTGTGTGTGTGTGTGTGTGTGTGTGTGTGTGTGTGTGTGTGTGTGTGTGTGTGTGTGTGTGTGTGTGTGTGTGTGTGTGTGTGTGTGTGTGTGTGTGTGTGTGTGTGTGTGTGTGTGTGTGTGTGTGTGTGTGTGTGTGTGTGTGTGTGTGTGTGTGTGTGTGTGTGTGTGTGTGTGTGTGTGTGTGTGTGTGTGTGTGTGTGTGTGTTTGTGTACCCTCGGAGCTCGCCGTCACCAGGAGCAGCAACGGCCTCGGTGAGTACAACAGTTTTATTTCTAAAAAAATCAATTTTCATAAAGTAAAAAAAAGGGGCCACTATGGCGAACCCTCCACTCCGGCCGTCCCCCCCTCCGCACCCCGCGGGGCGAGGGATCCCCACTCCATCCCCTCCACCTCGGATACCGAGGAGAGGGGGAGGGGTGGGGGGGATATGGACGACCATCCCCACTCCATCCCCACCACCTCGGCTACCGTGGAGTGGGGTAGGAGTGGGGATAGGAGGGGGGTCGCCATAGTGGCCCCCTTACTACTGTGAGATTCACGCTCATCAGCCATATGCATCTTCAACCTTCAATAACAGCGATGAAATCCGTATTACCATCCAACATCAAGACCTCTCTACCCTGCCAAGTACGAGTTCCCACACATGTGTGGGAACTTATCCAAGCGTGACGGGACGCCAACCACTGTTACAAGTCTCGTCAACAATGCCATTTGTCATTTGTTTGAGGAAGTGCGATATGAATTGAATGCCATAGAAATCGATCGTAATAAAAATGTCGGCATTACGAGTGTAATTAAGGGATATTCATCTCTCTCATCGGCCAAAAGTTCTATGCTCGAAAACGATGGATGGCTCGATGTCGAAGAGACCAAGCAGATTGTAGATGTATCGGGAAACTTTAATGTGTGTATACCGCTCAGCATACACTTTCCGCTTCTCCGATTTGCCGAAGATTATCGAAAAATTGTCGTAAATGCCAAGCACGAGTTGATTCTTACGAGATCAAAGACCGATGACAATGCCATTGTACAAACAGCGCCCGAAGACTACAAACTCGTATTGCATAAAATAGAATGGCTCGTACCGTATGTAACAGTCTCGGATCAGCGAAAAATTCAACTGTTAAAGTTTCTCGCCAAAGACGCACCAATCCCCATGAGTTTCCGAACATGGGAACTGTGTAAATATCCATTGCTGCCTGCCACCTCCAAGCACGTGTGATCTGTGAAAACCTCGAATCAGCTGGAGAAGACACGATATGTCATACTCGCGCTGCAGACGGGACGGAAAAATAAAGAACAACACAATGCGAGCCACTTTGATCATTGTAACCTGAGCGATGTCAAACTATACCTCAACTCGCAATGTTATCCAAATGGAAATTTGAATATGAACATTGATCAAAATCAATATGCTCTTCTCTACGAGATGTATACAAACTTTCAACCGACCTATTACAACAAAGAGGCTGAACCATGGCTGAGCAGGATTGAATTTTTAGAAAAAGCCCCCCTCGTTGTCATTGACTGCTCAAAGCAAAAGGATTCTCTCAAGTCCGTTCCTGTGGACGTGCGTCTTGAGTTCGAATTCAAAAACAATATACCGCCACAAACTTCAGCGTACTGCATGATCCTTCATGATCGTATTGTCGAGTACAATCCAATCAGTGATGGAGTTAAAAAATTGGTATAAAATCATGCCGATGATTCGCGTTCACTTCAGTGAACATGGAGCTTATCGTCGATGAGCAGGGCTTCAAGTGACCCGTCAACGAATTTCTCCTGAAGGAGATGTCCATCGTCAAACTCCACGACAAGAATGCTAAACCGCTGACGCTCGCCTTCGACATACCATTTGCATGGGACTCTTTATCGGCCAAGTACAAAATGACAAACAAGTGGCTGGAACGCAATTTCCATGGAATACGATGGGATCACAGCGGCATACCATAAGAGGCAGCTACAAAGACAATTCGAGAACTCTTGCATGGAGCTCCTACCATCTATGCGAAGGGATTCGAGAAATGCGCATGGCTATTAAGATTCACGGATCACTCAACAAAAGTCATCGACTTGGAGACTCGGGACTGTCCATCGCTGCAGAAGTTGCCAAAAATTACAACCTCCAAATGCCCGCATCATTCCTTCAACACGAAAACCAACTGCGCCCATGTGAATGTAAAATTGCTGAAAAGCTGGTTGAGTGTATACGAAGCGGTGTGTGAGCGAGGATTTTTTTTAAATGAATAAAAACATATGTCGATGAAAATATATATTATTTGAATTCTTCATTGATTCTACGACGAAAATAGTTTGAATTTATCCTTCTCATACATTTCAATAATACAGTTTTTTAAATACATTTTTACATATTCAACACTAAAAACGTCGAAAGCGATGGCGAGCCGACTGTGATGCGGACGGCTGTTGCACTCAACGATGCCGCCCCAACGAATTCGGTCTTTTCCACCATGCTCAGAGACGATAGAACTTCACGCTGTTGTATTTTCCGCAACTGCATGTAGAGTTGACCATGGCGCGCCAGTTACAGCATACTCTCGATGATGCGGACAGCCGTTCGAGAATGGTGTTCCAACGAATTTTGTCTTTTCCACCATGATGTGCTCACAGTCGATAGAACTCGACGCTGTTGTATTTTCCACCCATTTACCTCATGAAGAGATGATGATCGTGTGCCTCTTGCCGCATACGCTCGAACGTTTCCAAATCTTCGTCGAAGACCTTCACAAGTCGCGCTGGTAAGAAGACAGTGAACGCATTCGCGATGTCAGTGATGTAGCGTTTCCCAAACTTGGTTTGTACGGCCCTCATGTCGGAGATTGGATGATCCGAGTGAACGAGGAGTTCTGACAGCTTCGTCGTTGGAAGGAATTCCGCCATTCGGCTGACTTTATTGATACTCGTGAAATCCATTTTCCACACTTTTCTCTTTTCAAAAAATGTTCAAAGTAATTTTTGAAGATGTCGATGTGGCGATGGAATAATGCAGTCTAAGCTTGGTCCATGAAATTATAAGCTCAGTCGTTTTGCAACCCCACCACTCAAATTTTCAAACTTCTCCCCACTTTTTTGATAATATAAAACGGGTTCAAACACGTCCGTGGAACCCGGTCCTTCTTCCACGTGGAAAGTTTCCCACCTCATGACATTTTTCGCAGTCTGGTGGGTTGAGGTAGAGGGCCATCAATGTGATCTTTCATTTGTAGCGTATTATAACGCTCTATGCATGGAAGATATGATATCACTTTACTGTCGTTGCGATGATGTTCTGGCAAACGACCCCACAGTAAACCAATATAAGGAACCCCAAAATTTTAAGAGCAAAACCTTTGGAACTTGTTCGAGCTCGTTTTTGGTCAAATCCAGGGGGTGGTTGGCCGGATGCACTGCATACATACTCGCACATGTGAACATCTTGACGTTATATTTCGGAATGAAACCAAAATCTCGATGGGATTAAAATTTATTTTTTTGGAACAATGACTCCTCTCATAGCCGCAGCTGCAATTAATAAATAAGGCATTTTAGGCCACTTTCAAAGGCCGCCCTCCGTATGGCAACTACAGTTTTTTATATTTTCGAAAAAATTATAGCCACTCATAGTTCTCTCTCTCTCTCTCTCTCTCTCTCTCACACACACACACACACACACACACACACACACACACACACACACACACACACACACACACACACACGTGCACACGCACATACACACGCATATCTAAATTGTTCTTTGTACGGACTTCGAGTGACGTAATAAAAACGCTCCGCCTGCATCGATCATATGTAAATAATTTTAATGATTATAATAAATCACACGATTTTATGAGTTTTCAACATCTACCCGCCGCCCTATGGTGTCAAAGGCCCCGCGCCAACCCCCCCCCCCCCCCTATCGCTCAGCGTCGTGTATCATCACGCCCCCACTCTCGGCTATCTCGCGCTAGACCCCCTCTCTGCGTCGCCTTCCCCCACCCCGCCTCGTGACGACTGCCCTCGGTCCCCCGCGCTGGAGCTCCCCGCCCCGCTCCCCCCTGAAATCCCTGGGTTAGAATCGGCCTAGTACATCTACTAATACTCAATCATTTTCCATTTATATCGCTCTTAGAAATATTGGGTCTGTTCATTTTGGCTACACTTTTCTACATTTCTTCCGCCTTCTAAGGACTTTCTATTAGTGTATCTATTGAAATTGTAGAAAGTGTACCTAAACCGAACAGACTCTATGTTTATGTTAAAAAATCTGCGCCTCTGCACAGCTGTTCGGACTTGCGTTTGATTGGCTAACTTCTACCTAGCAGTGCTTCAGGTGGTAGAAGCGAGAACTGCCCGTTTGCCTCATTATCTGAGTTACTACCCACCCTAGGAGTGCCCAGACCTGTATGTAAGACCGTGGTCCCGATTAAAAGCCTATTGAGCATGTTTCGGACATGGTTGGACGTCGAGTGCGACGGGATTATACGCAATTAAACAATCACCGACGATTGACCCAGCCGCTTCTCCGAGTTTAGCGATGGAACTCGCAACAACATATCCAGCGATGCATTAACATGCGAGACCGCCTGGAAGCGGTAATCAGAAAGAGGAAGGCAATACGCGGTCTTAAATTGTGACCCACATTACACAAACATACCCACACACACTTACACACACACACACACGCGCGCGCGCGCACGTGCCCGCACACGCGCACTCTCGCACACAACTTGAGGAATGAGTTCTGAGTTATTAAATACTGCGGAATTGACATACCGTTGGGTCTCATTTTCTTTAATAAATAGTACACACGCACACACACATGCGCGCACACTCGCAAAGGAGCATATATCCATCCGCAAACCCTCGACCTGGTACGCATTGGGTAACGGTAATGTCGGTGGTAAAAAAATGACAGCGTCGTCAAAAAAAAGCGAACGATGTTTTTGACGATTGTGTAGTATTATGACCATTGTCAAAACAAAATGTTTTATTTTTTTTCCAAAGAAAAATTGTTTGCAAATTTTTTTCTTCTATTTTTTTTTCGATATCTGGCATTCTTCGATGAAAAAAATATTGATTTTGGCGAACACAAAATATTTTCATTCTAAAGAAATGGAACAAAAATGCAAAATTTATTTTTTAGCTAAAGTGACAATTTAATCATTCTGAACACAATAAAAGAAAAATCACAGCGGTTTTCTTGACGGCTTCTTTGGGAAACTTTGAGGTTCGGAAAAAACCCCAAATATCCTTCGTCTATCCATTATTCGTAAAGTTATCTCAAGTTTGGCGAAAATCCTCAAAAACGCAACTTCTAAGCTTTTTGCAATCTAGTTTCTTCCGTCGAAAAAAATTACTTGATTAAAAAACAATAATTTCGCCTTATAGAGGATATTTTGAAGTTTTCAATACCCTTCTTTTATTTTCTTACGGTTCCTGAGTAAGTTCCCGAGTTATGAATTATCAAAGTCAAAAAGGTCATTTTTGCTTTGAACAGCGATAACTCAGCGAAAAATCACCGTACAAAGCTCATGAACCGCCCAAACTAAAGAGGAAAAATCAACCTAAAAGAGCTCTGAAGTGAAATTACTGAACGTTTTTTATTCAAACCTGTGGACTTTCTGGAAGGTAAGCAAAAATTTGAAAACCTTTTTTCCGCTGATCTCTTTAAGCTTACTCAGAAACGGTCAACGATAAAAATATTTAACCTCTGGATTTCAAAAATGAAGACTTCAAGCTTGAATTTTCCTTTTTTTATTGCTCTACGACCATTTTTCGCTAATTTATAGCCTTTGAAAATCACCTAAAAGTTTAGAAATTTGTATCGTTTAATTTTTGTGACTAGTGTATTTACAAGCGATGCTCACTGTATTACTGGTTTCTCCGACACGTTTTTTTCTCGCCTTCGCATCGAGGATTCTGCGCGAACCAATCTCGTAGGAAGCATGGATCGAAGAGCACGGGGGCAGGAAGGGACTGCGGATCTTATACGAACAGCAATGCGTGGCGGTCACAAATAAAGAGGAGGAGCTGGAGGACGGGGAAGTCCACAAGCCTGTTGTTTGCCGTCGAGTATATACATATGTGTCCGACTATGCCACACTCCGACAACGACGACCAAGAGTAGAATAAGGAAATGCACTCGGTTGTATGGTCTGCAGGGGCTTTGCGCACGTTTTGATTGTCAGGTTACTCGGGTCGTTGGATAGGTCTTCGGGAGCGTGAAGTCCCCCTGAAGGTGCATAAAGCACGAACTCCATGGTCCAGGATCTGTGAATATTCTGTCCAACTTTTGTGTACACGTACACACACACACACACACACACACACACACACACACACACACACACACACGCGCGCGCGCGCGCGCGCGCGCACGCACACGCACACGCACACGCACACACACGCACACACGCACACACACACACACACACACACACACACACACACACACACACACACACGCACGCACGCACGCACGCACGCACGCACGCACGCACGCACGCACGCACGCACGCACGCACACACACACACACACACACACATGGGGAGTCTGAAACCCCTACGTGGCGCGTCCCCAGGCGGCGGATAGGGGGAAGCCCTCGTATATAAATATAGACATAGATAGAAATATAGACAAATATCTATATGGATATAGATATACATATAGAGATATCTATCTGGATATAGATATACATATAGAGATATCTATCTGGATATAGATATGGATATTGAAATGTCTATATAGATATACAGGGCAGGAGGCAATTAAAATACCTCCCGTGGACCAACAGACACGGGGAACAAACCTCGATAGCAAATGAATATGGGAAGTCCAATAAAGGATATACCGATTAGGGTGCAGGGGCACGGAACCCCAGTACCGGCGCCTTCAGGGAGTGACCAAGCGGGCTCCTGGGCGTCGTCATCGAACAACCGCAGTACCACGGAGGTGGGCCACTTGGCCTCCATGGCGCACAATGTTTCAAGTGAAGAAAAGGAAGAGACAGGTGGAAACAAAAAGGAGATTTTGAAGTTGGTGGAGAGGCACGGAAAGACCCTGGAGAGCCTAGCCTCTTTTATCCAGCAGAAGAAAAACCTCCACAAGGAGATCCAGCAGTGGGTTTCTATGCTTACCAGTACTTGGAAAGGTATAGAGGACCTCGTAACGTGGAGTGCAAAGCCACAGGCGGCAACGTTGACTGGAGGAACGCAAACCACGCCGATCATAAGCCAAGCGAAATCGACTCTCCCTAACAAGGAGAAGAACGATGAAGGCATGGACGTGGGCGGTACCTCGACGCAAGTAAGCAAGGCGAAGAGGAAAAAGCGGGTTACACCGACGTCGACCGACGGAAAGGAGCCGAAGGAGAAGCAGCTGGTGGAGCCATTGGCTGGTCAATCCGAGGATAAGGGCGAGAGATCAGAGCAGAAGTGGGAGACTGCGCGAAAGAAGAAAAGATCGCACAAGATATCCGAGAAGCAGCCTCAGAAGAAGGCGCAGAAACCTCGCGAACGGCCGACTCTGCCCAACGCTCTCGTCATCCACAAAAAGGGTGACTTGAGCTATGCGGAGATCTTGAGTCGTATAAAGAAGGATCCGGCGCTCAAGAATGCAGGTGAATGCGTCCAAAAGGTACGCAGAACGAACGCGGGAGATCTGCTGATCGTTCTGAATAAGGAGAGCTCAGCCAAAGCACCGGAATTGCGAAACCAATTCGAAGGTGTTCTTGGTGAATCAGCAACGGTCCAGAGTAAAGTCCAGGAAGTTGATCTGGAGATCAAGGACCTGGAAGATGACGCGACGAAGGAGGAGATATCGGCGGCCCTGCAGAGAGTCTTGGAACCGGACTATTCCGTCACGGAATACTCTCTTAAGTCTCTGCGTAAAGCATATGGCAGAACTCAGGCCGCGGTAATACGACTCATGGTGCCTGCTGCCCGGAAACTTCTGGATACAGGAATCATCCGAGTCGGCTGGTGTAATTGCAGAATCCGAGAGGTGGTGAGACCACTAAAGTGTTTCAAGTGCTGGAAATTTGAACACTTATCACGGAACTGCAAGAGCAACGTCGACCGGGCTAAAGGCTGCATCAAGTGCGGTAACACTGGCCACAAAGTTGCCGAATGCATAGCAAGCGCAAAGTGTGTCATATGTGCAGAAGCGGGAGATGGGGCACCCACAGCCGACATCGCAGGTAGCAGCCGGTGTCCAGCGTATACGCGGGCTCTCCAGGCTCTCCAGGCACTCCAAAAACGATGCAAATGAGAGTACTCCAGCTGAACCTCAACCATTGTGAAGCAGCACAGGACCTGCTCATGCAGACTGTGCGCGAGCTGAAGCCTGACTTGGCGATACTCTCGGAACCATATAGACATCTAGACACGCAACCTTGGGAATCTGACGCAAGTGGGAAGGCCGCAATTTGGTCCTGCGGAAAACTTCCATTTCAGGATCTTGCGAGTCGGATGGAAACTGGTTTTGTGAGAATAAAAGTCAAAGGAGTTCATTTCTACAGTTGTTACGCGCCGCCTAGTCTGACGACTTATGAGTTTGAGAATTTTCTCGACAACTTAGTCGCAGACGCTAAACAACGCTTCCCGGTATCCATAGCCGGAGATTACAACGCGTGGGCTGTGGAATGGGGTAGTAAAGTGACGAACAGGTAGGGCCAAGCTCTGCTTGAGGCTATGTCCTTATTGGATGTAGTACTACTTAATACAGGTACAAAGCCCACTTTTGTTAAAGGTGAAGCCTCCTCTATAGTGGACCTCACTTTTGTGAGTAGTAGCCTGGCAAGAGGAAACCAGTGCCACTGAGTAGTCAGTGATATCTACACTCACAGTGATCATCAAGCGATTCTCTGGGAGATTCGCGGTGACTTCAGCGGAACAGCGAAGGCACTGAAGACAAACGGGAAGGGCCGGAAACCGAAAATGTTTGACGCGGACTTGTTTCGTGAAACTTTTGACACCAGCCCCCTCGCAGCGGAAAGTACAACCGAGAAGGTCGAGGTGGTCATGCAGAGGGTCACCGAAGCATGCGATGCCACAATGCCACGGAAACGTAATGTCGACTTCCGACCGGCGGTACACTGGTGGAGCGAACAAATTGCCGGCCTCCGAAGGGAGTGTCATCGAACTCGCCGCCTAGCGCAACGAGCTCGAGGCAAACGCTCGTTCCCCGATTTGGAAGAACAGCACAGGAAGGCGCGCTTGAAGCTTAAAAAGGCTATCAAGCAGGGTAAAGCTGAAAGCTGGGGCGGACTGCTCAGCGAGGTGGAGGATGGTCCCTGGGGCAGGCCGTACAAAGTATTAATGACTCGGCTGAAAAGCCAGCCAATGCCATCGCCTGTGGACGCAGCCCTGCTGGAAAAGATTGTTTCACATCTGTTCCCTGAGCAACCTGAGGAGGACTACCAACTCGAGGAAGACGTCGATGAGGTCATCCCAGCCATTACTGAAGAAGAGCTTCTTACGGCGATTGCCAGGGTGGGCAACAATAAAACCCCCAGCATGGGTGGGATACCCAACATCGCACTCAAGGCAGCGATTAAGTTGGCACCGGCAATATTCCTGGGCATGTACAATGCGTGTGTCAAGGAAGGAATCTTCCCGGACAAATGGAAGTGGCAAAAGCTAGTGCTCCTCCCGGAAGGGAAGAAGCCACCGGACGAACCTTCATCCTATCGTCCGCTCTGTATGCTGGATACCGCCGGAAAGATCTTCAAGCGCATCATCCATAACAGGATTGAGAAAGTCGTGGACCCTCTACTGGCGGAAGGCCAGTTTAGCTTCAGAAAGGAGCGTTCTACTCTGGATGCCATCAACACAGTGGTGAAGCAGGCGCAGGAGTCGACTGCGGGGAAACGATGGGCACGAGGGTCCAAGAAGTACTGCGCAGTTGTCGCTCTCGACGTCAAAAATGCTTTCAACTCGGCGATATGGAAGTGTATCATGGATGCCCTAAAAACATTAGGTGTACCATGGTACCTACGGAGAATAGTGGCGAGTTACCTATGTGATAGGTGGCTCATGTACGACACAGAGGATGGACCGAAGACGTATAGGGTGATTGGAGGAGTTCCTCAGGGCTCTGTACTTGGACCGCTTCTATGGATCATCATGTACAATGATCTGCTGCTATTAAAATTGCCGAAAGGAGTGTCCATCGTAGCGTTCGCAGATGACGCGGCGCTGATTGTCATCGCCAAATTCCTGGAGCAAATCACCGCACTCTTCGGCGAAGCTTTCGCCAAGATAAAGGAATGGATGTCTTCTGTTGGACTGCATCTTGTAGCCCACAAAACAGAAGTACTCCTCGTATCCAGCAGGAAGGTGATGGAAACGGTGACGCTCAGGGTTGGAAACTCCGAAATCACATCCCAACCGTTCATTCGGTACCTGGGTGTGATTCTCGACGCGAGGCTGAACTTCAAAGAGCAAACCGAGCAGATCAGCAGAAAGGCCGCTGGGGTGGCTACCACACTGGCGCGACTCATGCCTAATGTTGGTGGCCCCAGACAGAAGAGGAGGAAACTGCTGTCATCAGTGACGACCTCAGTGCTCACCTATGGCATACCCATATGGGCTGATGCACTGAAAATCCAGGAGTACCGCAGGAAGGCTGCAGCAACGTATCGCGTCAGCGCCTTGAGGGTAGCCTGTGCGTTTCGCACTGTCTCCGAGGACGCTATCAACGTTATCGCGGGAATGCTGCCCATTGAGGTGCTTGCCGAGGAGCGTAGATCTATGTACCAGCAGAAGGGAGCTAGAAACCCCAGTTATGCAAGGACAGAAGCGAGAGCAACCAGTCTCAACCAGTGGCAGACGATGTGGGATGCTTCTCCCAAGGGAAGGTGGACACATCGACTAATCCCGAAGGTGGAGATATGGGTGAACCGTCTACACGGGGAGCTCAACTATTATCTCACTCAAGTGATCTCAGGACACGGCTGTTTTCGGGCTTATCTCTATAAGTTTAATTATGAAGATTCCCCGGACTGCCCAGCATGTGTAGCAGTCGAGGAGAACGCTGAACATGCATTGTTCCAATGCCCACGTTTTAGTGCCTCCCGCGCGATAGTCGAGGATCAGCTGGAGACACGCATCACCCCGGACAACCTGGTTGAGTTGATGCTGAAGTCAGCAGACGCATGGACAGCGGTATCGGCTTATGCTGCCGCAGTGATGAAGGAGTTGCGATGTGCAGAACGTGCGAGGAAGAAGATGTCGCCGGAAGACCAGGCAGTCATAGATTAAATCAGCGTCACGAACCCCTAAACCACTCATAACATCTAGAGTGGAACGGGGGATGTAAGGTCGTCTGACAACACTGCAGGAAGAGCTACGGCTAAGGCCTCTCCCGCGATGTAATACCTAGCGGTCGTCCCGCGGGAGAATTTTTAAGGCCACAGAGGAATGGGGTTTTTTAGTCGGTGCAAGCCCGACACACGGCAATTATTTGCTACGGTGCGGAGGCATTTTCCCGCTAAACCTCTTTAAAAAACACACACACACACACGCACACGCACACGCACGCACACTTGCACACATGCTTTCGGAATTTTCCCTCCACACACATTTTCAGGCGCACGCAATTACAACGCATTCCCTCCCCTCTACGCTGCCCTTCCGCTGTAGCGCGCAGCTGATTGGTTATTTATTTTAATTCATAATTCATTATCTATGCGTCTGATCAAAACATGACTGAGGACTTTTCGTCTCAGAATTTTTTTCCTACCACATGCTAGAAGGGCGTACGTTACTTCTGGGACACCCTGTATAAGAATATACGCCACAAACAAATGGATATTCAAAGAACACGTCTTTATTATATGAGAATGAAACTTAAACTGATATGATATAAAAAGAAGGAGCATGTTTGTCCCTCCTCTTATGCCAACGAACCATAACCATAGTAACTCTCTCAGATTGATAAACTACACTCGGCCCTCCCGGTGTTGGCATCGATTTCAATGGCATTATTATGTTTTTATTTGGGCCTTTGTGATTTTGTAGGAATCAAAATATTGAGTGGGCACCTTCAAAATTGCGTTTCGCTGCTTTCTTTTTATCGCCTCTAAATCGCCAGGTATCTATCGATTTTCCAGTTTCTGTTTGTGGAAGATGTGATCATCATGAATTTTTCAATGTTTTTGCAGCATCCTGAAGCTGGTCTCGTTTTTGTGCACACGATTTTATAAGTCTCTTCCGATAAGGGCTAAAAACTCTGCATATTTAATTAAGTTCATGCATTTCCAATATGAAGTTGGAATAGCGTGGTCCAATGTTCCTACTGTGAGGTGAGTTAATAAGTTGTGCCACGACCTCAGGTTAATACCGCTCTTCAGTCGTTGGCAAAGCCAGCGTTTTCAGCAGGGGTATCAAATTTCGATTGATTCGGTCGACTTACCTGTGGTTACGTGGCTCTTCAGTGGTTGGTGTTCAAGCTTCTGTTATTCGTAGTATGTTTTGCAGGCGGTAGTTCTATATGAAATAATTTTTTTTCGGATGATGGAACGTTATAGGCCGCTCCTTGAGTCGTGAGACGACTTCGTCAGTCGTCGTAGTCTTCGATGGGTGCAACTATGCAAATTTCGTTACCGTTAACAACAACCAAAATATGCTTGTAGTTTTCCTTTGTAGACGAAATACGGCAATGCTGAGCCGTTGGAAACATTTTTGTCGGATAGATATGTATCGTACATCCGGACATTCGATAGCGGCATTGTTAACTTTCTTCGCCCGTACGACCAGTCTCTCTTCCAAGTGGAGATTTCGGGCGGTAAAAA
>OX101793.1:7148073-7188073 GCA_944452715.1 Ophion slaviceki
GTGGCTCACACACTGAACGAGACATCCATAGTGCTGGATCGTCGAGTTTTCTATCGTGTTTCCGGGTGCCGCATCGTCGAAAGTTACCAACGATCCCAAATATAATATTGAGCAGGCACTTGTTGTCTGCTTTACTTGCGAGGCTATATGAATTCTTTTGCCTCTTTCCGAAGCCTGAAATCATTTTTCATTTGTTGCGGGCAGCCCAACGACATCCAGATTTTTGGAATCCTGTGCTGTTTAGCGTAAGGTAATTTTCATTGCCTATGGTTGATGCCAAAATCATATTTGCGGCCTCTCGATACCTGAAATATTTTTTATTTCTTGCAATTTATCAATTTATCGAAAACCAAAAATATGAATTGTGGTAGATATACCACAATTGATAATTTTGGCTTTTTGCTCAATTTAATGTATCAAATTGATTTTCAATATTATGAATATAAATCAACTGCTGCTAACCTGAGGAGTGGCTCATAGCTACTTTCCAATATCAGAGAAGCATTACCAAGTGTCGCGTTGGGCTTCATAGTTAAAAGTCGTCTGCTAAAAGCCCATCTTACTGTATAAAGAGTCGCGGCGTGTTCAGTCGGTCAGTGGCGTTGAGATCGGTGGCGACGTCAGTGGCGTAGAATTTTTTGTTTTATTACTTGGCGTCAAGACGCTGCCGCGTCTCTTGATTCGGAAGATGATGATATGTGATAAGTTTCTGATTTATGGTTTCTATTTTGCATTATGTATTTTATTCTTATTTTTATTTGATATTGTATTTTATTATTTACCATAATTTGCCTGAAAGCTTGCTGGGGCACAATAAATTATATCAATCGATCAATCAATCTCTCTCTTCCTCTCTCTCTCTCTCCTCGCGTCTTTTATTTTGCTTTGGCGAAGGTGTTCAGAAAATTTCAATAATATCTTCCCTTTCCACCTTGTATACTTTTTCGCTCTAATAAATTATTCGAAAGCAACGGTGGTCATTATTGTCATGGAGCCTCGAGTTTTATCGCCTCGACACCATCGTTCACATGCTTCTACAACATTGCGTCAAAGTAAGGCAAAAGTCTTCTTTGTGTCAGGCAGACAATATAAACGCGTATATGAACATGTGCAAATACGTACGCTTGAGAGTGCAATCAGCCTTTCCAAAAACAGTATTAATCAATCGAAGGAATGATACTATTAATATTTCGATAGGTTCGATAGGTTAAAGGTACGATTAATATTTCTGAGAGCATATACTAATATGTATGTTCTGATACATATACTAATATGTATGCGCGCGCATGCATGCCCCACCCATACTGAGACGTACAGGTCCGTCTCACAAATAAATAACCCCCACCATGTAGTCAGAAAGCAACCGACCCCATAATAGGAGCAGGGGAGGGGGAAATAACGGACTACCAGATCAGAAAAATAAAAAAAACTATAAGCGAACAGAAAGACAGTTAACAGGAAAACAAGAAAAGAGTACCAGGAAGCTAATTTAATTAAAGGAGGTTAACAATAACAAAGGGTAAGGGAAGGGGAAAGTCAAAGGCAGAACAGGCAAGGAGGAAGACAGAGAAAAGAAAATAAAGGAAACCACACAAAAACAGAAGAGAAGTAAAATTTATTTAAGGAAGGAGAAAAAGTTAACAATAACGGCAATTAGGGTAATTAGGGAATACGTAAGAGAAGGGGTATGAAAAGGCGGCAAAATATGGATATATAAGGACGGGAATTTTGGAAGAAAGGCACTCCTCCTCTTCTGGCTCTGGAGAATCGAGAAGTACGAGGTGACGCGAATACCAGTCCTTAAGGGTAGGGAAAGTGTTACTGAGGAAAACCGAGACAACAGAACGAGTGGAGGCGTCGGCTTACAAAAAGCACTTTCATATTCCGCGAATTGGACGATTACTCCGAGACGCGAATACCAGCCCTCAAGGGTAGGGAAAGTGTCTAAGGAGGAAAGAAAAAGGAAGGGAACTTGAAAGGAGCCAAAAGATTATCAAATCAGTAAAGTAGGAGGAAGCGCTAAAAAGAAAAGAAATAATTCATTTATAAAACTTCGCACGATTATTGGTTCAAGGGAGAGGGAGCACGAGAGGAATACTAGGGAAAAGCATACAAAAAGATAATTAGTTAGGTAAAAATAGGGAACCTCTCGCGATAACCAACCCGCGGATCAAGAAAAAACGAAGTAAATTAAAAGGAATTATTGTATAATTAATTAGTGGCAAAAGGGAGCGATTTATTGAAAGTTAAATCGATAAATAGTATCACGAGAAAATAAAGGGACAAGAGGTAACAGGAGGTGCGAAATCATGTACACACACACACACATATCCGCGAACACACCGATATTCCAATTATTATAATGAAATTATAAAAGGCAAGAAACAAACAAAGAAACGGACCCGAGCGAGCATCAGAAGGTACGCGTACGCCAAGTTTGTAAACAAAGCGCGGGCAGCGACCGTGACGAGCCAGTGCGCCGTGATCTACCGCGTCACGATCTATTAGGTCTCGAGCGTCGGTAAGGAACGGGTTACGGTTACCGACGCATGGTAATCAATACCGGCCGCGCTCGAGAACGTTACCACTCGGGTAACTCCGCGAATCTTTATCGACCGACGCCTTAGTTAGGGACGAATTACACGAAAACAATACAAAGAACTCATTACATTCATACACGGCGCTAAATAACATTGTATCGCATCCATAAAATTGAATAAACCATTTTTTATTGTAAATTAGCACCAAAATACCTGAGTCTCAATGAACTTATTCCCTGATCGAGTCTCGAACAAACAAATATATTGTTACGATATTCCGACCCGTTAGAATACACAGCATTTTCGCAACCCTCGAAGTACTCAAAAATCTCAATCCTGCAATTATATTTTTATCCGAGGTACTTTCGATAAATCGAAATATTAAAATCACAATAATAATGACAACCCTCAAAATAAAAAAATCCAATGTATAAAAGAACCTGGAATGAAATTCGCGAGGTCATCTCTAGTAACGAGGGTATGCGAGCACGATAGGCGTCGAAAAAAATTGTGTCCCGTTTGGGGGTGAAAATAAGAACGATGCAAATGGCGAAGGGTGAGATATAAAGGCCAAGGACAATGTAATAAAGGAACATCTGCTATATACCTATATACATACAATCTGTAATATACATACATACACACATCTGTATATCTATAGATGGGTGTATAAGTTGTGGCCGCGTTACAGCTCACCCCCGTGCTTTCTACTTCAAAAGAAAAGCTATTGAAAACATAAATTTGCACTTTTCATCCGGGCAAGGCACGCGTCTCGTCCTCATTATCATCATGGTATTGCGCTCGTTTTTCTTCATCTTACACACAAACACACACGTGCACACCGACATATATATTTATATATACTACATACTAACAGGGTGACGCGAGCCCACTTGCGAGAAGAACCATACAAGAGGGACGTAACGTATATAAGAGCGGAGGGCAAAAGTCGCGGCGGGAGGAAAAAAAGAGACACACACAGACAGAGGGGAGGGGTGGGGGAAGAGAGAGAGAGAGAGCAAGAGAGAGCGAGGGCAGGTAAGCGGGATGGTGAGAAACAGAAAGATTCGTACGCTCCGAATGTCACAAGTGCGCCCACGATCACGATACGCGTTCTGCCACGGCTTAATTTACTCGGCTCATACATACATGCATGTAATACGCGCCGAGGGTAAGGAAATAGAGGGGGGGGCTCACACCCTCCTATTTTGTGCGCACTATATAGATATATATGCACGTATATCATTTGCAAAGTCTCCAGGGGACGATTCGCAAGGCAGCAGAGAGTGCCGTGGTTCCCGGCGTTGTTTTACATCCATCCGCGTATAGAGAAACTGCCGCTTAACTTTCCTCACTTTGCAACCCCTTCCGTTACCCTCACCCTTGGCCCTACCACCCTTCACGTCCTCCTTGCGATTCCTCCTTTCTGTACTTCTCTCGCGTATTACTTCTCTCATCCTTTGGTTGCTCTCTCTCGTGTGTCTGCTCTCTTGTCACCCCCCACTACCGTGCAAAACTCATCCGCGGAGACACAATGCTCGGAAATTATTGACATTTTTGCAACCCATTAGTACGCAACGATGGGAGGAGGGGGTAGAAAGGTTAACTGGTCTCTCAAGTTGGTATATATGTACGCAGTTTATTTTTTTCAGGGCGTACTTACAGCGAGCGAAATCAGTGACGACTGGCCGGTTTAATAAATGTATATTTATAATCCTCTTGTAAGGATTACTAATATCCGTTTCTCTCCTCCCTATGTAGATACATGAATCTACTCACATACCGGCACGTACACAATACACATGTCCATGTGCGTGCGCGCGGGGGTGTGTATGTGTTTAAAAGATATCTAGATGTACATGTTCAAATGATTTTTTATTTTACCCTGGACTGTAGTAAATCCGCTCATGCACAGTTCCACTCTAGTCTCGAGTTGCCAACACCTATAGGACATACGTAAATGAACATTGATTTTTAATGTACCTCCATTCGTTCATTTGGTCGTGTTTCGCAGCGCTCATCGATCAGAGAATATTCACTTGTGTCACATTTAATCGCAACACATATAGTCGTCAAAAAGAAGGAACAAATAGAGACAACGAGGGAGATGAAAAGTATCGCACCCGACTATTTCGAAAAGCTTAAAAAGCTCCCTTTCATCCGGTCATATATTGACTTTTAATCTGGGATCATGCGACTTTTGGAATCAGCGTAAAGTTCTAGCATGCCACCTGGAGCAATGCGGAATTAGAAAGTTCATGGTATCGGTATGTCGGCCGGTTTCTTGGATTTCGCCTCAAAACTGATCTTTCGAGTAGCCGCTGGCTTCTAGTTCAGCAATTTACATCGGTAGTGTTCGGCGAAGAATTATGCTAGACTCGGAGAATGGCCGTGGTTTCATCTCGATATCCGGTTTCTTTTATGAACAAAAATTACCGAAAATCGCGGTAAATCGAGCCTAGGGAAAAAGGTGTGAATTGTGATGGGCGATATTGAAAGTTTGGTAAAGTCATCGTGCAGGATAAATCAAGCGGCGTTTCGAAAAACGATCGATTGTTCATGAGGATTAAGAAAGAATGGGTATAGTGCCGAATATCAAACTGAAAGGGTCGTGGAGTGAGCGATTTAGTAAAGCCACCGATTTTTTGTCACATGTTAAGTAAAAATTGTTTTTTTTTTTTTTTAATTGAATTAGTCTCTGAACTCGGTCCGATGTCTTTTTTTTACTTGACTTCAAGTGAAAAATCTCAAATTTTCATTAAAAATTTCCGAAAATGTATCGAAAATTTGGCTGAACTCAAGGATCGAACTTTGCAGGTTTTGTAAAAATCATGCAATCACTGTCACCTGATGAAACAAGTATTATTTTGAAGGCCGATCCATTGCGAACAAAATGAGCACAAGCTGAAATTCGTTGGGCAACGCGAAAATGATACGTGCCGAATACAACGCAGAATGCACCAAAAGCAGCGAAAATTTTGAAACAGAAATTTTTAACATAAAACTAAATAATTACAAAAAAATCCCCACTTCCGCAATTCCCCGAACGCTGCCACATAGTTAATCGCAGTTATGGAACAATTAGTCTGGTGAGAACGTTCGCGTGGAAAATTATGCCGGTCGTTACGGGAATCAGGTTCTCCCGTGGGGGTGTCAGGGGTAGAAGGCGGAGGGGTAAGGGGAGGCTGGCGGACGCCTCGGAAGAAACCACGATGCTGAAAGAGAATTAGGGCCGTACAAATTCAACACTTACGTACACACACATACACACGCATTGTCTAAAAGCCATCCTAAAGCTGTAACCTCCAGCGCGTTGAACGAGATTAACCAACGTTATTGTTGTAAAAAGAAAAACTAAAAAATCTCAAACACTCACCTCGACCCTCTTCGTGAATAATTTTATCTCCGGCTTGTGTAAATATATACTTAGGACATCGTCGTAATGTCAAGGTTGCAAAATAGATCGCCTGATTGCCAATCATCATCTGGTACCATTCCATTCGTATCCAATTGCCTTGATTCCTATGCCTGATTAGCAATGGCCCGATTGGTGCCTAATTTCTGACTAGATCTTGTCTGCTGGAGACAGCGTTCTCCACTTGTCTTCAGTTCCTGATACTTGACTGGAGGTAGAAGAACTTATTTCCCGCAAAGATGGAAGTTCGGTCTCCTCGAGCTTGTGTGGCTTTGCATCGCTGCAATTATCTTGCATAAACTGCCAACTTCGACCCCAGCTTATCGATGTATTATATCAGGCAGCTGTTCTGGTTCTGATGGGTCGAATGGATTGCTAACTAGCGGGTCATTTCACTGACTTCATCCGCTGGTCTCCTTTCGATGAAATTGCATGTGGGTAATTAAGGGGCCAGGCCACTTTGAAAATTTAAAAAAATCGAAAGCAAACAAGACTTGAAGAAATCGACGATGATGAGCAATCAAAAGGGATTTTGTATGGTGCAGAAATTGCCGATTGAGTTTAGGTAAGAGTTTTTCATAGTATAAACTTCAAACGCATTTTTCTCGAAACAACGTTTTCAAAATCTAGCTCCATCGTATCTCTAAAACTAATAAACCGATTGTCTTGAAATTTGAACCACATATTGTAAACATGATTCGCAACAAGATGACACTCGATGGTTTTAACATTTTGATTTTTACTCTTTTTTTGCAAAAAAACTGCGGAATAAACGCGTTTTTTAAATCTTTTTTCGTTTCTTATCTGCCATTTTTTTTTATTTTTTGATAAAACTTTATACCCGAGGGGAATTTTGTAGCTGGTGTCATACTGAATCTAATGGACTTTGATTTTTTTGTTTCAGACAAGCCATTGCCGAGTTGTGACGGAGCTACCTAGCCCACCTATTTTTGAGGCGTTACGTTAAACTATAGTTTTTGTACTTAAAAATGAATAAACAGATTTTTTTTTAAATGTATTTCAAGACTTTATTTATCAAGCCCAACCCCAGTGCAGCCAGATCGCGCGTAAAAGTTACCGCCTCTCTAGTCTCTTACGCGTCCATCACACAATCATAGTAGCGCGTGTCCGTGAGCAAGCGACGTTCGGACATCTTCGGAAAGAGCCGAGCACGGTCGAAGTTTCCCAACCGCGCCTTCGGCATCCACACCAATACATGGACGCTGAGCACGTTCATGTGCGGCCAAGCCGAAACGAAGGCTTCGGGGGAAAAAGCAATCTGAGCACGACTCGCGCGTGACGTCACCCGACGGCACGCGCGTGGCCTTTAGATGATTTCAATGCTTATTTAGCTCTTGATTCTCTGCGTTATTATTGTATACAAAAAAATGTATCGCGCACTCTGACCGCTTATTTTTTTAGTTTGTACGTTAATTTAAATATCATAATAAATCTCAATTACAACTTATTTATCTTATATAAAATTGTTTACGCTTTCATCACACCCGTCCTTATGCCAAAAAAATTATAATTCATAAAAGTAAGCGGAAATATATTTATATTCGTATTATTATATTAATTCTCATACTTTCTTTAAGCGATAAAGCATTATCCCCAAAAACAAGCCAATCATCCATTCGGCCGTGAATCGTAGGTACCAGAAAGTGCACATATTCCACAAACGATGAGATGGTCCCGTTGGTAGTGTTCCTGGCTTCGGTCCGCAGGGTGTAATTCCCGCCCTAGTGCAAATTTTTCTCCAAATTTTTCATACTTTCTCATATTTTAGTCGTATTTGAGATTTTCGGAGAAAAAATGATTTAAAACAGATTCAAGTTCTGGTCTATTTCCCAAAAACACATTTTTCTTACTGAAAATCCATGATTCCTCATTTTTTTCCCGGAAATTTCTTTTTTTTCCTATGACCTGAGTGAACGACTGCGGAGATATTCGGAGAAAAGTTATAGATGAAAAAAATTAGATTTTCGTAAAAAAAAACTTATTACATTTTTTATCCCTCATAATTCTGAGAAATAATGAATTTGCGAAATTTTTGCAAACATTATTTTCCTTAAGGGGTAACAGCACTGTACCGGCCTGCCACGAAGCGTTTTAGACAAATAATACTTTGGGTAATTATTAAGCATATATTGAAGTATATTGCGAAAAAATTTTATGGGAAAATATTACAACATGGCGACACTGCAGCAAATTCTTCCGAGGCATGTTGAACTTAAGGTGCTCTGCGGCACGTAGTATAACTTGTGCCAATTTTAATCTGAACAAAACGATTTTTTTAAATTAAATCTAGATGAGTGTAGCTAGTGAACCACGTAGAAGATTTTAGAAATATTGATTTTTGAGTAATTGCCGAGTATTTGACTAAAAATATTCATTTAGACTTAATAAAACTAAATTCTTTTTTTTTTAGATTAAAATTGGCACAGTTATACTGCGTGCCGCAGAGGTTCGACATGCTTCCAAAGAATTGCTTCAGTGTCGCCATTTTGTAATATTTTCGGATAAAAATTTATACCAATATACTTAAATATATGCTCAATAAATACCGCAAGTATTATTTGTTTATCACATTTTCTTCCGCCAAAAAAAATATCAAAAATACGCTTCCTGTAAGGCCGTTACAGTGGTGTCACCCCTTAATGTCTTCATATAATTTCCGAGATTTTCCCGTGATCGTAATTAAAATGATGAAATATTCGGAGAAATTCGGAGAAACTCGGATGTTTGCGTAAAAATAATTATCCGCAAAACTCCGAATTCTTCATATTTGTTCCAATTCATAGAAAAATTCAGAGTTTTTTCGGAAAAAAATTGCACTAGGGGCGCGGGGTCGTTCCCCGCGCTCAATGCGTTTATTATTATTATTATTACTATTAATTCTTATTTGATTAGTTATTTTTATTAGTTATCATTATTATTTTAATTAGTTATCTTTTATTGTCGAAACATTTATTGCGCACTCTGACCGCTTATTTTATTAGTTTGTACGTTAATTTAAATATAATAATAAATCTAAATTACAACTTATTTATCTTCTAAAAAATTGTTTGCGCTTTACTCACACCCGTCCCTATGCCAAATAAATTGTAATTCATAAAAGTAAGCGGAAATATATTTATATTCGTTTTATTATATTCATTCTCATATACTTTCATCAAGCGATAAAAGCGAAGATACTTTCAAAGCGATAATTATGATAATGCTTTATGGCTTGATGAAAGTATATGAGAATGAATATAATAATACGAATATAAATATATTTCCGCTTACTTTTATGAATTATAATTTATTTGGCATAGGGACGGGTGTGAGTAAAGCGCAAACAATTTTTTAGAAGATAAATAAGTTGTGATTTAGATTTATTATTATATTTAAATTAACGTACAAACTAATAAAATAAGCGGTCAGAGTGCGCGATAAGTTTTTCGACACTAACAGATAACTAATTGAAATAATAATGATAACTAATAAAAATAACTAATCAAATAAGAATTAATAGTAATAATAATTTAAAAAAAGCACTGAGCGCGGGGAACGTTCCCGCGCCCCTAGTGCAAATTTTTTCCCGAAAAACTCCGATTTTTCCGGAAAATTTTTCCGATTTTTTCCTAATTTTTTTATGAATTGGAATAAACGTGAAGAATTCGGAGTTTTGCGGACAATTATTTTTACGCAAACATCTGAGCTTCTCCGAATTTCTCCGAATATTTCATCATTTTAATTACGATCACGGGAAAATCTCGGAAATTATATGAAGACTTTAAGGGGTAACACCATTGTAACGGCCTTACAGGAAGCGTATGATTTGATATTTTTTTTGGCGGAAGAAAATGTGATAAATAAATAATACTTGCGGTATTTATTGAGCATATATTTAAGTATTTTGGTATAAATTTTTATCCGAAAATATTACAAAATGGCGACACTGCAACAATTCTTCCGAAGCATGTCGAACCTCTGCAGCACGCGGTATAACTGTGCTAATTTTAATCTGAAAAAAAGAACTTTGTTTCATTAAGTCTACATGAGTGTAGCTACTGAACCACGTAGGGGATTTTCGATAAGTTAATTTAAACAATATTTATTATCGAATAACTGTCTTTAAAAAAAAATTGATCATTTTTAGTTAAATACTCGGCAATTACTTAAAAATCAATGTTTCTAAATCCCCTACGTAGTTCACTAGCTACACTCATC
The DNA here is from genome assembly GCA_944452715.1 of Ophion slaviceki. NCBI lineage: Eukaryota > Metazoa > Arthropoda > Insecta > Hymenoptera > Ichneumonidae > Ophion > Ophion slaviceki. The sequence goes on from OX101793.1 coordinate 7,158,247, forward strand.
TAGATTTAATTTAAAAAAAAATCATTTTGTCCAGATCAAAATTGGCACAAGTCATACTGCGTGCCGCACAGTACCTTAAGTTCAACATGCCTCGGAAGAATTTGCTGCAGTGTCGCCATTTTGTAATAATTTCCCATAAAATTTTTTTGCAATATACTTCAATATATGCTTAATAATTACCCCAAGTATTATTTGTCTAAAACGCTTCGTGGCAGGCCGTTACAGTGGTGTTACCCCTTAAGGAAAATAATGTTTGAAAAAATTTCGGGAATTCATTATTTCTCAGAAATATGAGGGATAAAAAAATGTAATAAGTTTTTTTTACGAAAATCTCATTTTTTTAATCTATAACTTTTCTCTGAATATCTCCGTAGCCGTTTACTCAATAGGAAAAAGAAAAAGTTGCGCAAAAAAATTAAAACAATTTTTTTTTTACGAAAACCTCATCTTTTTCATCTTTAAATTTTCTCCGAATATCTCCGCAGTCGTTCACTCAGGTAATTGGAAAAAGGGAAATTTCCGAAAAAAATAATAATAAGTTTTTTTAACGATAATCTCATTTCTGTTCATCTTTAACTTTTCTCCTAATATCTCCGCAGCCGTTCACTCACGTCATAGGATAAAGCGAAATTTCCGCGAAAAAAATGAGAAATCATGAATTTTCAGTTAAAAAAATGGGTTTTTGGGAAATAGACCAGTACTTGAATCTATTTTAAATCATTTTTTCTCCGAAAATCTCAAATATGCACTAGGGGCCCCTGCGGATCAAAGCCAGGAACGCTACCAACGGGACCATCTGATCGCTTGTAGCGTATGTGCACTTTCTGGAACTTACGATTGTCTTGTTTTTGGGAATAATGCTTTATCGCTTGATGAAAGTATGAGAATTAATATAAATATATTTCCGCTTACTTTTATGAATTATAATTTATTTGGCATAAGGAGGGGTGTGATGAAAGCGTAAAAATTTTTATATAAGATAAATAAGTTGTAATTTCGATTTATTATTATATTTAAATTAACGTATAAACTAAAAAATAAGCGATTAGAGTACGCGATACATTTTTTTGTATACATTAATAACGCAGAGAATCAAGAGCTAAATAAGCATTGAAATCATCTAAAAGCCTCGAGCGTGCCGTCGGGTGACGTCACGCGCGAGTCGTGCTCAGATTGCTTTTTCCCTTGAAGCCTTCATTTCGGCTTGGCCGCACATGAACGTGCTCAGCGTCCATGGATTGGTGTAGCTGCCAAAGGCGCGGTCGGGAAACTTCGACCGCGCTCGGCACTTTCCGAAGATGTCCGAGCGTCACTCGCTCTCGGACACGCGCTACTACGATTGTGTGATAGGCGCGTAAGAGACTCGAGAGGGGGTAACTTTTACGCGCGATCTGGCTGCACTGCCAACAAAAAAAAAAAAAATCGCGAAAATAGCCTTTTTCGTGGCTCTAAAGTGGACTGGCCTGTTAATCCACAAAACAATTTACCGGAGGTCCAATCTGTTAGCAGTCCTGTTGGTTTCTAAAAGCTTGAGTTTGTAGTACGTCTTCGTGACATTCTAGGTCATACCTGTCTCCCAGTAATTTTTTGTCACGATACTTTTGCCTCTGTGGTCCCGAGTATATTGCCTTCTGCCTCTGGGGAAGCACTATCGGTTCAAGGTTGGTCGTTCCCTCGTATTCATCTGTGGCGGACACTGGTATTGCCACTGTTGGTCCGTGGTTGCACTCCTGGTGGAATCGTGGGTTGTATCATTTCGGGTGTCTTGAGGCTAATCTGCCTGTTTCGTAGAGCTCCACTGATGGTCCTTCTTCTCTGACATCCAGCATCCAAATACTTTTTCTATATTTCTCGAATCCATATGGAAAACGGTGAGCAATTTTAGTTTGTTTGCGACAGGATGTGCTGCTAGCCATGGTTTTATTGTTATTGTCGTTGTTTTTTAAATCGTGCTATTATGGTAATAGATTTTATTTGTTCGAGCAACGCACTTCCTCTGTTGATACTGGGAAACATTCACCAACCCTCGGAGGTTAGGCTCGATCTTAATTTAGACCGGAACAATAAGGCGAACTCGATGGCGACACTCGAGGGCTCCGACACGACCTCGGTTGCCACCCAGTTAAAAAAAACACAAGAAAAATGAAATGTTGCTTTGCGAAAGCAGCTTCCTTCGGCGAGAGGGTCAGTGGTTACTGCAGTGCACAATCGTGTTGCATGAATAAACGGAGGGATCCAACTATGACCGCCTTCTGCGCCCGACCTGCTAGCAACCGGGCACGGGGCTTGCAAACCGGTATGCGGGCGAGGCCTGACACAAAATACTCCTCCATCCTCATAAGCGCGCTGATGAAGAAGACAACAAGAGTCACCCAGCATCCCCGGTGCAGCTCACGTAGCTCGGCCAGGAGAGGTTGATACTTGAGCCGTTTCTCGTCTTCCTTTCGCGACACGTTTACCTCAGCCGGGCAAAGAACTCAATGGCGTATATCGTCTTGTCGTCGAAATCGGCGTGGACAATATCCGGATTAGTCGCTCGAAGCGGCCCGATGATCGCGAACGAAAAGTTCCAATAAATCTTGCACCTTTCGCCCTCGAAAACGGACTCAATATCTCCTGGTAAATAAGGCGGCACGGGTTCCCAGTCTAGGCCATAAGAGTGCCGTAGATGGTAATAGAAGTTGCGTTATGACGATGGATATAACCGGAGACTGCATGTACCGGGCAGACCGATAGTAGATGCGATAGTGTCTCCGACGATTGCTTTCATGCACGACACAAAATGGTCGACAGGGGCTGACTCATAACGCGACTGCCATGGACCAGGGTGTTGATAACTCCATATTTGCAGGCGCAGATAATCCCTTCGGTCTCGGACATCAGTCCAGCTGACCGCAAGAAGCAAAAGGTTAGCTGGGTGGACAGCTCTTGCTTCTCGATGTGTTGAAAAAACACACCGTGCATGGGTCTGCCCACATGCTGCCCAGTTAGGACATTTTTTTATCTCCGCGTTTATGTAGTTTTCGAGCTTGTGCTCATTCCCACCAAGGGCCACCGTTTTAGGTTAATACGTTAACCTAAACGTCTCTTGATGTTTTAAAGGGTCTGAGTCTCTTGGCCCAAGTTTCCGCCTCCGCCACGGGGAGGCGTACTTGTACTTTCCAGCATATTTTTTACTCGCGGATTTTACGTGTTGGCAATGGCTAGGGCCCGCGCACTGACTCTATTTAATGTCAAAATCTCCTTACGTAAAAAAATTGTCCCGTTCACTGGCCGAAGCCAGGAACAGTACTCATGTCCAATCCAGTCGTGCCCGGTATAATCCGACGTTTTGAATAGATTCCGGGCACTCTTTGCTCTTCACGTGATGTTTCACCTCTTTTCTTTTACACCGCACTCAATTCGCGCATTTTGGTGTCTTCTTGTCCGGGCATAAGTCCTGTATATGTTTTTTGAACTGCAGCGCTCACCGATTTTATCTGGAGCACTGCAGTTCTTTACTCTGTAAAGTACCCTAGGCACTTGAAGCACCGGGTCACGTTTGAGTATTCCACCGATCTATAGGCATCCCAGGCGAGGAACAAACGTCCCCGCCCGAGGATACCTTCAATTAATGGCATTGTGACTTCGCTGATCCAGTTGTATCTCCCGTACATATTTTTATAACAATGGAAGAAGGAGACCACCTCTGCGAGGTCAGCCTCCTCGTCATTCATACATCTTAAAAGATTTTTCCTAATCAAGTCACTCGTTAGGTCGTCCATTTCATGGTTCGTTTCCACGCCGTATACCACGATGGCCGGGCTTTTCTTGATTGGTAGTTCAACCCTGAGATTAATCTAACTAAGGTCCATGTTGGTTATAATTTCGACGTCCTCCTTGGAGGTCACGTTCAGGACAACTCCTTTCTTGCGCGTCTACCTGACAGACGCGACTTTTAGCTTCATGCGATGTTCGCTTAGTCCCTTGAACCGATCCTTGCGGATCTGTTCACTGTCACGCGGATCGCCCTTCTTGGTCGGTCTCACAATGATGGCTCGAGCCGCTCGCCGAGCACCAGAAGTGACTGACGTGACTGGCTGGACCAACGGAGCCTGTACTCTGCCGATTAAGCCGATCAGTCCTATTATCGCAGCAAACGCACGTCTTAATTGCTTCAGCTCTTCGGCTTGCTGTTTCAACTTTAGTTACAGGATCTCATGTTTGGTCTTCAGCAGCGTCTTATCCAGAGCAATTCCTCTTATCTTTTGCTCGTAGTATCCCATATTGTTGCTGAGAACTGAGCGGACCCCACTCTTGGTCATTTTCTTTGCGGTCTCTTCTGCGAACTGATATGCTTCTATTTAGTTTCTTTGGTTCTCCAGTCAGTTTTGCAGGTCCTTTCCATTTTGCCCTTCTGAGCTTGCCTCCGATGCTTCGAGCACCTGCTCCTCTTCTTCTTCATCCTCTTGTTCCCCACTGGGCTTTAGGAATTCCTCGTCACGGATCCAGCTTTGTGGGCGCTTCATCGTCTTCTTGCTTTCCCCTCTGGGATCCGACAGGGAGCCTCCGCGTTCGGAGGACCCTTCCAAGTTACCATCGAGATTAGTTCCTCTTCGTGTACATTTCCCGCTCCTCTGGCAGCGTCCTCCCATCGAAGTGTTCGACGTAACACTGGTCCTTCTTTGTGTGCTGGTCGTTGCCATTTTCTTTTCAGTTTGTTTGCCATTTTTGTTTGTGTTGCTGCCATACATGTTCCCACGATTATCATCGGAAATATATATCCACCCCGTCTCCCTTCATACCAGGGTAAGGGCATTGTACAACCACGGTTCCCCTGGGCCATGGAGGTTTGGCGGGTTTGAAACCAGTCTGCTCTCTGGCCACGTATCCGTTGGCCGCCGCCGGGATTGGGGTAATTGTTTGAAAACGTATTCGTCCTCCTGGCCCGCGCGGTCGAGCCAAGATCCTCTCTCCCAATAACCCCACATACCCCAGCGACCCCCTTGCAGTTTTCGGGCTTCAGGCGCAAAAAGAGCTCGGGAGGCGCCAGCAGATCGTTGCGACGCCAGGCTTCCGATATTTGAGCTGGGAGCCCCAGCGGCGCTACTCCCCGTATTCTCTGCCACCCATTTGGCTAGTATAATTTCAGAAGAATTCCGAGTCCGGACAGTCTGCTCAGAGCGACGGAGTCTGCCAGCAAGGCGTGGAACCCTCCCGGTCGAGGGTCTCTGCCGGGCTATCTGCCGCCTTATAAAGAAATGTCCCCACCCCATGAAGCTCTTGCGATGTTCGATCTCCAGGGGCGGGTCCAAGCTCGTTATTACATCGCTTGCTATTCTGAAAACAGGTTATAAAAACACTCCAATCCTAAGAGCTCACGCTCGGCGCTGTTACGCAGCATGTACAGGTGCGGGCTGAAAAATCGACGATGTGGACTCCGAGTTCACTAACTAAATACTAAATGAGTAGATTAGGACCGGGACAGTGAGGATATTGGGGGCGGTGAACTAGTTTTTCCCAGACAGACCTGATTTCCAGATCCCTCTGAGACACTGACTGCAGAAGGCCCCCTTGACGCCCCTTGACGCCCTCAGTGTCTTGTATTCAGTTAAAAGTTTGTTTTCGGGGGTTTTTGGGGTCGCTGATTACAAGTCTGAAGTTCAAATTTAAAAACAACAAAGTGGTGGATCTGATGCTGGCTCGACCGAAGGTCACCTTAGAACTGGAATACAATAGCAGGTATATAGGATCGTCCGCTCCCCAGCTTGAAACTCGACTCCAGAATATTATTGTACCTAACCCACTACCTCAAAACCTTGAAAACGAAACTTCATTTTTCGACTTATGGCCAGAGATTGGGGATTGCATCCCACTGTGCAGCATCCGGGTGTTTGACGACGCTCCTGTCTACCAGTCAAACATCACCCGCGATCCTTCTACTTTCCCACGCTTGAGATGAAAAACAGCGTACTTGTCCAACCCGAAGCCCATATACCAGCCGCCCGCGTGTATGCCGCTACGATGTTCAAGAGGAGCTTAAGCCCCTCGCCCTAGGAGCGTATAGCTTGAGATCATCCATATAAAGTCGATGAGTAATCGCTCGTCCACGCCCTCGGGGGCCCCTGCCTCGTACCCACGTGCAGCCCGAAAGGCGATTGATAGGGGTAATAGTGAGACGCAAAAGAGGAGGGGGCTGAGAGAATCTCCCTAAATATTGACTCTCCTATACCCCACCACTCCAGTCGACACGTTGCCTTCACTACTTTTAACTGTAAAGCGTGTCTTCCGGAGTGGCATGAGCTGCTTAATGCATCCCACTATGTGAGGACTCACTGAAAGGCGCTCGAGTACGCAGATGATCGGTCTGTGACTGACAGTGTCAAACACTTTACGCAAGTCTTTCCAAGCGACTGACAAGGAAAGGTCGCAAGGTGTCCCCCTCCGATTTCGATTAAATTTGGCATGTTTGTAGAGCAGATAAAAATAGGCGATATGTATTTTTTTAGATCTGCGGAACCCAATATTTAAGGGGTGAAACGCACCCTTGAAAATAGTGATGATTTTCGTTTGTCGTCGATAACTCTTTAACGATACGAGATATGAAAAAATGTCAAATTACAACATTTCTTTTTCCGTATACTATACATTGGAAATGAGAACGATGCAGATAACAACAAATTTCATATTGTTTATTGCAAAAATGCAATTTTTTCATACCTATATCCGAGAATTTTTAACCGATTGGAATGTAAATTTGCATACATATATGGCTGAACAAGACGGGGTTACGGATTTTCTGGTTTTCCGATATCTCTTTATTAAAAGGTTGAAACTGCCCTTTAATTTTTTTTAGAAAAAAGCATCGAATAATCAGCTACGCTTTTGCCATTCCGGGTTAAATCCACGTTAATATACGTTTGTTCTATGATACGATTGCATATTCGTAAATTCCACTTCCCGCCCCCTCCTCCCATCCGTTCCCCTCTCGAAAGGTAAACGTTCAAAATTTCTTACGGTGCGGCATGGAAGAAGATTCGCATAAATAAAAATGGGTTACAATGAAAGTTCAATCAGTAAAAATAGTCGAAACAAATTTTCTCGATTTGGCGGAATGCCTTCTTAAGGGGTCAACGCACCGTTAAATACTTCGTTCTTCCCATAACTTTTGAACGGGCCGAGATACAAAAAAAAGTTTAAAGGGAAGAAATGTTGGATTTTTCGACTACTAGCCGTTTATGACGATAATGGCGAATATAACAACAAATGTTAATTGTTCATTGCAATCATTCGTCACTAACTAATTAAAATCACGCTTCCTTTTTCCGCTAAGACGGGCACACGTAAGGTTCGCAATCACGGACTAGTTTGTTGTTTCGCGAATCAACTGTATGATTATTGTATATTACTGTATTATTATTGTATATTATTGTATTATAATTGTTTCGGGATTACAATTTAATCGGACGTTTATTTGCGTTTACTTATTTTATAACCGTTTAAACTGTACTTTTTTAATGCATTATATGTAATACAATAATGATAGTCATGGTAAAAGTGTTTCAAACAAAGAGATTTCTTGTTCCACGCACAAGTGATAATAGCTGCTTCGCCGCACATATCGCATGCCACTGCATTTTGTGAAAACCAAAATTCTACGGGATTTTCCAAGTTCGGTGGTCTCTCTTGTTCGTAATCGCTTTTGTACCACGCATATTTAAAGAGGTTTGTAAACCGTGGCGAAGAAAACTGATTGTGTGTAAGAGATTGTAACTTAACACTATTGTCTCTCAAGTACAAATTGACGTCATAATCGTATAATATTACTATGTCAGAAAAGTGTTTGACGGAGTTTTTCCCTACACGAAAGCCATAAAAATCAATGGGTTGGGTCATTCCCGTTAAACCTGCAAGAATTGCTTATTATGATGTGGACCGATTGTCGACAGGACTAATCATACTGGTAAAATATATTTACCTGCTGGAATAGTTAAAACTTTGATATCCTTCACTTGCATATCTATTTCTTTAAATGCAGCTGGACATTGACCGCTCCAAGAATTCAGAAGTATTATCGATTTTGGACCCGTATTAGGAATATATATTTCGTGAAACCAACGGTTGAAGTAATTAGTCGTTAATTTTACAGATTTCGAAGCCAATAGAAATATATTTTCGGCTCTGAACATAGTTTGTTCCACTCGAGGACCAAATTTGCCAGTAGGTTCGTTTAAAACTATCAACATAGGTGCCAAAAGCTTGCCACTCGCAGAAATCAAAGGCTGTATAGTATAACTGTGTGTTGTTGATGTTTTCGATTGCACTACTGTCTCAACGGATTTCTGCTCCGCTTTCGCCAATGTGCGGCCTGTATGTAGCTCTAAATTGAATCTACTTTGATCAGACTTAAATGTGTTTTCAGCGCCAACTTTGGCCATGTTGACTTTCACCGTTTCTATGAATTGTTTAGCTTTATCTTGACAATTGACATAATTGACACAATTCGATGTTGTTTTTTTTAATGTTTTCACCTAAAAAGCCAATGCCTTAAAATCTACGGCTGGCATTTCTACAATTTGTCGTGCACGTAAGGCCCACCGTCGAAGATCCATATCATGGACAGGCAGCTTTTTGTCCAAGGCGTCAATGAAATTGTTTAACGTGTAGTGAGCTATTTTTGTTAACTTTTCTTTGTGGGTGCCACCCTTGTTGATACTATGGGCCCATCGGCGTAATTGCCGCACTGATTTCACCTTTCCGAATTTCGTTTGAACAGCTGATATTTTTCTATTCCCGTCTGTCCCGGATCTTCAGTAATCCATAGCTCTCGTCTTGTATTCGTAACTTAATTCTTCTATACCTTTCGTACATACATTTTCATCATCTTCGGGATTTAGGCATCGTTGTACGTGCCAATCTTCTTCACTGTTATCTTCTATTGTAGGAGCTTCATGAATTTCGTTTGGTGACAGGAAATCCAAACCGGTTTCAAATTCCATTTCCATAGGTTGATCCATCGCTTCGATGATTATGTTTTCTAGGTCCTTACTGAACTGTTTTTCCCTATCTGTGACTGGAGTTGGAGACAAATTCATAGCACTTATCGCTATGGATAAAAGTTGAATAATGTTGACGGAATTAACATACATTTTTTTGAATTTAGAACACAAAAAGTACAACTGGCTTCTTCATCGTAAACTGCCGCAATGATGAGCGTTGCTGAATTTATATACGCTATTTGTCAGCACACGTACATTCGTATAGCGAGAAAGATAATAACACGCACTCTTATTGAACGTTTTATCAATCCATAATGTGATCTCTAGGTTATCTCAGGGTAGCCGCTCTTTGCACCGTAGTCTCTCTTTACCTCAAGTATTACTTTCGTTCATTGGTTTGGCATTTGTAATTATGATGCAGCGTTTTCAGCCGATTTAAGTGTTTTGCATCACTTCGTTCACGAGTTGCAGCGGAAACCCAAAGACGCCGTAATCTCTGCAGATAGTGTTCCCGATACGATGAGAGGAGTGGAGTTTTAAAAATATACAATTGTAATTCAGTCGCTTTCCGAAGTACAGAGTTAATCGATAATTGCAAAAGCCTTACCTATTTCTGTGCCCGTATCAGCGGAATACGAAAGAGTGATTTTCATTAGTTCGTGACCAATGATTGCAATTAACAATTAACATTTGTTGTTATATTCGTCATAATTGTCATAAACGGCTAGTAGTTAAAAAATACAACGTTTCTTCCCTTTAAAATTTTTGTATAGCGGCCCGTTCAAAAGTTATCGGAAGAACAAAGTTTTTAACGGTGCGTTGACCCCTTAAGAAAGCATTTCACCAAATCGAGAAAATTTAGACTATTTTTACTGATTGAACTTTCATTGGAACCCATTTTTATTTCTACGAGTCTTCGTCAATGCCGCACCGTAAGAAATTCTGAACGCTTACCTTTCGAGAGGGGGACGGTTGGAGGGGGCGGGGTGTGGAATTTACGAATATGCAATAGCATCATAAAACAAACTTATATTGACGTGGATTTAACCCGGAATGGCAAAAGGGTTACTGATTATTCGATGCTTTTGTCTAAAATAGTTAAAGGGCAGTTTCAACCCCTTAATTAAGAGATATCGGAAAACCAATAAATCCGTAGCCTCTTCCTGTTCAGCCATATATGTATACAAATTTACATCCCAATCGGTTAAAGATTCTCGGAGATAGGTATGAAAAAATTGAATTTTTGCGATAACAATTTTTTTTGTCATTTGCATGGTTCTCATTTCCAATGTATAGTATACGGAACAAAAAATGTTGATGCAGTTTGAAATTTTTTCATATCTCGTATCGTTAAAGACTTATCGACGAAAACCGAAAATCATCCCTATTTTCAAGGGTGTGTTTCACCCCTTAAATAATGGGTTCCGCAGATATAAAAAAAACCTACCGCCTATTTTTTATCTGTTCTACAAACATGCCAAATTTCATCGAAATCGGAGGGGGACACCTTGCAACCTTTCCTTGTGAGAGGTTACGCTTGTGCTGGACCGCGTCCAGTCCTGGAGTGGCTTGACTAGATATTTGCGAAACCTAGTTTTCGGTGTGATAAGTGGTTGGCCTGGCACACCGGTGGCTATTGCGAGAGAGTTTTTCTCGATCGGGCGATGGACACGCCAACTTGCCAAAGCCAATTATCGTTGTTTTTGTTTTTAAATATTATTTTTAGGTGGTATTATTATGATAAGAATTATTATAACGTTTATTTCCATATTTATTATATTATTAACATTATCATTAGTAGTTTATTATTAGTCTTATTACGATTAATCATATACATATTCTCCTTCCTTGCTCTCCCCCTTTCGCGGGTTTTGTTAAACATATACTCAGCAAAAAATTAAAGGAACGGAACATTTTTTTTAATTTAATGATCTTCGAAAAGCCGTACCTCCGTGAAAAATTGTTGTACCGGGGGGAGGGGGAAGGGGTAAAAAAAACATTTTATAGCTTGAAATGTTTAGTTTAAGAATGCACTATGGCGCTATGGCGCTATGATAAGAAATAGCGAGAAGAAATTTTTTGAAATTTTTTAGTTTTCGAAAGCGTCCATGTGCTTAAACAAAAATATCCTGGCTTAATCAATGCTGGGGTCATGGAGCGTGGTTCTTTAGCTTCAATTTTGTTTTTTTTTGCTCGTTGTACGACCATTTGTTGCTGAGATATCGCCGATTGAATGAAAAGTCAGTTTTTTTCTTCGATCATCGATATCTCATGAAGTGACGATCGTACAGCGAGCGGAAGGTGGGTTTTGGAAACTTGAATGAATCCTCTATAAGTGCCTTTTGGTATTTTAGAGGAATATAATTTTTTTTCTAAGCTTCATATTGATTTGAAAAAGTACAAAAGCCGATGTTTTCTGCCGTTTTGAAAAATCCAACGCCACTTTGAAAATATTGCAAAAATGACCAATGTTTCTAGGTTTTTTTTAGCTCAGTACATGCCCAAAAACCCTGTAAATTTTCAAATCGATCGGTTGAACCGTTTTTGTTACCCGATACGTCAAAGTTTTGTCAAAAATTAAAGGAACACTTTCATTGCTCTTTAAACGTCATCTAACAAAGGTTAAGACGAAAAAAAAATTGGCAGTTTTTCTTACAATTTCGCATTGTCCACTCATCAAATGTAGAAAAAAAATTTTATCTTAATTTTAAAAAGAATAAAAATTAATTTTTTTTCCAAATTTTGAGTTATATTTCGAAATTCAGGTTTTCTTCTTCTTGTCATTTCTTTATTTTCCGGATGACAAAGAACACGAATAACTTATTTGCAAACGTATCAGGTTGTTCAATCATTTTCATTAATTAATTACAATGATCGATTTCAGTCGAGCAGGTGCTTTAAAAAGACAGGAGTCTATTTGGCATATAAGTATCAACAGTCAACGCCGGTAGAATGGGTAGATTGTTCACCTCTGAATGAGAAAGATCGAGTTTGAGGCGTGTCTACGCTAATTTTTTTCTGTTTTTTTTTCACTGATCAACATCTAGTGAGTAAAACAATTCCAAATGAGAAAAAAAAATCAAACATAAGAATGAATTTAAAAAAATACAAACACTGAAGTAATTAATTTGGAGCTCGAGTGAAAATTTTGATCCATGTGAACACAACGATAGAAAAGTCACAGACATTTGAGGTTTTGTAGGCTTATTACATAGTAGGCTTATGGGCATTGTCACACTGGCGTTTTGCGAGCGTGTTTCTAGCGAGGCGATCGGTCAACGTGCTCGCCACGAGCGCGCAACGTGTAACTGCGCGTGTACAATCCGCCTTTGGCCAGTTAGTTACTGTTGATTTTTTTTTCCTAATTTGGCATTTCTGTACTCACTAGATGTTGATTAATGGGGAAAAACAATCGAAAAAAGTGAGCGTCGGCTTGCCTTGAATTTGATCTTTCACGTTCAGAGGCGGACAATCTACTCATTCGACTAGCGTTGACTGTGCGACTTGGATGCCAAATGGATTCATATCATTTCGTAGCACCGGGGCGATTTAAAGCAATCAGTTTAATTAATCAATGAAAATTATTGAACAATATGATACATTTTCAAATAAGTTATTTGTGTTCTTTTTCATCCGCCGAATTACTGTGCTATTGTGTACTCAGCGTCGAACTTTGCTAGTGAATATCTCGGCCAATTTGTGTCGCACGACATTTAAAAAAAAAAGCGTTTTGTTCGGAAAGAGATACCCTACATGCTCACGAACGGAAACTAGTAGTTGAGATACACCCGTATATACATATATACCTGCGTGTCTACACGTATGCGGGATAGCTCATAAAAACCCAAAACCCATTTCGTTAAGTGCGTTTTCTCCAGAGCTTACGGACAGAGTGCAATAAGGAACCTGCGCCCTCGCGTGAGAGCCGATGAGAGTTCCCGAGTATAAGAGAGAGTGGCATGTTGTGCAGCCCTCGTCAAGTATGAGAAAAAGAGAGATTAGATGGAGAGAAAGTGAGAGGGTTGGGGTGCCAAGGACAGAGGGAGGAAAAGAAATATTACAACTCTCGGTCTTGCTGGTGCAGTTCCATTTCTTCGCACCGTCTCCGGTATCGCGCACAGCCGTTGTCGTCATATCCGCACCGCGTCTTTCTCCCACCGATTTTTATTCTCCCCCGAACGTTACTCTTCTCTCGCTTTTTTGCCTCGCCAAAGAGAGGAAAAGAAAATTACGAGACAAAGGGAAAAGTAAAAAGCAGGATAAAAAATTCCGAAGAAAAAAGTGCGAAAGTGCGGTAAGCTATATGGATACGCGCGGGCGTGCGTGTGCGTGTGCGTGTGTGTGTGTGTGTGTGTGTGTGTGTGTGTGTGTGTGTGTGTTGTGTGTGTGTGTGTGTGTGTGTGTGTGTGTGTGTGCTTGTGTGTGTGTGTGTGCTTGTGTGTGTGTGTGTGTGTGTGCGTGTGTGTGTGTGTGTGCACGCGTGCATGTTGTCGCACTGATGCACGACCAACGAAAGAGAAAAAACGAAGGTACATTCAAGAGGCAGATTGGTCGAGTGACGAAGGGTGGCGGGTGCGAGGGAGAGGGGGCTATCGGGTAGCGAGGAAACGAGGCACTAAATTACCTCGAGACTTGAGAGAGAGACGGCGTCCCGGCGTCGGAGAGTCGTGCAGCGGTACAGACGGCCACATGAATATCGAACGTCGCCAAACTCACCCCTCATCATACATACGCGAGTTCTCCGTCAATCTGCATTCACACTGTGAACCTCCCTCGGTCTCCCCCGTACGCGAGTTCTCCGTCAATCTGCCTTCACACTGTGAACCTCCTCTTGCTCTCTCCCTTCCATTTTTCTCCGTTACCCTCCGTTTCTAATGTCTCTCATCGCTTTTACATCTGCATATATATGTATATACATCCACCGACGAGACCAGTTCTGTCTACGCCAATGCCATTTGCCCTGATGCTGCTAACCCTTCGGTTGAGCCTCTCTTTCCCCGTTTCGTATCACTCTGGTTTCCTTCCCTTGTAGGAATATATGTCGGGAAAAACTGCCACTGATCTGCCTTTCCTGAATAATATCAGGCCATGGTCAGGCCGTCCAGCATGGATCAGGTTCAGCATGTGACAGGTCTTAGGCCAGGCCCCGATCCGCCGTTCCCTCTTCCGGGAACTGATTAGGACTGGACATCACAATGATCAAGTACTGCAAAGGCTTTTGGCGATCTAGCGGAGTAAAGTAAATAGTATTAGGTGGTATACTGATACTTATTATCCCTTAACACTCGAGAGGTGACTCTCGGTCATCATTTACTATTCGGGCGAGAAAGGCCTCGAGTGCAAACCGTTTTTTTCACAGATATCGCGAAATAATAAGCGAAAGTGCATTCAATAATTTGGCTATTCGTTATGCGCAAATCATTAGTTATTGTAATTCTGGTATTTATCATACGCATTCTTATCCTCGTCGATTATCATTGATACAATGATATCTTTTAATGGTAAATAGAATTACAACAGATGTAGTGGTTACATCCGAATCAATTATAAATATCATTGATGAGGTGAAAAGGAGAGTAGCTTTACACAGTTCTTAAAAACACGTTCTACTTTTCCGGACATGTAAATGTTCTGACCGGGTAGACATTACGTGAAGATGTACTTGCTCGCAATGCATCCCTGTCCGAAGATTGTAATTTGCAAACGTAGAGGGTACGCCGTAAAAAACGTTTTCGTGATCTTTCCGGTGTGTTCCATTGGAGGGCCCGGTCGGGTAATTGAGACCAGGCAAGTCGGGCCAGGGCCCGACACACAGGAGGGAATGCCTAGTGCCATTTCAGCAAGGGTGTCTGTCGCTATCGCCATATACCGGAGATAAAAATGGGAGGAAACCGGCGAGAACGGGCTCAGAAGTTAGCGAGGAAACGTGAGAAAAGCTTTCAAAACATCCAGTCGCCAAACAGGACGGAAGAGGTGTGGAGGGAGAGGACAGAAGTTCGAATGGAAATCGAGACCAATGTTCCATCGTTATTTGGATGTTTACAGTCTCTCCAGTAACGACCCCCCCTAACCTCTCTCTCTCTCTCTCTCTCCTCTCTCTCTCTCTCTCTCTCTCTCTCTCTCTCTCCCTCTCTCCCTCTCTCCCTCTCCCTCTCCCTCTCCCTCTCCCTCTCCTCTCCTCTCCCCTCTCTCCCTCTCTCCCTCTCTCCCTCTCTCCCGCTCGCCCTCTCTCTCCCTCTCTCCCTCTCTCTCTCTCCTCCCTCTCTCCCTCTCTCTCTCTCTCTCTCTCTCTCTCTCTCTCACTCTCTCTCTTCTCTCTCTCTCTCTCTCTCTCTCTCTCTCTCTCTCTCTCTCTCTCCCCCTCTCCCTCTCTCCCCCTCTCCCTCTCTACCCCTCTCCCTCTCTCCCCCTCTCCCTCTCTCCCCCCTCCCTCTCTCCCCCTCTCCCCCCTCTCCCCCTCTCCCCCTCTCCCCCCCTCTCCCCTCTCCCCCTCTCCCCCTCTCCCCCTCTCCCCCTCTCCCCCTCTCCCCCTCTCCCCCTCTCCCCCTCTCCCCCTCTCCCCCTCTCCCCCTCTCCCCCTCTCCCCCTCTCCCCCTCTCCCCCTCTCCCCCTCTCCCCCTCTCCCCCTCTCCCCAGTCCCCCACTTCGTGATTATCCGTTGTCGCACTTTCACCTTATCAACACACGCACCGTCCGCTCATTTACCCATAAACGTGAGCTAACTTTTTCTCTGAACTACATACCTATAGCTATACTTCTATGCGCTTACGTATACTCACACTCATATTCACGTGTGCGTGCGTGCGAGTGTGTGCATGATACTGAGTACGATTGTACGTATATATATATACATATATATATCACCGTCATCGTGTCGTCAAACTGCGGCGTATGCAGTAAACCGCCCAACCGACGGGACACCATGGTAGTGTGCTCCGGCGATTGCGGTAAATGTTTCCATGTCCTATGCGCTACAAAGATGTTTGAGTATGATCCGTATGATTCCAACAAATCATCCGCTTTTCCCTGCGACGCGTGCGCAATGCATCGATCGCATATCGCTCAACGCACCCCTGATAATTCGCCAGAGCGACCTCGAGCTGCCCAAGACTCGACCCCTAATGTCACGTTACAGGATATCTTTAAATCAACCTCACCCACTGAAAACATGTTACAAGCAATCCAACGCACCCTATCTACTGTCGTTCAAGACATTAACGTACTGAAACAGCAAAATGAGAATATGACCCAGCGGGTCTCAGAACTCGATCGCAAAGTGAACGCTACCATCTCCGATACACAGGCCATACGTTGCGAATGCTCAAGGCTTAATGATAAAGTTGATGCAGCTGTGTCTGACTTCTCTCGACGATCGTCAGATCGCTGCATGTCGGAAATAACCTTGACAGGCATTCCGATGGATCTACAGGACACCCCTGATGAAATCATTCAAAAAGTGTTTCGTGCTCTTGGTATTCCCGACCTGGTCACTGATGTCCTTGCTGATCAACCTGGTACTTCCTCCTCGCCCAGGGTGATACATAAATCATACATAGTCGTTCTTAAGTCTCCAACTGTGCGTGACTTCATCCTTGAAAAAAAACGAGCTAAAAAAACCTTGACCACACGCGATGTTTTCTCCGTCGTGCGCCCTGGTAACATATTTGTGAGTGAAATGCTTCCAACCTCTACCTACTCTTTGTATCGCAAAACCAAAGCCAAAGTAAAAATTGTGGGCTTCAAACACTCTTGGACCTGAAGTAACACTATCTACGTGCGGAAGTCCGATGGTGCACCGCGCATCACTATACATAACGAGGCTGATCTTGCAAACCTAGGTTGACTAGATCGAGTTCCACTTAGCCATAATGACTTGCGAACCACACTTGTACCTCGATCTCTTGATATTTCATCCTTAAAAACGGCTCACTTTAATGCGAATTCGTTGTTGGGCCACTTCGACGTAATAAATGAGCATCTATCCAGAAATTTTTATCACATAATTTCAATATCTGAGACATGGCTCACCAGCAACGTATCTGATTTCCTCATCACTTTACCAGAATATGCACTGCTATGACACGACCGAAAATGTAAACGTGGTGGCGGCGTAGCTATCTATGTCCACAATAGTCTTAAAGTGAGGGTTCTTGAATATTTACCAAATATAATGCTAAACTCTCCTGAGTTCATAATAATTGAAGTAATAAATCAAACGAATCAACCCTTGCTTTTCAGCTACATTTACAGACGGTCGAAAGGGTTTCTATTCGATGAATTTTTCAACACGCTCTCACGCTTCGCTTTCGACTATACCAATATGATAATTGTTGGCGACCTAAATTGCAATTTATTGAGTACCAGATTCGAAGCAAAGTTTATTCGTGAAACTGCTATGGCTCAGTCGTCTCATATTGTTGAATCGGATGCCACATTTCATACCGCAACTTGTAATTCCTTGCTCGACGTTTTCATAATCGATCACCCATCCAAACTGTTATCATTCCATAAAAGCTCATCGCCTTTCATTGCAGGTCACGATCTTATCTCCATCACTTATCAGTTTCAATCTCGGACTCGCATAGATCGGGTCATCTCTCGGCGAGCCTTAAACTCGTTCAGTCAAGCTCAATTTTGCAACTCTCTATCGACTGCCCTTACTGACCACATCGTTACATCTCTTGATCTGTATGAAGCTGAGTCCGAGATTGACAGCTGCTTGGAAAACTTCAATGAAATAGTCACAACAACTTTCGATCAATACGCTCCGCAACATGAGTTCCGTGTGCATCGCCCGCTAGCGCCCTGGATGACCCCTGAGCTTAGGACACGAATAAAAAAGCGAAATTCACTTTTAAAACAAGCCAAGCGCTCACACAACGTCTTAAGCTATGCCATCTATCGGCAATTTCGTAACACACTTGCTGCTGACATGAAATCGGCTAGAGATGAGTTTCATCGGCGGAGGCTGTCGGGCATCTCCGACATTTCTCGTTTGTGGAAAGAGTTGCGAACCTTGGGGCTCACTAAACCCACTGCTGTCTCGCCTTTTAATTTTTTTTCCTCCGACGAATTAAACCAGTTTTTCGCACAGGTGACCAACACATCCGCGCACTGTCATCCCTCTCATTTATCTTCTATCCTTGATGAACGTAGACTCGATGGCCCTTTCTTTGACCTCGCGGCTGTAGACGTTGACACGGTCTCTGCGCTTATCTTCCACATGGGATCATCATCACTATCGGCAGGAGTTGACGGCATCAGCCCTTTCATACTCCAACAATCTCTCTCGGTACTTTCCAGCACACTAACTTCAATCTTTAATGCCTGCCTAAGACTAGCTCATTTCCCTCAAGCTTGGAAGCGAGCTTTGATTCGTCCTCTACTCAAACAAAATCCACCCAGATCTCTATCAGATACACGTCCTGTCGCAAACCTGCCAGAGCTCTCCAAGATCCTGGAACGTAACGTTCACAAACAAATAGTCACATTCATAACTAACCACAATATTTTGGACCCACGACAGTCCGGTTATAGGCAACGTTTTAGCACCCAAACTGCTCTCCTTCGAGTCTGTCATGAAATTAAAACTGCAGCTGATAGCAGAAACGTTACCATCCTAGTGCTATTCGATTTTAGCAAAGCCTTCGACACGGTTCCTCACGCGAAATTGCTCAGAAAATTAAAGCTTATCGGTTTCACTGACCACGCCCTGAAATGGGTCTATGCGTATCTCACTTCCAGATCTCAGGCCGTTATCGATGATGAAGGTCTCTGCTCTGGTTGGTGCGATACTCACGCGGATGTTCCCCAGGGTTCGGTCCTAGGACCTTTACTCTTTTCACTATTCATTAACGACATTGGACGGAATCTCCGCCACTCCCAACACATGGTCTTTGAAGATGATACTCAAATCTATCTTAGCTGCTCACCGGCAGACATAGCTGACGGAATACACCGCATTTCAACCGACGTGCAGGTGATTGCGGACTACGCTGACGCGAACGGGCTTAAACTTAATTTACAAAAATAGCTTGTCCTGGTTCTTGGCTCTAGAGCTCATATAAACCGGTTAAACCTCGATGAACTCGCTCCCATCGTGGCTAATGGCACAACCCTACCTTACGTCAACGAAGCGAGAAATCTGGGAGTAATTATGTCATCGGACCTTTCCTGGAATAAGCATGTATCCACCATTTGACGCAAAGTTAACTACTCGCTTTACAAATTAAAATACCATAAAAATGTACTATCACGTCAAGTCAGAATTTCGTTTATCACCACACTCATATTTCCCATCCTCGATCATTGCAGCCTAGTCTACAATGATTTATCAACCGAGCAAAATCACAAGTTGCAAAAGCTAATTAACTCGACAATTAGATTTATCTTTAACCTCCGAAAAGACGTCCACATCACATCATACCGTCGGCAATTGGGTTGGTTGACAGTCAGATCCAGAAAATTATACTTCATGGGTATCATGATATATAACATCGTGAAAAAACAAGCTCCGGACTATCTCATTCAAATGTTCCCGCCTGCTCAGCCATCAGTTTACTATTCTTATTCTTATTATTATTATTTCTTATTCTTATTATTATTCGTCTTTTTTTTAAATACAGTTTATTACTTCGGGCAACTCACTTCCTCAGTTTGCACTGGGAAACATTCATCTACCCCTGGGGTTAGGCTCGGTCTTAATCTAGTTCGGAACAATAACGTTGGGCGGCACTCGAGAGTTCCGACACCACCTCGGTTGCCGTCTAGTCAAAAAGACGCGCGAAAAGTCCAATATGGCTCTACGATAGCCGCACCTTCAAGCCAGAGGGTTAGCGGCTACCGCAGTCCACAATCGTGTTGCCTGAGTAAACGGAGGGACCCAAGTATGACCGCCTTCTGCATCCGACCCGCTAGCACCCGGACACCGGGTTTCCAAACCGGTATGCCAGCGAGGCTCGACACAAAAGACTCTTTCATCCCTCCAAGCGCGCCGATGACAAGGACAACGAGGGTCACCCTGTATCCCCGGTGCAAACGACGCAACTCCAGGAGAGGCTGATACTTGAGCCGTTTCGCCTCTTCCTTTTGCGACACGTTCACTTCGGCCGGAGTCGAGAACTCAATGACGTATGTCGTCTTGTCGAAATCGAAGAGGACAACATCAGGCTTGCACCCGTATTCATAGTCGTTCTTTAAGAAACAAGGCCTCTTTGTTCTTTGTTCTCAACAAAGAACAAAGAGGCCTTGTACCCCAAGGTACATCTATGAATAGGGGTGTTAGTTGCTTGAAGGGGCCTGATGGTCGCGAACGAGATGGTAGTGCCGTAGATGGTAGTACAACACCCTTAGGGCCGCGTTATGACGATGGAAATAACTGGAGACTGAATATACTGGGCAGACCGACAGTAGATGCATCAGCGTCTCTGGCGATTGTTTGCATGCACGACACAAAATGATCGGCAGAGGCTGACCTATAATGCGTCTGCGATAGACCAGGGTGTCGATGACTCGGTCTTGGCAGCACAGATAAACCATTCGATCTCGAACATCAGCCCAGCTCACCGCAAGAAGGAAAAGGTCAGCCAGGTGGACAGCGCTTGCTCGTCAATGTGGTGGAAAAACACACCGTGCATGGGTCTGTCCACGTGCTGCTGAGTCCGGACAGTCTGCTCAGCAGCCGTGATTGCCCGCTGACGTCGGGACTTGGGCAACCGAGCGACGGAGTCTGATGGCAAGGCGCCACGCCGGCGCCGGCGCCGGCGGAACTCCAAGCCGAGGGTCTCTGCCGCACGATCTGCCGCCTTATAAAGAAAAGCCCCCGCCCCATGAAGCGCATGCGGATGCACAGACTCCAGGAGCGGGTCCGAGCTTGTTATTACATCGCTTGCTATTCCGAGGACCATGCGGTCATGAAGACACTCCAACCCCAAGAGCCCGCGCCCGCCGCTCTGACGCACCCTATAAAGGCGCGGGGTGGAAGATCGAAGGTGCAGACTCCGCTGGATGTTTATTGTCTTGCGTGTGCCGATGTCCAACTGTTTAAGCTCGTCTCTACGCCATTTGACGACGCCAAAGGAGTAGAGCAGGACCGGGACAGCGAGCATATTGGTGGCAGTGATCTTATTTTTCCCAGACAGATTTGATTTCCAGATTCGTCTGAGACGCCGGCTATACTCTCGGCGGAGGGCCGCTTTGACACCCTCAGCGTTTTATACTAAGCGCTGATCGATGCCAAGGTATCGATAAGACCCTCCGGCGTCCAGGTGTTTGAAGACGCTCCCTCCCACCAGCCGAACATCAGCCGCGACACCCTCTGCTCTCCCTCTCCTGAGATGAAGAACAGCGCACTTGTCCAATCCGAAGTCCATTTCCGCCGCCCGCGTGCACGTCGCTACGATGTTGAAGAGGAGTTAAGCCCCCCTCCCCGGGAGCATATAGCTTGACGTCGTCCATATAAAATAAATGGCAATCGCAAGGCGATTGACAGGGGTAATAGTGAGCCGCAAAATAGGAGAGGGCTGAGATAATTTTCCTGGATAATCCCTCTCCTATACCCCACCACTCCGGTCGACACGTTGACTTCACTAGTCTTAACTGTGAAGCGTATATTCCAGAGCGGCATGAGCTGCTTAATGCATCCCACTATGTAAGGACTCACCGAAAGGCGTTCGAGTAGGTGTATAATCAGTTAGTGACTGACAGTGTCGAACGCCTTACGGTAGTCTATCCCAGCGACTGAGAGGTTACGCTTGTGCTCGACCGCGTCTTGCGTGATGCAGCGGTCCACCAGCAGGTTCTCCTCACAACTTCCCAGCCCCCTCTTGGATCCCCTTTGTTCGTATATCTCCCGCCATGCAGGCTCGATCTCGCGCAGAACACGCTCATAAAGTATCTTTGTGAAGATCTTACAGAGCGCATTCAGACACGTTATCGAGTGGTAGTTCTCCGGACGAGACAGATCCCCTTTTTGGGGAGCAACACTGTCCTTCCCTCTGTCAGCCAGGCAGGGATGTGCACCGCCCCATCGATGAATGACCCCAAAGCTGGAGTGCTTTCATCAAAATGACCCTCCTTGCTATCCAGTTTTCCCCAAAACCGCTCCACCTGAAAAGCTGTTGGCGCTTTGTCGGGGGCAGGCGTAGGTGGTTGGAACCTGCGGCCTGGGCCAGATCGGAAGAGGGCGTTGTCTAATGCCTGCCCCAGCCGCCTCTCTAGGGAATGCTTCGCAACCCCTAGTTTCCGCACCTTCTCCACGTAGCGTTCCTTCACAATAAGAAGGATAGCTTTGTTCAATATGTGGTGACGGCATTTCAGTTCGGAGCTGATATTTCGGATTTTATGGGTGAACGCCCTCCCCGGGGGGTGAACGCCGTGGGGTGAACGCACTCCCACTAGGGGGTGAACGCCGTGGGAGTGAACGGGAGTGTGTAGTGGAGTCTAACACACATTGAGCACGGGGTGCCTGCGTCCGCGCTTCATTGATATTATTCTGGAGGTGCGCAATGCGCCGCCGAGTCTTAGCCACGAACGCCGCCTTATCATTGCGTGTCCGAGGCTTCGACTCAACAGCCACGTGATACACAGCCCAGTTCAAGCTGAGGAGATCAGCAGTCTTAGGATTTGCTGCAGCAAGGGACTCATTTGCCGCTTCTAGGCAACCAGGCAGAAGAGAACATTTTCGAGTGTTTCTCTCGCTCCTTGTTTCTCAGTCCCTTGTCAAATCAACGCGCCAACGGGGGGGTTTCGACTGCCGGTGGGACCGATCTTGAGGCCATCCGGCAAAGCTCCGCACGGAACGCGCGGGAGAGCGCCTGCCGGACCGGTCTGGTGGTAACTCTGGGAGTAACAAGAGATCGTAGCCTTGTCGTCGCAAGCGGGCGGCCTGGTCTCGCAGATGTTGTTGCACGAGGTGTGCAAGCTCTGGGTGCGCTTGGCTTCACAGGGCCTGCAACCTCGCCATGTAGCCCCGGCGCGACGGTACGCTATCCTTCCAGCAGCGGATGAGGTCCTCCTTGAGTTCCTCCGTGCACTCGAGACTCCGATTTCGAGCCGTAGATCCTGTATGGGTGCCCCTCCCAACTGATCCTTGGTCCCCATCCGAGAGAAACCGGTTGTGGGGGGCCTGGCTAGGTGTCGGTGGAACCTAGTTTTCGGCGTGCGAGGTGGTTAGCCTGGTACGCCGGTGGCTATTGCGAAGGAGTTGTGCTCCCCCGGGCGATGGGCACGCCAGCTTCCCTACGCCAAAATTATTATTATTATTATATACTGACTAAGTCAACTGCGTAGTTTGTTATTATTATCTCCTGTAACCCGACACCCCGCACCCTCCCCCCGCCCCCCGTCGCAACACCCCTCAGCCCCTTCGCCCACCAATGACGCGAGCCTTCTAGAACATTCGAGAAGGCTCGCGCCACCCCCCGCCGCAACTCCCCCGCTCCCCCTTTGGGCCGCACCCCCCTCGCCCACATTTGATCCAGAACCCGCCTTGTATATCTACTTTTGTGAAGGGGAAATTTCAGCGAAGTCTTCAGGAGAAGCAATTTTCCCTATGATGAGTATTGAGCGGAAATTAGTTGCTATAAAAATGTCGAGAAAACCAGTTGGGACTGTTCGCACTTATACGCTAGCATTACTCCATGTATGAGGGAAACCATGAATAATTGTTTATATCTATATAAAAAGTTTCTTTAATTTGATAAATAAATAGAGTCTGATGTTTGTCTAAACATTTGTGTTCATCATTGATTTTTTTATTTGCTGATGCCCTTACGCTTTTTCCGAATTTGCGTTCAATAATGTTATTCGATCGATGTATGTAATCGATTTGAATTATTGAAATACCATCAACCATGTAGCCTAAGCTATTTATACTGGTTCATCGCTATAATGGTCAGATCTGGGCCTATTGTGGAAATCCCTACTGGTTTATCCCTATACTGGCCAGGTCTGGACCTGCTGTGGAAATCCCTACAGGTTTATCTCTATAATGGCCAAGTCGGGGCCTATTGTGGAAATCCGTACAAGTTAATCCCGATAATGGTCAAGTCTGGTCCCATTGTGGACATCCCTACTACGGAAAGCACTAGGGGAGCCCTTATTTTTATTAGGGATGCCCTATCAAATTTCCGCACGGGTAATCCATGCAATCTACGGGCAGTTCGGGTCTCTTTTTACTGTTCTTGTGCTTTGAGGTCCGCTTTTATTACACGCGAATGATCCTTAACTTTACACCAAAACAGGTGTAACTTCGTCAATTTTTATTTTATTTAAGGGTTCAGTTGGCCTTCAAATATTCTTTAAAGTTCACACTATAACAATGTGCAAAAAAAAACGATCTTTTGACGTTTCCAAAGAGGGATACGCCCTTAAACAGCTGTATCGCTTTTAGAAAACAGCAATTTTTCAAACGATCAAATAGCGCTCGAGAAAGTGTTAATAAATGCCACGGCATACTTTTTGCATTAATAACATAAAAAGTTCACACCAGTTAAAAGTAGTCAGCGTTCCGGAATACAACTTACACATAAATCTACATACACATATAAAAATGCCAGGTATGTAAATATGAAACCAGCATTTTTTAATAGTAAATACACGTTTATTGTATGAAAATGATGAAATATATTTTATTTGGAGCTCCATTGGAGTCCATTGCTAGCTATACATTTTCCCACCTGGCTGGCAATTTGTGAATGCCACGTCAAAAAAAACTTTTGCTTTTTTGAGGTAAACCAGTCATCGAGCCATTTTCGTACATTTTCGTAAGAAGTGAAGCGCTGCTCAGCAAATGCGTGTCTTTCCCAACTAAACGTCGCAATCGTTTCATTTACCAGTTTTTCTGTGTGTGATGGTGCCTTATCATGAAGCAAAATCACTTTGTGTTGCCTTTTTTATATTCTGGTCGTTTTTCACGCAAAGCTTGATTCAAATGGACAAGTTGTTGTCGGTAGCGTTCAGTATTAAGGGGCTATACCAGTGTGACACTCTCAAAAAAATGAGTTTTTTACCTCTTTCGACAGTTTATACTTTCAAGAATATCCTGTAAAAGTTTAAAGGCCGTATCTCTAATACTCCCCGAAGTGCAGCCTTCTAAAGAGCAACCGCTCGTATGATTTTTCAAATGAGATTTTTCAAATTTGCTGACTTTCTAACTCCAAGAGCAATTATCCGATTGACTTGAAATTTGAACTGAGGACTCTCGAATATATTTACTCTACAATGACGTAGGATATTATGGATTGGATGAAAATGGACGATTTGGCATTTAAAAAAACGACTATTTTATAGGCAAGAAAACAGACTTTTTTGATAACTACGCCATTTTGTTAGATTTTGATATTTTTTGAAACTCCTACGTCATTATACAGGAAGTACCTTTAAGTTTAACGACATTTTTCCTTTTTCGGTTTCAGCTACTCAATCGGCCGGAATCATGTCAGCAATGGAAGAACTTCTTTTTTGCGCCTCCGAAGGCTTCGCATAAATCGCTTGGATCTCAATATTTTTTTATGAAAAAATTATGCCATATAGGTCAAATATAGCCAAATATGTTCTTAATTTTCCGAAACATTTAATTGAGTACTTTTCTTCCAAAAAGCTCCTTAAAATCACCCAAATTTCCAGCGTTCACACTGGTAAAACACCTTAACAGTTTCGTCAGGTGTTAGCTACTTAAGACGGAATGACACCTCATCGCGGTCGGTATGGTAGAACAATTATAGATTCCCAAAAATCTCTGAAACGGCTCTTCAGATCCCGTCGAAACTTTGCCAAACGACGTCAAATAGATAGACGAATAGCTTCCAGCCACTCAAATTTTCTAAATTTGAGAAAAAAAAACTAGATTGGCTTATGATAAGCCAATCTACATTTTTTTTTCAAATTCAGAAAATTTGAGGGGTTGGAAGCTATTCGTCTATCTATTTGACGTCGTTTGGCAAAGTTTCGACGGGATCTGAAGAGCCGTTTCAGAGATTTTTGGGAATCTATAATTGTTCTACCATACCGACCGCGATGAGGTGTCATTCCGTCTTAAGGAGGTACACCAGCTTCATACAATGTTGCCATGCTAAACCATGGTCAAATTTCAAAATGGTGATAGATCAATAAAATTTGGTGAGTATATTCTTTAGTATTATATATGTCAATACAATTTTTTTCAGATTTTTTCATTGTGCCGTTATCGAATAATTGAACATTGAAGTTCACGTGTATAAGCATAGGGTTTTTATAGATATAGGTATATATTCCGGGTATAAGAATAAACGCTTGTGAATTATTTGTAACAAAACGGCACAACCAAAAAATCTGAAAAAATTTGTATCTACATGAATAATACTAAAGAATATATTCACCAAATTTTATTGATCTATCACCATTTTGCTGAAGCTGGTGTACCTCCTTAAATTCGCTGTCTTTAAACTTTTTTGGTAGCGTGCCACGTTCTTCATGTCTCACGTCAAAATTGCCACTTTAGAATTTTTTAAGCCACTCCAAGCACTGTGATTTACCAAGAGCATGCTCACCGTAAGCTTCGACAAGCATTCGATACGATTCTGCAGCAGTTTTCTTCAAATGGTAACAGAAATGTAATGCTGGCCGCAAATCGTAATTTCCAGGCACAAAACTCGACATGTTCAACGCTATAACGAACTATATTGGAATATGAAACTTGTATTGTTGTGAGTTGAAAATCTTTGTCAGATGTCAACAAAGCAAATGGCAGCTATGTCGCGACTTTACGGTAACTACAATGACAGCTAGCTATCTATGGGTAAATTGCGGTTTCATATTTAAAGACCTGGTATGTTTGCGCGCGTGTATGTGAGTGTGTATTTCTATGCGCATGTATTTATTAGCACAGTTTTGACGTAGAGTCAAAAGGAACAGTGAATTTCCAAACTAGTCTAGTATGTAAACAGGCAGGCGTTTTCTTTCTCTGCAATTTACCGATACATTCCTTGTAAATATGCCACTCGGTTTCCGCCAAGTTATACGAACCTTTAAAAAAGACGCGAGAATTTCGGGCACTGGAATACAGTGGGTTCCCCTTGTACAACATGCATATATACATATAGAGGCCGAGTTCCGACCCAACCAAATGCTTATTGTTATGCAGGTCCGTTTTTTCTCTCGCTTTCCCTCTCACTTTTTTTATCATCTCCTCTCTTAGCACGTGTTTATGTTTCCGCAAGTTTGCCCAATTCAGCGTGTCAACACACGGAGACCCAGTATTCTCCACTTTTCATCGAAGCTTTACCTCGTGTTGCATTTTGTTACTTTTTATTTCTTTCTTTTCCGTGTTTCCTCGTTTTCATATTTTTCCTCGCATGTTGCTTCTCGCCAACCCTCATATTTACAGGATCTCGTTCTTCGACCGGCCTGCACGCGGCAGTTACTTGTAGAGAAATACAGAATACCTATATTTCTGTATATGACGTATTTCAGCTGAAAGTGTCATTCCGAACGGTTACATATGTTTAATTACTTTGATTTTCTGATATCATTCAAGGAAGGAAACAGTCGACATGTATTTTTAAATTTCTCTATTTATTCTATTGTTGAGCTCTAACAGCAATTGAACTTTTTAATTCCTCTTTGACGTTTATGGCTTCAAATTGCAATAACTGGGCAATAACTGATAGAGTACAAAAATTTGATTTCGTCATTTTTGTGCATTTTTTAAGGTGCTTTAAACAAAAAAAACCCAAATATATTTTCGAAAAATCATTTCTTTCAAAAGCTATTAAGTGAGAAGATACCTTTAGGCGAGGAAGAAATTGTCTGATTTTCATGAAATTTTTTTTAAAGATAGATTTTTTCACGATTGATAAAAAAAGATAGATTTTTTCACCGTTAGGGTATGTTTTCCTTCTACTTTTGGCTGGTGCGTGGTATTTTTTATTTATTAATCTCTAAAAACGGCGAAGGGATGGCACGGTCGTCTAAACTTCGTTTTCCGACCGATTTTGATAAAATGTGGTATAAATCTTTCTAGCCTTATTGTCTAAAACTATTGCCTAAATGGTGTTCAAAATTAAGAAAAAAGTGTTTTTCTTGTTGCAAAATGTAGCTATTTTTTCGGCAAATTCAATCTCATTTTTCCAAAGCGTACCATTTAATCGATTTTCAACATTTCTCACTTCATATTGGTTCATGTTTTGCGTATGGTTCGTTGATTTTTTCACATTAATCCGGCAGACGCTGCGGGTCGCGCCGTCTGACAGTATCCGCCGCAACCCGTTTAGCAGACCCGACCGTGTCATAGCATCTCCCTTTTTGAAGGTTAATAAAAAAATACTATGTAACAGCAAAAAATAGTAACAAAACGTACCCTAAGTCTTAAAAAATGGTGAAGAAATCTTTCTAAAAAAAAAATCACGAAAACCAGCAATTATTTCGTCGCCTAACAATATCTCCCTGCTTAATACAAAAAGTAATACTTGAAAATAAAATCAATTTTATTCTATAATTCAATTTTCCAATTCACATATTGTGCGATATTACGAAATTTATGAGACCAAGCCTGTAGTGGGTCAATTTTTTTGTCAAGAGATACCTACAGGCGTTCAAAGTTTGAAAAAAATTGAAATCAATCGAAGGAGGTAAATATGCCAGCTGATCAATTAAAAATATACGATTAGCCGGTGCGATGATTACCACTATCAAGAGACGTGGCAGCAAGTATTAAAAAGAAAAATTAAAGCAAATTAAAAAGTAATTAAAAGTATAAAAAAATTATTAAACTGACGAACTGACGACACGCCGCGACTCTTTATACAGTAAGATGGCCCTTTAGCAGACGACGTTTAACGTTGTCTCGACATTACGCGAAAACGCGGCAACAAATCGAAAATCTTATGGCAGTTTACCAATGCAATGTGATTTTTTCCTATCGATTTTGTTCGGGATATTTTTCGATTCGTCCACTCAATCTCGAAATCTTATAATTTGCGGCCAAATTTTCGAGTGATTTTTTACCCCAAAAATTCTTCCACTCTCATTCATTGTCGTTCATTGAATGAAATAAAGTCGTTGGCTCATGTCGTAAACATAGTACATACGCCGTTTTGTGAATTGATTAACACTCTAGCGCAACAGGCACAGCAACGCCACCGCTTTCTCGAACGGTACGACTCGAACTACACCCTGCTTGCAATATATATATATATATATATATATATATATATATATATATATATATATATATATATATATATATATGTCTATATATGTGTGTGTGTGTGTGTGTGTGTGTGTGTGTGTGCATTGTAATACAGTCGCTTTGACAGCTTGAATAACAAAACACGGTTGTTCGCGCGGATGTGAAAAACGAAAACAAACGACTCTGATTAGAGCCAAACATTTATTTAACAAAGGTTCGCGTCGTTTCGAATTCAGGTGTGGATTATTTATTTTGATCCTAACACGCGTATATTAGCCGTGGCGCTCGCGCGGAATCCGTTGGAGAAACAGCGACGGAGGAAGATACACAAATAGATGCAGAGTAAGTTAAACTTTTAGAAACTTTTTTTTTAATTAAAAAAACAACGCCGAGTCATAAAATTCCCTCAAAATCGTTATCGCTTGTATATCGTTATCGCTATATAAAAAATTCTGATTTATCTCAAATATATCAAACTATACTTTTTATTTAAGTTAAACAACGGTTTCATTATACTTCTTCAATGCAAATGTACAAAAAAAGTGAAATCACTTTTATGAAATAGCCAAGCAAGTTTACTAGTCATGTTGCACACTAAATTGTTAAAGCTTACGAATAATATTTTTGAAAACATTTAATTAAAAAAGTCATATCACTATTATAAGAAAAATTGATATCACCA
>OX101793.1:7193073-7202753 GCA_944452715.1 Ophion slaviceki
CGCACCTGCGTTGGATGAAATAAATATACTTTTTGAAAAGTCCACAGAAACCCCTATGTCTATTTCAAAGTACATTGTTTCCGGATTATAAAACCATTTTCTAATTTTTTGTCAATAATTACAAGAGTTACATCAATTTTTGTGAAAAAAGTCATTTTTCACGTTTTTTTTGCATAATTTTTTTGCATATTTAAAATTTAATTTTTGATTTCTAACCAATATCCTTGTATCAAACAAGGTTCAAATTATACCTCACAATTTTTTTCATATCGCTCAATGCATTATAAAATTATTTATAACAATTTTAAAACGCCTGGGTCCCATGGACCCAATATGACTATAACGTGATTCTAGCTAACTAAGTGTGACTACTAAGGGTTAAAAAAGTTTTTACAATATTATAAGAAATACTTGAATCCCAAGCGCTTCAGTATCGGAGCTCTCAACCTCGATGATGTAGACTGCAACGTTTGCGAAACATCGGCATAACGCTGATCCTCAACACGGCTCAAATTCAAAAGCCACATACTTTTGTAATAACATAAAGAGCCGTGAAAGTCTAAAACTCAAATCAACTAGCTATAAACCTCAAAAAGTGACTAATCCGATAAAGGCAAAGATACGTGTCGACTATTGTTTTACACACAATAAAATATCCAAAAAATATATTAATAAAAAATAGTCAGGTTTTAGAAATAGAACTAGTCTGTGTGTGTATTCGCTCATAGGGCCAATTGACAGAAAAAATGTAACAGTCAATTCTAAATTCCATGCGATTTTTGTCCATTTAAAAACCGTCGCAGTCGATATTCATAGTCAGATCGCTTAGTCGCCCACGGAGAATTGAATGATTTCAGTGGTGGTGAATGATAGTGGTACCGCTGCTCCACTTACTCCATCAACCTCTCTTCCACTGATAATCACATAATCACATAATTAGAATAAATAGCCCCTTCTGTATAAGCAGGCTGCATCGAGAGATCGAAACTCGAGGCCTTGCGGATACTAAAAAGTAATATAGCTCGGCCGGTTCTAAAGCAGGTCCTCTGAGGGGGTGCGGGGCGGGGGTTCACGCGGGGAGGGGTATGACGTCACGCGGGGAGGGGGACTCGGCGGAGAGGCTAGCGTCACGCGGGGAGGGGGATATCGTTGGAGCGGAGGAGGGGGGTATATATCGATTATCGATTAATTGATCATCGATTATTTATCTTTATATATTTAAAATTTATTGTTGATTTATTTTTGTCTTATATTGTTTACTTCATGGATTTTATTACTTGGCGACTCTCGCCAGAGAGCCAAGTTGGTTGACCTGTGTCGCTGAGAGAAGGGATCGGATTACACGTATGCATGAGGGAGAAAGCGAGAATGTGAGACCGACCGCATCGCATGCATGTCAGATAGAGCGAGATATACATTTAACTTTAGACATTCAACGACTAAAGCGATTGGATTTTTTTGGGTGCAATCCTAAACAAACCCACGAACGTCTTCGAACATCTATTGCACGTCTTCGAACAACTATTGAACGCTTTCGAACGTCTCTTGAACGTCTCCGAACGTCTCACGAACGTCTCACGAACGTCTCCGAACGTGTCATGAACGTCTCACGAACGTCTCTCGAAAATCTCCAAACGTCTCGTGAACATCTCCGAACGTCTCCGAATGTCTCCGAACGTCTCTTGAACGTCTCCGAACGTCTCTTGAACGTCTCCGAACGTCTCACGAACGTCTCTCGAACGTCTCCGAACGTCTCACGAACGTCTCCGAACGTCTCACGAACGTCTCCGAACGTCTCTTGAACGTCTCACGAACGTCTCACGAACGTCTCATGAACGTCTCACGAACACCTCCGAACGTCTCGCGAACGTCTCGCGAACGTCTCGCGAACGTCTCGCGAACGTCTCGCGAACGTCTCGCGAACGTCTCGCGAACGTCTCCGAACGTCTTCGAACGTCTCACGAACATCTCCGAACGTCTCCGAACGACTCACGAACGTCTCATGAACGTCTCACGATTGTCTCCGAACGTCCCACGAAAGTCTCTTGAACGTCTCACGAACGTCTCCGAACGTCTCACGAACGTCTCCGAACGTCTAACGGACGTCTCCGAACGTCTCACGAACGTCTCACGAACGTCTCACGAACGTCTCATGAACGTCTCACGAACGTCTCTCGAACGTCTCCGAACGTCTCACGAACGTCTCCGTACGTCTCTTGAACGTCTAACGAACGTCTCACGAACATCTCCGAACGTCTCACGAACGTCTCCGAACGTCTCAGGAACGTCTCACGAACTTCTCCGAATGTCTCACGAACGTCTCTTGAACGTCGCCGAACGTCTCTTGAACGTCTCTTGAACGTGTCCGAACGTCTCAAGAACGTGTCTCGAACATCTCACGAACATCTCCGAACGTCTCCGAACGTCTGACGAACGTCTCACGATCATCTCATGAACGTCTCACCAACGTCTCTTGAACGTTCGAGAGCAATATTTTATACAACTGTGTAATCTCATAACAGATAATGTAACAAAGAAAGGGGTGAGGAGAATAAAAAAAATCACATGATGTCACATTTCGTTTATTTGCATGAATCTTTATGATTCGTCCACCAATTAACGATTTTAAATACATTTAGTAATGCACAATTTTTTTCATGCTTTTCGCATCGTAGAGTATAGCTTACGCCTAATTTACTTAAGGTATCCATATCGCCAAAGTCCATGTCCAACGTTTCAATAACTAGATCATTTCTCATATTTAATATATCAGCTAACCATTCTCGTTTTTCATGGCCGTCAACATATACGATAGGATACATATCGTCTTCCGTTGGGCCCACAACTGCAGCCGTTATTAAACCATGAGCCATGCTATATGGAACGGTTCCATAGGCCCACTTTAGACCATGGTGATTCCGAATCAGCCATGACGCTTTGTATCTCTCAGATTTTGTGAGAAGTCTCCATGGTATGATACTAGCGAAAATGTAATGAGAGAGTACACATCCCGCTCTCAGAATCGCTACTTCCTTCACGGCAAAGTTTCTCCCAACAATGAACCCTTGTAGATCGCCAAATGTAGGTACAGACATAACGACGATGTCTGTATCGACGACTGGCTCGATCAAGTCGATAGCAAGATCAATTGATGATTGACGTCAATATTTAAGAAACTCGTCTTTAAATTATTTATTCATTGAGCGAGAGCTGATCTATACAATTTTACGAACCATGTTTGTCAATGGACAATATTCACACTCTATTTGCACGTCCACGGTAGCATTTTTCACAGACTCGTTCTGGCGCGAGCAATCGATAACCGTGAGATGGCCGTTATATTGAAACTGTGCGATAGTGAGCAAAGAATTATCACTATTACAGCCGTAATAAGATTTACGAAATCGAGAGTACATATTGAACAAAATGGCGAATCTGCTTTTGTCAAAGTCGAAATTCAAATCATCGTAAGGATAGGGTTCTGAGTTGAGATAAAGTTTAACATTGGCGAGTTTGCAGTCGTCGAATAATGTAATGTCCTTTGCCATCGATTTTTTTTTGCCAGTCTGCAGCGCAAATATTACATATCTTGCTTTCTCTAGCTGGGAGGCAGCTTTTACAGTCCATGAATATTTCGTTGTGATTTGAAGCAGTGGATACTCGAATAGATCCCAAGAGCGAAAGCTCATATTCAAGTATCGCCCACTTTCCAATGTTTGAAGTAATGACAATTTAGTTATCTTGTTTAATATTACGTGAGGCATACGCCATTGTATCTTGAGTAATTCAACTTCTGCCTCTACTAATGGATGCTGGCCGAATACGCAATTGTTATCATTGCGTGAACGTATCAGAATTAGCTCATGACGAGCATTGATAACAACGCGCTTGTAATCTTCGCAGAATCCTAGCAATATGTTGAGAGGCACACAAAAATTGAAATATGTTCCCCCATTATTATGTGTTACATCCCACGCAGAATTTTTCAAAGCATGACTTCTCTCAGGACTTAGAGAGATGTAGTTTTTAATCGTGGTTGTTATTCCAACGTTTCGATTGCGATCAATCTCCACACCATCGAGCTCATGACGCACTTCATCGGGAGGGGGAAGCCGCTGTCGACGAGGGATTTGTGGAGGCGGGGGTCAGGTAGTGGTGAGTGAACGTTGAAAACCCATAAATCTCCTAGTTTATCATAGACATAAAAAAAAATTAGCATCGATGCAATGTTTTTCTTTCTACACTATTCAGTCTGTGTGAAAATAAAACTAATACACACGATGTGTACGTGTAATGGCCATATATGGGTAGGAAAATTTCGTTAATTTGAAGCGATACATGAAGGGGACGGCTTTTCAAAGCCGTTTATTTATATGATGCAGGTATGATGCGCGTGGTTTCGTTTCCGAAATCTTTAAAATGTTTGTATGCGTGTCCACTCCTGTCACGACTCTCGCCGACACCCGAGACAGGTCCTGACGAGTCGGGATTTCTTAGAAAAACTATAAACTTTAGAGATATATCGTAAAAGGGTTTTTGACCCCAGATGGGCCACCGGAGCACAGCTGCACTCGGGAAAAAATATGTTTCGATGTATCGAGGACTCGTTTTCATTTCGAAATATAACGTCGAGATGTTCAGATGTGCGAGTATTTACGCAGTGCATCCGGCCAAGCACCCCTTGGACTTGACCAAAAATGAGCTTGAACAGGTTCCAAAGGTCTTGCTCCTAAAATATTGGGGTGAATATATTGGCTTATTGTGGGATCGTTTGCCAGAACATCATCGGAACGATAGTGAAGTGATATCATATCTTCCATGCATGGAGCATATAATACACCACAGATGAAAGATCACATCGATGGCCCCCCACCTCAACGTCGGGAATGTGAAAAATGCTGTGGAAATTCTCCACGTACGGGGTTCTTCAAACGTGTTTGAACCCGTTTTTTGGGAGTGTGAAAAAATGTCGGGGAAAATTCTCCACGTACGAGGTTCTTCGAAAGTGTTTGGACCTGTTTTCCATGATTGGAAAAGTGGGGGGAAGTTTGAAAAATTAAGTGGGAGGGTTATGAGGGAGCTTATAATTTCGTAGCCCAAGCTTAGACTGCAGTATAGATCTCTCGAGTATCAACAAAGTCAGCGTGATGGCGGAATTCCTTCCAACGTAGAAGCTTTTAGAACTCCGCGTTCACTCGGATCATCGAATCTCTGACATGAGGGCCGTACAAACCAAGTTTGGGAAACACTACATTGCGGTCATCGCGGATGAGTACGCTGTCTTCTTATCAGCGCGACTTGTGAAGGCCTTCAATGAAGATTTGGAAATGTTCGAGCGAATGCGGCAAGCGGCACGTGATCATAATCTCTGGATGATATACAAAGATGGAAAATACAACAGCATAAACTTTTTCTAAGTCTGAGCACGCACATGGTGGAAAAGACGAAATTCGTTTGAACACCATCGTCGACCGACTGTCCGCATCATCGAGAGTATGGTGCAACTGGCGCGTAATAGTCAACTCTACATGCAGTTGTGGAAAATACAACAGCGTCAAGTTCCATCGTCTTTGAGCATGGTGGAGAAGAAATTCGTTGGTGCAGCATCGTTGAGTGGAACAGCCGTCCGGATCACAGCCGTCTCACCACCGTTTTCGACGTTTTAAGTGTTTGACTATGTAAAAATGTATTTAAAAAAAACTGTTTTATCGAAATGTATGAGAAGGAGAAATGCAAAGCAATTTTCGTCGTAGAATAAATGAAGAATACAAATGGTACATATTTTCATGGAAATGTTTTTTATTCATTTAAAAAAAATCCCTCGCTCACACAATGCTTCGTATACACTCAACCAGCTTTTCAGCGATTTTACATTATCATGGGCGCAGTTGTATTTCGTGTTGAAGGAATGATGGGGGCATTTGGAGTTTGTGATTTTTGGCAACTTCTGCAGCGATGGACAGTCCAAAGTCTCCAAGTTGATGACGTTTGTCGCAGGATCCGTGAATCTTGATAGCCATGCGCATTTCTCGAATCCCTTCGCATAGATAGAAGGGGCTCCTTGCAAGATTTCTCGAATTGTATTTCTAGCTGCCTCGTAAGGTATACCGCTGTTTTCCCATCGGATTCCATGGAATTTGCGTTCCAACCACTTGTTTGTCATTTTATACTTGGCCGGTAAAGAGTCCCATGCAAATGGTGCGTCGAAGGCGAGCGTCAGCGGTTCGGCATCCTTGTCGTGGAGTTTGATGATGGACATCTCCTTTAGGACAAATTTGTTGATGGGTCTCTTGAAGCCCTGTACATCGACGATAAGCTCCATGTTGACTGACGCGGACGCGAGTTATCGGCATGATTTTATACCAATTTTTTAACCCCCTGCTGATTGGATTGTACTCGACAATACGATCATGGAAGATCACGCAGTATGCTGAAGTTTGTGGCGGAATATTATTTTTCAATTCGAACGCAAGGCGCACGTCAACAGGGCTAGACTTGAGAGAACCGTTTTGCTTTGAGCAGTCAATGACAACGAGGGGGGCTTTTTCTAAAAATTCAATCCTGCTCAACCATGGTTCGGCCTCTTTGTTGTAATAGGTCGGTTGAAAGTTTGCGTACATCTCGTAGAGTAGAGGATATTGATTTTGATCAATGTTCAAATTCAAATTTCCATATGGATAACATTGTGAGTTGAGGTAAAGTTTAACATCGCTCAGGTTACAATGATCAAAGTGGCTCGCATTTTGTTGTTTCTTACCCCCCCCCCCCCCGTCTGCAGCGCGAGTATGACATAACGTGGCTTCTCCAGCTGATTTGAGGTTTTCACAGACCACACGTGCTTAGAGGTGACAGGCAGCAATGGATATTCATACAGTTCCTATGTTCGCAAACTCATGGAGATTGGTGCGTCTTTGGCGAGAAACTTTAACAGCTGAATTTTTCGCTGATTCGAGACTGTTACATACGGTACGAGCCATTCTATTTTATGCAATACGAGTTTGTAGTCTTCGGGCGCTGTTTCTACAATGGCATGCTCCTCGGGTTTGCCGAAGATTAACGGAAAATTGCCGTAAATGCCAAGCACGAGTTGATTCTCACAAGATCAAAGACCGACGACAATGCCACTACTATCGATGCGAAGGGATTCGAGAAATGCGCATGGCTATCAAGATTCACGGATCCTGCGACAAACGTCACCGACTTGGAGACTCTGGACTGTCCATCGCTGCAGAAGTTGCCGAAAACCACAAACTCCAAATGCCCCCATCATTCCTTCAACACGAAATACAACTGCGCCCATGATAATGTAAAATCGCTGAAAAGCTGGTTGAGTGTATACGAAGCGTTGTGTGAGCGAGGGATTTTTTTAAATGAATAAAAAACATTTCGAATGAATAAAATGAACATTTTAAATGAATAAAAAACAAACGAATTTCGTCTTTTCCACCATGTGCGTGCTCAGACTTAGAAAAAGTTTATGATGTTGTATTTTCATACATATACAATATTTTAGGAGCAAGACCTTTGGAACCTGTTCAAGCTCGTTTTTGGTCAAGTCCAGGGGGTGCTTGGCCGGATGCACTGCGTACATACTCGCACATCTGAACATCTCGACGTTATATTTCGAAATGAAAACGAGTCTTCGATATATCGAAACATATTTTTTCCCGAGTGCAGCTGTGCTCCGGTGGCCCATCTGGGGTCAAAAACCCTTTGACGACAGATCTCTACAGTTTATAGTTTTTCTAAGAAATCCCGACTTGTCAGGACCTGTCTCGGGTGTCGGCGAGAGTCGTGACAGGAGTGGACACGCATACAAACATTTTAAAGATTTCGGAAACGAAAACATACGCATCATACCTGCATCACATAAATAAACGGCTTTGAAAAGCCGTCCCCTTCATGTATCGCTTAAAATTAACGAAATTTTCCTACCCATATATGGCCATTACACGTACACATCGTGTGTATTAGTTTTATTTTCACACAGACTGAATAGTGTAGAAAGAAAAACATTGCATCGATGCTAATCTTTTTTTATGTCTATGATAAACTAGGAGATTTATGGGTTTTCAACGTTCACTCACCACTACCTGACCCTCGCCCCCACAAAACACTCGTCGACAGCGGCTTCCCCCTCCCGATGAAGTTCGTTATGAGCTCGATGGTGTAGAGATTGATCGCAATCGAAACGTTGGAATAACAACCACGATTAAAAACTACATCTCTCTAAGTCCTCAGAGGAGTCATGCTTTGAAAAATGCTGCGTGGGATGTAACACATAATAATGGGGGAACATACTTCAATTTTTGTGTGCCTCTCAACATATTGCTAGAATTCTGCGAAGATTACAAGCGCGTTGTTATCAATGCTCGTCATGAGCTAATTCTGATACGTTCACGCAATGATAACAATTGCGTATTCGGTCAGCATCCATTAGTAGAGGCAGAAGTTGAATTGCTCAAGATACAATGGCGTATGCCTCACGTAATATTAAACAGAATAACTAAATTGTCATTACTTCGAACATTGGAAAGTGGGCGATACTTGAATATGAGCTTTCGCTCTTGGGATCTATTCGAGTATCCACTGCTTCAAAGCACAACGAAACATTCATGGACTGTAAAAGCTGCCTCCCAACTAGAGAAAGCAAGATATGTAATATTTGCGCTGCAGACTGGCAAAAAAATTCTATGGCAAAGGACATTACACTATTCGACGACTGCAAACTCGCCAATGTTAAACTTTATCTCAACTCAGAATCCTATCCTTACGATTATTTGAATTTGGACTTTGACAAAAACAGATTCGCCATTTTGTTCAATATGTACTTTCGATTTCGTAAATCTTATTACGGCTGTAATAGTGAAAATTTTCTATCACTATCACAAAGTTTCAATATAACGGCCCTCTCACGGTTATCGATTGCTCGCGCCAGAACGAGTCTGTGAAAAATGCTACCGTGGACGTGCGAATAGAGTTTGAATGTAAGGAAGATTTGCCACCAAATACTACTGCCTATTGGTTGATCTTGCACGATCGCATTGTTGAATATTGTCCATTGACAAACATGGTTCGTAAAATTGTATAGATCAGCAATTAAACCCCGCTCAATGAATAAATAATTTAAAGACGAGTTTCTTAAATATTGACGTCAATAATCAATTGATCTTGCTATCGACTTGATCGAGCCAATACATCGTCGTTATGTCTGTACCTACATTTGTCGATCTACAAGGGTTTATTGTTGGGAGAAACTTTGCCGTGAAGGAAGTAGCGATTCTGAGAGCGGAATGTGTACTCTCTCATTACATTTTCGCGAGCATCATACCATGGAGACTTCTCACAAAATCTGATAGATACGAAGCGTCATGGCTGATTCGGCATCACCATCTAAAGTGGGCCTATGGAAACGTTCCATATAGCATGGCTCAAGGTTTAACAACGGCTGCAGTTGTGGGCCCAACGGAAGACGATATGTATCCTATCGTATATGTTGACGGCCATGAAAAACGAGAATGGTTAGCTGATATATTAAATATGAAAAATGATCTAGTTATTGAAACGTTGGACGTGGACTTTGGCGATATGGATACCTTAAGTAAATTAGGCGTAAGATATACTCTACGATGCGAAAAGCATGAAAAAAATTGTGCATTACAAAATGTATTTAAAATGGT
>OX101793.1:7202953-7212953 GCA_944452715.1 Ophion slaviceki
GTGTGTGCGGCACCGTCTATCGTGTGTGCGTGTGGCTGTGGAAGCGATGTCGGTACGGCATATATGTCCGTTGTGTGCGCTGTACAGCAGCATTCGATTGAAACCAATCGAAGGCAATCAGCGCGTAGACATATGTAACGCCCGAGCGCCCGGGTACCAAAGAGGGATGTGTGTGTGTGTGTGTGTGTGTGTGTGTGTGTGTGTGTGTGTGTGTGTGTGTGTGTGTGTGTGTGTGTGCGTGTGTGTATTGCTGTAGATCGGCGAGTCGACACGATGTACCGCGGCTCAACATTTACAGGGTGTCTTAAAATGATCTGACATTTTAATTGATTAATAAAACAATATTTATTTAAAAGGTACGAATATTATTATTTTAATATTGGGTACAAACATGGAGGTTATGGGTGGAATACAATATCCGATAAATGGCCGCCTCGTTCCTGTTTGCAAACGTTTACTTTTTTGACAGAAATTTCAATAGAATGTTGGCATAATTGCGGACTAATTCCATTAATGGTGCGTCCAGTTGCTTCCTTAAGCTCCTGATCATTGGCCATAATAGCCTGTAGATCATTGGCATACACTTTTCCTTTCAGAAAATCCCAAAGATACAAGTCCAATGGCGTCAAATCGCCTGATCTTGGTGGCCAATTCATATCGCCGCAGCAAGAGCTAACATGACGATGAAACTTCGTCTGCAATAACTATGGAGTAACAATGCAGCAAATAACAATTTCTATGCGTTGCTCGACGGTGTAATCCTTAATGACTAAACCTCAATACTTCCTAATTCCAGTTGTCAAAAATTAGTACTCTATGTTCACTACAAAAAAAAATGCCGCGCAATTTAAAAGGTCAGGTCATTTTGAGACACCCTTTATTTTAACGTATATATGTAGGTACAAATGAAGAGATACGTATATACATATAAATGTATGTATGTATGTGTGTGTGTGTATATATATATATATATATATTTACACACACAGGGTGGGTCACTAGGAATTGAATGCTTGAAAACGGGAAGTTGCAACCGATCGACGCATCGTTCGGCAATCGTATGGAAAAATCTTTTGCGATTAATGCGGAACATTTTGAACACGTCATGTAATGAAAATTTTATACTTTCGGAAGCATAGCTTTGAATACCCGTCTCGAGCTAACTGCCGTTTTATTCTTATTTTGGTTAAGTGTTTTTCCTATCCCATGGCTATGATGGGTGATCGGTTTTAAAAGTAGAACTGCGCGAGAGGGGGAGGAACTGTTGAAATAGTATTTTCTATTTGATAGATCTGCAAATGGGCATAATATCTTTTTCCGTTCAGACTACTAGGATAACGAGGTCCGGATTTTACACACAATTAATACATAGTCGTGTGAAGTTGGAGTTTTTTTCGATTGAAAAATATGAATAAACAATGAAGTTGCAATTATTTAAATAAAGTGCCACCGTTGATGCATGGCCGATCGGTATACGTGGTTCTGGCACGTTGGCAAGCACTACGTCAATTTTTTTAAATTTTTGACCAAAAAACAACATTAATATCTTATTGATAAATTGGTGAACATACGAAAAAATCATCCAGTCATACCGTAGAAAATGTTATGAGCGTCATTACAAAATGTTATAAGCCTCCTTACAAGCTCTTCCCGAATATACGACTTACACCATTTCATGAAACATTATTTTGCGAAAAACGCTAAAGAGAATCTGACCTTTCAGCAAAAACGTCATGACTTGGCCAGTTTTTATATTTTTTCAAAGTTTCCTTGCAAATTTAAGCTAATTCCTTCGACTATAAAATAAGGCAATACAACAAATTGTACTATTGAAATTTCAAGCTTATGTCGACCCCGTAAAGAAACGAAGGTGACCAAAATGGACATCTCGACAAACCCTTTAAATTTTGTCTCTCACCGTTTTTTTTTGTATGGGATTCATTCTTACAGGGCTTTTCGACTATTTAGTTGCCGCCAAATCACCCGATATATCTGTCCGTGGACACACGCAAACGTGGTCGTGTACATGGGTATATGACCCGTTATTGTGCACGAGCAAACTATCCCTCTGCACGTGTGGATAGCGCGGCGGGACCGTGGAGCGCGGTAGGTACGTGATGCACATCCATGAAATCTTTATAGATGCGCACCGATGAGCGGCGATCAACAATCGAATCCGGCGATCCACATGTGACTGATAAATTACGATCGTAGAGATTCGAACTCAACGTAAATATAAATGCGCTCCGCGAAGGCTCCTAATACGCTCGCAATTTCCGCCACTTTGAGTTGAAAATCTATAGTCTTGAGGCTGCAGTCTTCAGATAGCATACTTTTCTTCGTATGCGTCGTGGATACGATTTTTTTGTTCCTATGGGCGAACAAAAAAATCACAAGGTTCGTTGCTTTCATGAGGTTTACTGTTGCAGGCAAGTGCGGATTGAGGTTCGGAAGTGTTCGTGTTTTCCTTGTATTTTTTCTTATATATATCCTATTTGAGGAGAGAGGTACTTTTAGGTGAGGAAAAAATTGCTAATTTTCATCATTTTCTTTTAAACGGGAAGAGATCTTCACCATTTCTGGAACTTAGGGTACGTTTTGTTACTACTTTTGCCTGTTACAAGGAATTTCGTAAATTTTTTTTTTTTAATGGCTGACTTATGTCACTGTCTTTTAAACCGGTCGCAGTCGACGTTGTCAAACGGCGTGACACGTCGCTCCGGTAGAATTAATCTAAAGAAAACGAACGGAGATTTTTTTTTCATTAACACTCATATGCAGAAAATGAAGCAAGAAAAAACTGAGAAATGTTGAAAGTCGATGCAATGGTAGATACGCTTTGAAACAAAAAGATTGAATTTTACGAAACAAATAGAATTTCATCGAAATCGGTCGATTAGTTTTTTAACTATG
The DNA here is from genome assembly GCA_944452715.1 of Ophion slaviceki. NCBI lineage: Eukaryota > Metazoa > Arthropoda > Insecta > Hymenoptera > Ichneumonidae > Ophion > Ophion slaviceki. The sequence continues at coordinate 7,205,867 of OX101793.1, forward strand.
TGTCACGCCAGTTTTGAAAATGCAGTTTAGAAGCCCGTGTCATACATCCGCCATTTTTAAAGGCTAATTGAAAAATATCATGTAACAGCCAAAAGTAGTAATGAAACATACCCTAAGTCTCAAAAATACCCGTAGTGTCAAAAATATTTCCTTTAAAAAACGCATGAGAATCAGCAACTTTTGCCTTCGCCTAAAGGTGTCTCCCTCCTTAAGGGTGAATGGGAATCCTACAGAAACAAAACCTGGGCGATAAAATTTAGATGCGTTATTACTTCGATTGGTCTAAACCCTGTTTTCACCCCCAGATATGACAAAGAAAAGCATCATGACAAAAAAGCTCAGGATTTTCTAGATTTCTGAATTGGCAATTTATGTACTGAAGAAACTTTTTGGAAAATTTTATAATTACCCACTACATTATTGTAGTGTAATTAGTTGTCTAGTATTGAAATTCTCCTTGTTTTATCGTTCGGCCCTCTCATACGTCTTTATCAAATGCTACAGCAACCCTGTAAGCAGTTAAGCAGTTCAAACATTGCGACAGTTGTAAGGCGTGGCATATTCTCTTTTGGGAGTTCTGCCGCATTGAGGTTAAGGGCTCCGCATGAGCTTGAAATTGAAAAAGGATGATTTTATTATTGCATAGTTCTATAGTTTAGGGTCTTAAATATAGTTTGCAATAAAGATATTGTAAACATTCTATAAATTGGCCGACTTAGGACGATTTTTGTGAGGTGTCAGATCGTTTACTATACTACGGCGAAGTGGTCCGTTGAGAATTACCCGTTTTCTTTCACAGTTTTCTGGAAACTATGTTTTATGAAACGGTGTAAGTCGTATCGCAAAACCTATTCGTTCGAACCACTCCGAAATCGATCAGAGCATGGTTAATAACATGTTCTATCGTAGGAATGGATTATTTTTTAAAATTCGTTTATCTATTCGTCAAGAACAGATGATTAAAGTTGTTTTTAGCTCGATAATCAAGCTTTCAATTCCACAGCTTGCCATTTTTGTAATTTTCAAAATTCCAAAAAGGTACCCGGTGACACAAAGAATGTATTATTATAATAAAAGTAAATTTTTCATTTAAGATCACTGTGCCATCCGGACGGGATGTGAGTGTAATGTTTTCGTTTCCCTCTGTGTTGCCTATGCCTAGCGCAATAGCACGGGAGAAGGGTAAAAAGGGGTAGTGCGTGGGAAAGAATAGAATTAAAGAATTGACGGGAGGTTTCGGTACTGAGGAATAATTCGACAGAATTGGTGTACTATTGACACTATGTTATTTATTATGAGATTTCTAGGCGGGTTAAAGCGAACAGGGCTTCGATTAATGATGCAAGAAGAAAAAGGTATAGTCGCCTCACATTGGTTGTGTTTAAATAGTCTAATCAGGAAAAAATATTGAAAATCGGCTTGTTTTTCGGGCCACAAGTTTATGCAGATCCGTTAACGTATTGTGTATACGTAATTTGTTGTACGATTCACACCAAAATTTCCAAAAATGCCCACCCCGCTGGTCTTGGGCTAGTTCATTATTTCGTATCGGTTCAATATCGCGTGCGAGCAGAGCGGGATCAGCTCTGAAGCGATGCAACGAGGCGTCCCACTGTTTTTCCGTTCAACGATTCAGGCGTTCTTCAAATAAAATCCATATCAAATCCCAAAAAACCATTTCCATGGTAATCGGTAAAAACGAGACTATATCCAACAGGATATAATTGGAATTCTGCTGTAGAGTCGCGGACACGCGCCATCATATACTATACACGTGGAATCTTAGTTACTGTCGTGAATATGAAAGTCCCTCGGCGTATCAAACGCCGGGCTTAATCGTTGTTCAGTGACGATTATGGAGTAGCTTTCCAGTTATCATGCACCCTCTATAAATCACAAGGATATTTATGGGCTGGTGGAACAGTCGAAGAGGATTGTGTAGTAGCGGAAAGGGGAATCAGATGTATAGCCACATGTGTACACACATATACACACACAGCCATACATGTATATATATACTATGTGGGTGTATAGCTGTGATCTTACGTTGAATAGGCTTTGATGGGAATAGAGCCTATGCCCGTGTACCCGCTGTAGAGCCCACTTTCAATAGATGCATGGCCGTGTAGACGGTTCGATATCCCGCAGATCCGGAGACCCACTGTATCTCCTCTCTCACCCTGCGCTCACTCACGCTTGTCTAGGAGGTTTCCCACAAACCCATAACCCGTCCGGCTCCTGCCGCCGTCCTTAACTACCCCGCCCACCAACAAACAGCTTGCCATGGCGAAATTAATCCTCGTCTCAATCGACCCTCGAATTCAGCAGCGTGTTGCGTTTTGCCTCTACCATTGTATGCACCGGCATACTTATGGCCCCCAGCCCCTGCTTGCGCCTCAATACGCGGAGCATTCATCGCTTCACGCTTTTTAAGAGGTCTTGCCTGCCCAAGAAACAAAAGCTAAGTAGATGAATGTATTCCACCATCGGTAGGGGGCGGACGGAGGAAAACTCTCTCTCTCTCTCTCTCTCTCTCTCTCTCTCTCTCTCTCTCTCTCTCTCTCTCTCTCTCTCTCGCTTGTCGTGCTCTCAATTATTACGTATCTTTTCTGCCGCATTCTGCCTCCGGGCGTTTTTGTTACAAATTTGGGTATGCGCTCTATTGCCCTTTCACCAGTTTTACATTTTCGGCTGTGGGCTTAGTCGTTTTTTCCTGGTATGTCAGTTTTTCATACCGTTATTTTCTAACCTAAATCGTGTTGATGGTCCATATTAACACGACTCTCGAAGTGCGAACGATTTATGACGCATGAGCGCTGGATATATCTACTGCCAGACGCTACCAAGGTCGCCCTTGATTACGGCACTGCCCTCTCACGGACTAACACTCAGCCATAAATCCAACGTTATCGACCCAAGTATTAAAGCTCGTTAATAACGAAATTGGAGATACCGACTGCCGAGCCAAGCCGGTCCCTGCTCATTGATTTCCGAATTCAGCTGATAATCAACCAAATTCCACTAACATGGGTAAACAATGCAGCTTATGCAACAAGCCTATTCATAAAGCTAGCGATACCATCATGTGTAATGGAGATTGCAAATCAGCTTTCCATGTAAAATGTGCTGCCAACAAATACGAATACAATCCGGATAACGATGAAGATGGGGATTTCCGCTGCGACAGATGTGCGATGCAAAAATCGCGCTTAACCCCTCGTACTCCGGATGCATCCCCTGAGCGTAGACGTGTGCCTAACACTCCTACTCCTGGGGGAGCTACCTTGGATGATTCATTCATTACTACTTTGATGTAATGAAACAACTTCAGCTTTTGTCTACAGTAAATAACACCAAATTATCGCAAATCCACGATGTTTTATCGGGAGCGGTCCAAAACATTGCCGAACTTCGGACGTCTCACGATTCACTGACAAATCGGATCGGTGCTCTTAATGCCAATTTGGAAAATGTGAGAACGGGTATCTCCACGTCATTGGAAGGCACATTAAGCAGAATTGCTATGCTCGAATCAGGTGCTGACGAATCTAAAAGGGAAAGACTGCAAATGAAAGAGCAAATCACTGCAATTTCGGACCACGTGGCGTCTAACCAGGATAGTTCCAGTTCCTCATTGTCACTCACAATTTCTGGCCTTCCAGACGCACTTTCTGACTCACCGAAGGAACTGGTACGAAAAATATTCGAAGCACTTGACAGTTCAAAGCGACAGTTCAAAGATTTATCGATCAGGAGAGTCTTTTCCATAAATGAGACTGGAAACATTTATATTAACGAATTCTTGCATTCCAACATTTATAACTTACTGCGCAAAACCAAAGCTCAGGTTCATCGGTTACATTATAAGTATATGTGGTTCAGGTCAGGCGTGATCAAAGTAAGAAAAAGTGACGACGCTCCGGTTGTCTTGATTAACTCGGAAGCCGATCTGGCCGAGCTAAAATGACTGCCTATTCGAAATAATCCACTCACCAACGCAGATCAGCCTCCCTCCGTAATACCTCCGCTAGACTCACATATCAGCCTCGCTCAATTTAATAGTAACTCGCTACTAGGACATATAGATTTTATCAAGGCTCACTTAGCGACCAAGTTTTATCATATAAGTTGTATAACGGAAACATGGCTTCATTCGCATATACCTGATGATCTAGTGAAACTCGACAATTATACATTAATCCGAAACGACCTTGCCAATGGAAGAGGAGGTGGTGTTGCGTGCTATGTACACAGCTCGCTTACTGTCAGAGTTCTAGCTATGTCACCAAATGTTGTCACGAATTCCCCTGAATACATCATGCTCGAGATACGTTGCGCCTTGGAACAGTCTTCATTTCTCACTACGATGTACAGAGAAGGCCTAAAGGCCACCTTTTCAATGATTTTCTCGAGGCATTCTCTCAATACTCTTCCACGTACAAGAATATTATGATCACTGGCGATCTCAACTGCAATCTTTTAACCAAAAATTTCGAAGCCGAATTCCTGAGGGAATTAACCACAGCACAAGCGCCGTGCATTGTACAGACAGGACCTTCTTTCCATACTACAGATGCAGAGTCATGACTCGATGTGTTTATTATCGATAACTCAGACAAAGTTCTATCTATTAACAAAAGCGATGCACCTTTCATTGCGGGTCACGACTTGCTCGAGCTGTCATACAAGTTTGACAAAATTCCGACCTCAGAAAGAACTATCACTCGCCGCATGCTAAAACAGTTCAATCAAATGCAATTTATCGAAACACTTACATCTTTACTTCATGCAAGAAACTCCTCTCTGCATCACGTTTTTACAACTATCGCTGAAATAGAACAGGGCACTGACCACCTGAACCTCACAATCATTCGAGCTCTTGACGTTCATGCTTCATTCAAAACGTTTCGTACATACAAGCCACGTGTGCCCTGGTTAACTCAAACTCTTTTAACTAGGATTAGAACAATTAGAACAAAAAGAAAACTCTAGCAGTTTTCAGGCAGTACAGAGACGAATTAACAGCTGAACTAAGACAACATAGAAATACGTACTATTTCAATAGAATTACTGGGCTGACTGATATTTCCAGGGTATGGAAAGAACTTGCCAATATGGGACTAGTTAAACCTAACCTAAGTTCTCCGCTAAACTTCTTTTTTCCGAATGAGTTGAACTCTGTGTTTGTCGATGCTTCAAACACCCATCCACGTTGCAATCTCTCTCATCTCCTAAATACTGCTCGTCGATTACCGCAGACTAGGCTGTTATTTGAATTTTCTGAAGTAACGCTCGATGATCTTTCTGACGTCCTCACTTCCAACACCTCTTCATCTCTTGTTGCGGGTCCGGATGGAGTGCCACTTTTCGCTATACACAGGGGAGCTCAAATTCTATCTGTCCATCTAACTTCTCTGTTTGATTGTTGCCTCAAAGCAGAGTACTTTCCATCACCGTGGAAGCGCGCGTATATCCGTCCGCTGCTGAAGTCGAATCCACCACAATCTCCTTCGAACTGTCGGCCGATTGCAAATCTATGTGAACTGTCAAAAATCTGCGAGAAGATTGTTCACAGACAAATTAACAAGTTTCTCTTAACGAACAACATTCTTGATTCACGCCAATCATGACATTAGACGAGCAGTCGATGACAGAAAGCTCTTCTAGACTTGTTCGATTTTTCGAAAGCCTTCGATTTAGTCGATCATTCGAAACTTCTTATAAAGCTTCGTGAGATTGGGTTTTCTGATGGCGCGCTCAAGTGATGTCCCTCATATTTAACTGGTAGGATACAGGCAGTGGTGGATAACAATGAGGGTCTCTCAGTTTGGTTAGCCACAACGTGTGGAGTTCCTCAGGGATCGGTCCTTCGGCCGTTGTTTTTTTACCCTATTCATGAATGACATTGGAACTAACTTGCGTTACACGGACCATATGATCTTCGCGGATGACACGCAGATATATATGAGCTGCTTATCATCCAAGCTACAATCCGCCACTGCCAAACTGCCTCACGATGTGAACACCGTAACCGAGTATGCTAAAGAAAACGGGCTCGAATTAAACCTCCCTAAATCAAAGACTCTTATTTTGGGCAGCAATTCTTTTATAAATCAGATCGACCTAGTAACTTTAACACCCATCATGGCAAATTGAGTTGCTCTTCCTTACGTACGCGAAGCTCGCAACTTAGTAGTAACAATGGCATCCAATCTATCCTGGAACATACACATCCTCTCTATATCGAGCAAGGTCAACTACACTTTATACAAAGTAAAATATCATCGCAATGTTCTATCTCGGGACCTTAAAATTATTCTGGTAACGGCTCTTGTTTTTCCATTGGTTGACTATTGTTGCTTGGGTTATAACGATCTTTCAGGTGAGCAAAATGTGAAGCTCCAAAAACTAATAAATTGCTGTATTCGGTTTATTTTTTATCTGAGACGCGACGAGCATATCACACCATATCGAAGACAACTCAATTAGCTCACGGTGAGATCCAGATGGCTCCATTTTCTTGGAATCAGCACGTACAAAATCTTGCATAATGAACCGCCAACCTATTTGTTCGAGCTTTTCATCCCACCACCATCCTCACTTCGACCCGAGTGTCACTCTTCCAACCTCGTCTTTCATATACCCAATCACCGAACGACGACGTATCGTAACTCCTACCATCTGGCATCAATTTATTTCTGGCAGTCCCTACCGCGTGAAATTACTGGTTTACCTACTCTGGCAATTTTTAAGACGCGATTATTTACTTATCTGTTTGAGAGAGACACCTCTAGTTTTTAAGCTACGACGTTTGCGCTTGTGGACAATCGCTGGCTAATGAAATGCATTTATTCCTCTATATATCTTCGGTGAGATACGCCGCAGTATCTAAACTAGGTTACTTCTATTTTGTATTATTTTTTATTATTTTATCTTTATTTTTATTTTTATTTTCATGTTCTATTATTATCATTTATCATGCTCTCCAAATGAAGTATGTATGAAACTATCACCACTGTTCATACTAATATTAGGATAAATGAATCCATTTTCGATTGTTATTTACTGTGTTTATCTTTATACTGTT
>OX101793.1:7217953-7295453 GCA_944452715.1 Ophion slaviceki
AAAAGTCAATATTTAATAAATGCCGTAGACGGATCATTTAATTTTTGGGTGACAATTGTCATAATGTACTGAATGATTTGTCATTTTTTCATAACATCCTTAACATTTTTCACACTATTCCGTGTGTAAAACTGCCGATCGGCATGAGTCTAGGGATTTTCTTATGTAAAAACTGTTTGTTCAATTCAAATTTAAAATTAAATTATTAAATTAAAAATTCAATTCAAAATTATTAACATCAAATATTAAAATTTGAAGGGTGCATTCAGTATATGATAACGAATCCACTATATAAATTTGAACAAATGGTAACATTTGATCACTTGACCCGAAGCTTCTTAACGATATAAGGAAAGACGTGTATTCTTGAACAGCCTCCAGCAGGGTAATTGTGACGCGTTATCCGAGTGCATCCGGCTTTTGTTTAGAATGCACAAATTGATCCGCATTCCACTCGCTGAACACGAAAATAAAATAACGCAATGAAGTTGGATTTTCGTAAAAAATGTTTTATTTATCTCGTCTTTTTCAATTAAGAGTTTTCTCCTGCTGCAACAAACAAAGCGCAATTCATGAAACATGGAGACAGTATATCAAAAAGTAAAACATTAAGAGGTACAGAGTTGGGTGCAATTCTATTTATAAATACGAATAGGAATTTATTCACATCGTGATTTTCATGTGAATATAAATACAAATGTATTCATACTTCACTTTTTGTATTCACTTGCATGCATATAAATACAATTGTATTCACAAATATTCTGAACATACAAATAAATTCACATCAAAATCTATGAATGCAAATGTATTCACAAAAAATTGTGAATACAAAAAAATTCACAAAATAAGTTGTGAATTTTTTCATATTTAGGACAAATTAAAATCAAATTCACAATGATTAGATTAAAATTTACACTATTAGTGAGTTCGTACGCATTTTGAGAGAAAACATTGCCTCGAGGCAAAGAAATTTTTGCACAAAACTTTTTGTGCGAAAATTCCTTTGCCTCAACACAATGTTTTCTCTCAAAATACATAAGAACTCACTTGTGGTGTAAATTTTAATATAATTGTCGTGAATTCGATTTTAATTTTCTTCAACTTGAGGAAATTCACAACTCATTTTGTGAATTTTTTCATATTTATGATGTAATATTCGATACTCACAACTTTTTTTGCAAAAATTTCTTTGCCTCGACGCAATGTTTTCTCTCAAAATACGTAAGAACTCACGTTTGGTGTAAATTTTAATCCAATCATTCTGAATTTGATTTTAATTTGTCTTAAATACGAAAAAATTCTCAACTTATTTTGTGAATTTTTTTTAATTCACAGGATTCCTTGTAAATATTCACTTTTTTGTGAATATTCACAATTTTTTTCTGTGAATTTATTTGTATGTTCAGAATATTGGTGAATACAATTGTATTTGTATGCATGCGTGTGAATACAAATAAGCGAAGTATGAATAAATATTTCACTAATAGTCGTTTGTAAATCACCCTGCAAATGCGTCGATTTAATAGTGGAAGGGAGTGAAGACTTAAAAGAAAATATTTATAGCATTTGGTAATATACAAGGTTTCAGAAACGAGGTGTCCTGTTTTTTAACTATCTGTTTAAATCTTACCCTTTTAGAATCTTTGAAAAAATAAAACAAAGAATGCCAAGTAATGAAAACATATTTGAATTCACTCCTCTTCGAACTGGCGCAGAACGAAAAAAAGATTTCTCCCCTTTCAAAAAGATATGAAATCCCCTTTAAAATCTTTTAAAAAGTAAAAAAAGAACGCCAAGTAACAAAATGCCCCCAAAAACATTATTGCTTGTTTGACCATATACAAAATTCTGATTTATCTTGAAATATTTTTTAATTTCATTTAACGAATTCTTTTATAATATTTTTTCAATTGAAATGTACAAAAAAAACTGAAATAACTTTTTATAAAATAGCCAAGCAAGTTTACTAAAAACGTTAACAAAATTGTTAAACCTTAGAACTAATATTTTCCTAAATATTTCATTTTTATTTTAAAAATCACATTGCTATTATAACAAAAAATTGGTATTACCATTATATAAAAATACAACGTATTTACCACATAAGTACACTGGAAATGCTGTGCAACGACTTGGCGTGCATGGTTAAGAAAAAAAGCTCGGTGAAGGATTTTGTCTTTCCAACTACTTACCTCTCAGGTTGGAAAAACATAGACTGCTGCAATTTGTTATGCAACTGGAAATCAAATTTTGTGATCCCGCAAAGTATGGATCAAATTAGTGATGTTCCCCTCGACGACACGATACGTTGAACCTTTTTTTATGCATAATTTAATACGATATATAAAAGTATATACTTTCTTCTCTATCAGACAACTTTATACATTACATGAAATATATTTCGTATATACTTTTGTGTATTGATCCGTCTTTTTGTGTATTGTATCCGTCTCTCAGCCACAGCATCGGCAAGTTTAAAGGTCGAATTACGGTGCCGTCATCTTGCTTGTGAAAAACGAAATATCTGAGTATCTCTCCTAATACTCATTGCGCTATATTCGATGGTTTTTCCGAGTACAGTCAACTATTTGTGAATAGTGGATATAACGTAGCTCTGACACGGTCACGTGAATTGTGTGGACCGATATATACACCGATAACACTATATATCAATGTTATCTTGTCCGAATCACACTAGCGCAACGTGCAGGAAATCGCATTGCTAATAACACTGGCACTTGATGCGTTGTTACAGGTTATATATATATATATATATATATATATATATATATATATATATTGTGTATCTTCCCGAGCTTTTTCTCTTAACCATGCACGCCAAGTCGTTGCACAGCATTTCCAGTGTACTTATGTGGTAAATACGTTGTATTTTTATATAATGGTAATACCAATTTTTTGTTTTAATAGTAATGTGATTTTTAAAATAAAAATGAAATATTTAGGAAAATATTAGTTCTAAGGTTTAACAATTTTGTTTACGTTTTTAGTAAACTTGCTTGGCTATTTTATAAAAAGTTATTTCAGTTTTTTTGTACGTTTCAATTGAAAAAATATAATAAAAGAATTCGTAAAATAAAATAAAAAATATTTCAAGATAAATCAGAATTTTGTATATGGTCAAACAAGCAATAATGTTTTCGGGGGCATTTTGTTACTTGGCGTTCTTTTTTTACTTTTTTATACATAATACACGGAGGGGGAAGAGAGAGAGAGTGAGAGAGAGAGAGGGGGGGGGCATCTCATTCTCGTGCGCGCACCAATAGAGAGACCTCGACTGTTGCTACTGCGGCAATGGGATTAAAACGATGCGCCCCAAGTTCGGTGCGGGCCATACACATACGTATAAATGTACATTAACACATATAGTTTAGCTTCACTATGGCATTTATATACATATAAGTAAGTGCGAGTTCGAGACGAGGATTCATACAGCGCTTGGCAGTTTAACGACTTGGCCTAATGAGTTTTACCAGGCAGTGGGGCGGGGACGAGTGTGGGTAGCACCAGAAGCTCTTTCCTGTCACAGAGCTAGGGGCCCGCGCACGCTAAACTCGCGCTAAACTTTGGCTAACGAGATTTAAGCTACAGACGCAGCGGGATGGTCTCGGCTCAAAGTCGACGCGGTCTTCCTCCCTTTCTCCCTCTCCTCATCTCCGTGTCGAATTTTCACACGGGGATTCCCCGCGAAACGGTGAGTGAGCTGCTAGTATATACATACATATACATACATATATGTATTAGGTGGTTGCGGATGAAAACGCCCGTTTTTGAGCGAAACGAAAGTGCTTCGATGGCAAATCAAAGCACTGGTTTATTCAAAGTATCGCCAATCGGAACAGACAACTTTGGTCCATCTTTCGCCAACAATCGGATTCAACGCAGAAAGAATTGGGGTTTTTGGAGACAATCTAGTTATCTCGCCATTTTGTCTGCATTCGGCCGGAACAAACGGTAATCTGAGAAAGCGATATCTGGGGATTATAGCGGATGGAGCACTCAAGTTCATTTTAACCGGTCTAGCAACATGCGGCCTGGCGTTGTCCTGCAGCAAAATTAACTTGTCAAGACGAGTCTCCCATTCCCTCTTCTCGTGCAGAGCTCGCTCCAAACGCATCAGTTGCAATCACCAACGATGCCCAGTTATGGTTTCTGACACTTTCAGCAGCTCGTAATACCCTAGCTTGTAATATCCTACTCTACGGGTGCTTTTCCTAGGTTCTTGTTTATACGGAAATCACTACTTTGGAAGCGATGAACCCACTCTTTGCACCTTACACCCAATGGAGAATCTTCGGTATACACTTCCTCTGGCAAACGATGCATTTCCGCGGCCGACTTTTTTGCCAGGAAACAACGGAGCATAACATCCCGCAAATGTGATTTATTCGGAATAAAAATTGCCATTGTAAAGGCAATTGAAATCGATGACGTTACCGCGTCGTACAAATGTCACCTGTAGCGTTTTAGCGGGACTTTATGAACCTAAGTAGATACACAAGGCGGGTTCTGGATCCAATGTGGGGGAGGGGGATGCGGTGCAGAGGGGTGTTCTGACGAGGGGGCGGAGTGGTGCGAGCTATCGGGTTACAGAAGATAATAATAACAAACTACGCAAGTTGACTTTGTGAGTATATTATAATAATAATAATAATAATAATAAGAAGAAGAAGAAGAAGATGATCAATAATAAGAATAATGTTCATAATAACAATAATAATATGTCATCGTTCAAGGTTGTGTACGGATGATTATCGTAAGTGGGGGGGGGGGCATTTTCAAGGACAGATTTCCGGGAAATGTTTATCCCGTTGAATATATATACAATAATAACAACAACAACAACAATTATTATTATTATTATTATTATTATTGGGCGAGGGATCACCCATTTATTTTATATGGATGACCTCAAGCTATACGCTCCTGGGGAGGGGGGCTTAAGCTCCTCTCGAACATCGTAGCGACGTACACGCGGGCGGCGGGAATGGACTTCGGATTGGACAAGTGCGCTGTACTTCATCTCAAGAGAGGGAGAGCAGAGGGTGTCGCGGCTGATGTTCGACTGGTGGACGGGAGCGTCTTCAAACACCTGGACGCCGGGGGGTCTTATCGGTACCTTGGCATCGATCAGCGCTCTTGGCAAGACGCTGAGGGCGTCAAGGGGACCCTTCGCAGCGAGTATAGGCGGCGTCTCAGACGGATCTGGAAATCAGATCTGTCTGGGAAAAATAAGATCACTGCCACCAATATGCTCGCTGTCCCGGTCCTGCTCTACTCCTTTGGCATCGTCAAATGGCGTAGAGACGAGCTTAAACAGCTGGACATCGGCACGCGCAAAATAATGAACATCCAGCGGAGTCTGCACCCTCGATCTTCCACCCTGCGCCTTTATATGCTACGTCCGAGCGGCGGGCGTGGGCTCTTGGGATTGGAGTGTCTTCATGACCGCATGGTCCGCGGAATAGCAAGCGATGTGATAACAAGCTCGGACCCGCTCCTGGAGATTGTGCACCAGCATGAGCTTCATGGGGCGGGTGCTTTTCTTTATAAGGCGGCAGATCGTGCGGCAGAGACCCTCGGCTTGGAGTTCCGCCGGCGCCGGCGTGGCGCCTTGCCAATAGACTCCGTCGCTCGGTTGCCCAAGTCCCGACGTCGGCGGGCAATCAGGGCTGCCGAGCAGACTGTCCTGACTCGGCAACACGTGGACAGACCCATGCACGGTGTGTTTTTTCACCACATCCAGGAACAGGGGCTGTCCACCCAGCTGACCTTTTCCTTCTTGCGGTCAGCTGGACTGATGTCCGAGACCGAAGGGTTTATCTGCGCCTGCCAAGACGGAGTCATCAACACCCTGGTGTATCGCAGCCGCGTTTTGGGTCAGCCTCTGCCGACCACTTTATGTCGTGCATGCAAACAGTCGCCGGAGACACTAATGCATCTACTGTCGGCCTGCCCAGTATATGCAGTCTCCGGCTATATCCATCGCCATAACGCGGCCCTAAGAGTGTTGTACTACCATCTACGGCACTCTTATGGGATAGACCGGGAGCCCGTGCCGCCTTATTTACCAGGAGATATTGAATCCGTTGTCGTGGGCGAGAGGTGCAAGATTTATTGGAACTTCTCATTCGCGACCATCGGGCCGCTTCAAGCGACTAAGCCTGATGTTGTCCTCTTCGATTTCGACGACAAGACGATATACGTCATTGAGTTTCCGGCTCCGGCCGAAGTGAACGTATCGCGAAAGGTAGAGAAGAAACGGCTCAAGTATCAGCCTCTCCTGGCCGAGCTACGTCGTTTCCACCGAGGATTCAGGGTAACTCTCGTTGTCCTCATCGTCGGCGCGCTAGGGGGGGATGAAAGAGTCTTTTGTATCGAGCCTCGCTGACATACCGGTTTGCAAACCCGGTGTCCGGTTGCTAGCGGATCGGATGCAGAAGGCGGTCATACTTGGGTCCCTCCGTTTACTCAGGCAACACGATTGTGGACTGCGGTAGCCGCTAACCCTCTGGCTTGAGGGAGCGGCTATCGCAGAGCAATTTATTGGACTTTTCGCGCGTTTTTTTTTTGACTGGGCGACAGTCGAGGTGGTGTCGGAACCCTCGAGTGTCGCCCAGCGTTATTGATCCGGTCTAGATTAAGACCGAGCCTAACCCCCGGGGGTAGGTGAATGTTTCCCAGTGCAAACTGAGGAAGTGTGTTGCCCGGAGCAATAAAGTCTAATATTAATAAAAAATATTTTTTTTAAATAAATAATAATAATAACAATTCATTGATGCCATGACGATGGCTCATGGAATGTAAGGGGACGGGGGCATTTTCAAGGACAAATTTCCGGGAATTTTTTATCCCGTCAAATATACAATAATAATAATAATAATAAACTACGCAGTTGATTTCGTGATTATATTCAATAATAATAATAATAATAAACTATGCAGGTGACTTACTATTTTTATTGGTTCGTTTTCAGCCGTACAGGGTCTTCCACTTTTTACGATCCCCATCCGCATCAACTTCGTTCTTACCTCCCATTCCACATCCATACCCCCTCTATCAACTATTTCACAACGTTCCCCTACCTCCCATTCCACCCCCCCCCCCCAACCTTGCGGCCGCAACCGACTTCCCCCTCTGTATCGTATTCACCATGGCCATGCCATGGGCATAGGGAAACTGCGGAAAACCTATACCGATACAGCCGGTCACAAGTTCGTCTCACAGTCACGGAACTAGTCGTCTTTCGCCGAGAAATGTCGAAGAAAAACATTTCCCGACGAAAGTACGCGATTGGGTTTCGAACCCGCGACCTCCAGATCCGCTGGCCAGCACGCTAACCACTAGACCAACGCACCGGGTCGCAGGTGACTTACTAATAATTGTGTATCCCGTTGTCAGGGTAATACGAGTCATAGAAAACGCGCAATTAACGGCATTCTACGCAGTTGATGTGAGCTCACACATCATACATGTGAGTATGTTCTCGAGCGTTCTAGACGATTCGTGGATTCGTCTCTATAGTGGATAAAAAATGATGACCTTCAATCATAACGTCATCGTGTTATACAAGGAGATATGTTCTAGAATGTTCCATGGCGTCATCATTGTGAAACAGGTTAGATGGCTATCGGGATATCCATCCGATGATCTAAGCTAGCTTCGAATATTCTAGAGAGTGGGGGGTTAGGCATATAAAGGGCAGACTTCTGCGATGCTCCATCAGTTGCCTCGAAGTAATCGCTGAATGCAAGATCACAATTATAAACGGAAAACATTGAAAGCGAGAATTGAATTACTTCTGGAAGACATTAACGAAATAAAAAACTCCATATCCATACAACAACTAATATCCAACAATAGCAGCAGCAACATTATGGATTTGTCGAAAATCAACAATATTAGTCGTATGGACAATTTCCTACCGACGAAGAAGTTCATCGAGCTTGAGGCTGGAAAAATTTGGAAGGTCACCAACGTGACGATGATTAACACCAGTTTCGGGGAAGAGGATATCATAGACCTGAACAACGAGTACTCTGTATATTTGCCTCTCTCTGGTTGGCTCTGCGTTTCCTCGGCACCGAGTATGCTAAAGTGGAATTTGTTGAAATCAATTTTTTATTTGATTTCAACAAATTTCACTTTAATATACTCAAAGTTGAAATAAAATTTTTATTTGATCTCAACCAATTCCACTTTACTATACTCGGTGACGGGGAAACGCAGAGCCAACCCGTTGCTTTCACAGATAGGCAGACCATACGCGAGTTGATCACAAACGCATTGATAAGTTCGGTGGTGATGACACCCGCATTGACACCCGCATTGATGATTTCGGAGACGACTCATGTCCAAGTCGAGACGTACATGGAGATCGGGGGAACGTTGGCGTCGCTAAAAATTATACATGATGGAGCCATCGTTTTCGACGAAGTCAAATATAATGATTAAAGTTGTCAAATCTATTTGGAAATATTTGTTTTATATCCGAAATACAGCGATGAAATTAAATTGAATAAAATATAAATGTAATTGAATTTTTTAAATTTATTTCAACAAGATCCGTTTTATTATACTACAGGGTGGGCCATCTGTTGGTACGTTTTTGAATTTCGTCGTATGACAACGGCAAACGAGCTACAGACCCGAAATTTTTACAGCTCATTAGCCATACCGTCCGCGGCACGAAACAACATGTTTTCTCTTGAAGAGCGTTTTGAAATTTTAAAAACTTATTTTCAAAGTCAGTGCTGTGTCGCCGAAACTGTGCGAATTTTGAAAAGAAATATGGGTCGTGATACAGCACCCACCGAAGGCGCTATACGCAAATTGGTGAAGAAAGTTCGTGAGAAAGGGATGTTAGTGGATGACAGAAGTGGTCCCAGAGCTCGGACAGTGCGCACACCCGAGAATATTGAGGCTTCATTTTTCTTCGAAAATGATGCTGGGAACGCCGTTACCGTCAATGGCGAACGCTACAGAGCCATGTTGACCAACTTTTTATGGCCTAAAATCGACGCTATGAATGTGGACGACCTTTGGTTTCAACAAGATGGCGCCACATGCCATACAAGCCGACTTACGATCGACCTTCTGCGCACCAAGTTTAACAACCGCATAATCAGCCGTTCAGGAGATGTCAATTGGCCTGCGCGTAGCTGCGATTTGACACCGCTGGACTTCTTCCTGTGGGGTGCCGTTAAAGACCGATGTTATGCGGGGATAATCCAGAGACAATTCCAGCTTTGAAAAACAACATTACGACTGTTTTGAGTGAAATTGGCGCCGAGGTAGTTCAAAATGTCATTACTAATTGGGGTGACCGAATGGCATACTGTAAGGCCAGTAGAGGGAGCCACATGAACGAAATCGTTTTTCATTCTTGACGGGGATACTTTTAGCTTTACAACAACAAAAAAATGAATAAAAAATATGAATGCATACTTTTTTGATCGCATTTTTAAAAACGTACCAATAGATGGCCCACCCTGTAGGTGCCGAGGAAACGCTGAGTACGCTGATACAACTGTTGCAGATCGTTAAATACGCTCCCGTTTTTTCCGCAATCGGTACACTCATTCTCGATAGTAGAAAGGCAGCGAAGGCTTTTTATTGAAGTCAACCACAACTCTGGTGCCATACTTTGTTTTGACGATTCGTATGTTTGTGACTCGATAGAGTATCAGCGGTTCCAATTCGGCTAATTTTTTCGTTGGAAGGAAATTTTATAGACGACCCAATTCGTTGATTTTTGTCAGAAAACTCATAATGATGATGATAATGGTTCCTAATCGATTTCTCTTAGATTTATCGTTAGCCAACGAATCTGCGACCACGAGCCTATTCGATGTTCGACTTATCGAATATCTCCCAGAATCGCAAGGACTTCTTTATCTGTGTCCAGTGACAGTGGCTTGTGGGTGATGAACAGCTGTAGCAGGCCGAGGTTCGCCATGAATCTTTCATCGGAAGTAACCGAATACGGACATGGCGAAGAGAGAGAAAATATAGGTTGCATATTTGTCGAGGTTGCGTCATTGCCGCCACGCATTCTTTCGTTGCACTCCCCAATAATTCGATCTCTCTCTCTCTCTCTCTCTCTCTCTCTCTCTCTCTCTCTCTCCCTACCTCTCTCCCTCTCTCTCTGTCTCTCTGTCTCTCACACATAAAAGTAGCGCGAAGCTAATAAGATTCTAATAAGAGGTTTATTATTGTGTTACGTCCTAAGCGGCGGATATCCATCTCGATCATGAAGAGCGATCTCTCCCTTTACTCGTTATTCGGACAATCCACATTATATTAGGATAAGTTGCTCTGTTTCAAGCCTAACCTTGCGGAAAATTGCTCAGGATGGGCTTGAGAGTGCGATTCGCGATTATAAATCATGACTCGTTATTAAGAGAACAAAAAATAATACAAACGTGAAATCTTCAGTTAAAATGTAAGTAAAATTCAAATTCCATTACGAACTATTCGAAAAGCAAAATTTCTCGGGTTTCCAAACATTATTATCAATTTTACGATCAGAATGTTGTCAGGGTGAAAAGAGCGAGGTTACGTAAATTCTAAGCTATTGGGCGTCTAATTGAGGAGACGCGCGAGATAGCTGAAATGGGAGAACATCCCCATCTCTTCCCTTATGTGTGTGAAAAATGTTCATGATTACTTACTCGTTTGGTGCAAATGAAATGGAATGGGTGAAATCCAATTGCTTCTGGTGCGTGAATCAGTGTAGGAATTGGTGATGGCCAGGTAGTTAAGATGTAGAAATCTTAGACTCTTGATCCTTTTTCTTTTATTTTACTCTTTTTTTCATAGTTTTCACAATGTTCACATTAAACCGACTTTTACTACAACTGCGATTACACTAATTATAGAAAGATGAACGACGACTAATTCCTTGCTTCAAAGAAAAATCGACGGAGACTCGAAGTAACGAACTTAACTTGACAACAAAAAAATGTTAGGGGACTTTCCTCCAATTACGGTTGTAGAAGACTCAACAGGAACTGACTACTCGGGGTTCGGTTGGCAGACTGCCTTAAAGATTTTTCTTTTTCACGAGGTAAGAATTAGGCGATACTGATTTTGAGAGAGAAGGGGCACACACTGTTGGTGATGCGTCTCTTGTGGATTGGAGAATAGTGCATAAAACATAGGTCGTCTCACATGATTGGTTAAATTACAGAGGGGGAATAATTTGGGAAATTTCTGATTGGGCAAGGGCTACGATCGATGCTGCATTACTAAGAATTGGGTCTATGTTCTTGATCTCGAAAATACTGGGAAGGGTGAATAGAGAGGTATTGTGCGCGGCGAAGTGCCCGTGGTTCGGGCCTTGTCGATTATACGACCGGATATTTTGTTTATCAACCGCCGGAGTTTTCGTGCTACCGTTTCGAGTCGCCATGTAGGCTCATATTTATAATTTAATAAATCTTACAGTAAGGTAAATACATGAACGCCTTTTGGTGAGAAACTATGCGTGGTCTTTCTACGTAATTAGACTATAGTCCGACTCGGAACCGTGGTGCTCAAAACCTTGATTCATCGCACTGAGTGTCGTTCCCAAATTTTTGTCATATTATTTAAAAGTATTCGCACTACAATAGTACGCATAAAAATAATTTTCGTCGGAACGTTTTATATAAATATAATTGAATGCGAACAAAAAAAAGAATTGATCGTTACGATTAAATAATCACGAGTGACCTGACCCCTGCGGATATTCGTCTCGAATTCCTTTGCTTTCGACGCACTTGGTAATAGGTTTGATTAAATCAGACTTCCGAGATCTACAACATCTTTCTATTTTCTTTCAATAGAAAAGGGAACCACTGACCACGAGGAAATTCTTAACGCCGTCACTTGGAGTACGTTTCCCCCTTGCACGCTCTGTCCTTTCCTTCGGCTGGCGTGTCATTCGATCCCGCTCTAAATTTTGTTGAGGGGCCATACTCTTGATGACAGACGCCGGTCATATTAACTCGGCCGTCTCCGTACGCCAGCCAGACAGAGAATTTTCAGCAAAGGTTTCTTTTATTAGTGACAAAGATCGTATTGTCTAGCGATGATTTCATCTGCTTCGACATATCGCCTCTCCAGCGGAAATCCATTAACGACCAACGAAGTGTGATGGTCTGTCCTCAAATTGGTCTCTTTTCCTTCTATTTGTCGAGAAATTTGTAAAATATTGCGAATTCGAAAGTCGATCTGAATCCCAAAAATTGCGGGACATTACACCTCCCCCCTTAAACGAGCGCCTCTTCGAAGAACGGCGGTCGGTCTCGGTAGAGGCATCTGCTATAGGTCAGCTCACTTTTGATTGTCGCTACAGGATTATCCTTACCAATATTTATATATATATATATATATATATATTGTGACGTGATTTTTTGAGCCACGTCACAAAAATGCTACCGATGATCAAGATTGGCTCTCGATGCTCGGGTTGCGACCCATCCGTTAGTGTTAAGGGTCCTTTCTCTAGAGTGTTTGTCTTGTTACGTTTGAGGTTTTGGGTTGTGTTTCCGTTTTGGTTACGGGCGGAGACTGGAGATCTCCGCGCCGCGCTTCTGGACAGAAGCTTTGCCCGCTTTCGCACGGTGACCCGGGGATGCGATCTCCGAGAGCCTCCATGTTACCGATGAGAAAAGGTCCCGATTTGTTACCGTTCCGTTTTCGGGGTAACTCGGGCAGAAAATATATATTCCGAAAGGAATATTCTATCAGAATATTCCAGTTCCCGAAATAATATTTCAGCTGTCGATATTATACGAGATAAAGTTCTCGCTTGAACCAGCGATTTCGCATGGTCCGATCCCGCGAGAGTGTTGACATTTTTTTGGTCTACGCGCTCTGTCTCGCTCTCGCATAGTCCCTCGCACGCCGGCCTTGGTCACGCGAGGTACAGAGTTGCTACCGAATCTTCGCGTGAGACGGTTGTCTCCCAAATTGCGATCGCTCCCGATTTTAGAGATATCGTGAGAGAGTTGTCGATCAGACGTCGCGATGGAGAGACGTGTAGTGTCTCTCTCGCACCCGTGACGTCGCGCTCTCGTTCTCGCGCTAGAGGCACGTCGTCGTGCTCTCTGTTCCCGTTCGTGTAACGTTTCCGCGTGCACTTCGCGTTCGCGTTGAGTTCGTTTACGTAAAAAGTTCACGGGTGGTTAACCCACCGGCTCCCGCACAATAAAATAAAACTTCGTTTTATTTTATCGTAATAAGAGATCGCTTTGTGGAATTTGTGAAATGTCTTATTGAGTTTTATTTTACCTTTGTTATTGGAGATCTGAATATTAAAGTGTTTGTAAAAATGTGTTTCGGTGTCAAACCTTCTTGTCTACATTTAAGTAAGAAACGGAGTTGTTGTTTAGAGCGAGTCTTGGTGGCAGTGTCGTGTTTCCAATTCTTGAACGCTGCTAGGGTGAAATATCCAAAGAGTTGTAGTATCGCGCTGAAGAAGGTCATTGTGTCTTGTTTATAGCCAATCAATTTGAAATGAATCAAAGAAGTATGCGGCCGTGTAGGTGATAAGAGATCGTTAGAGTTTCAGCTTCGGTCCGGCCAGGGAAGGACTTCCAAGGTTATCGATGGAAATAAGAAATTGTGTTTCTTTACGTTTCGGCCCTCTGGTTCGGGTCCTCTTCAGAATATGTATATTTATTTTCCCTGTATAAACGGTAGTACACAGTATTTTACAATCACGTAATATCTAGATGTTGTGTTATTTTGTGTGACAATCATGTTGGTTCTGTTTTAATTATAATTATATACATAAAGTATGGATGACGTCTTTTATTGCGTTACTTATTGTTATGTGTAAGTATTGGTGTGTAAAATGTACGGAGTGTGGAGAAAATATAGAAGTGCGATATGGTAGTTTACTAACCTCGAAGTAGTAAAATTTCGGGTTTTTTTAAACACATGTTTGGAAAGATGTTGTCGTACGCCACTTTGGCGCACAACCGTTCTGGCGTCATCTTCATCCTCGCATCTTCGACCTGCAACCTGTAACAAAAAACAAATAACACAACATTGATTATTAAGTCAATTTATAATTATAGATACACTAAATATTGAAACGGGAGAACGGTGGCGTTCCCCGGTCTTACCTTAGCGAGAAAGTTCCCTCCGTCGTTAACCTAAGAAAACCAAATCGAAATTATGGTATTCCTGCGTGTACCAAAATGTTTAATCAATCTCATCCCTAATTACTATATTTGAATACTACTTACCGGTGCGAAGGCGTCTCTCGCCGAGTCCTTGTTGTCGCATGTCGCCTTCCGTCGCTGTCCTAAGGGTCTGGTCCCCGTCGGTCTTCCGGCTCCTACCTGTAAAAAGAAAAGACACAATTAATCACAATCTCACGATTAATGAAACAAGTTAACTACACAAAAAGAAAAAAAAATTGAAGTTACGCTGCGCTACTTACCTCTCACTTTGGCTCTCGGCGGACCAGACCGCTGGGCCCCAGCGAACCCCCGAGTCACTGTAAAAAAAAATACACAGAAATGTCTTGTTTCAATATTTAAAGTATTCGCGAACACACACCTTACGTAAATTAAGAAACAATTTGGCTCAGTAATAATAGCCCCATTATCACTCGCCTCGGACACCTTTCGCGCCAAGGCGGGCCACAATCACGTGCGCCAATAAAAACAAACGCCGTGCGAAATAATCACACGCCTCATCGATAAAATAATGAATTGTACTTTTAATTGTCTACTTACCCAAAGTCCGTCCAATGCGTATTGCTCGTCGCAAAATCTCGTACACCGACCTGTCAAACTAAAACGTCGCGAGGTTAAGTCCACGAGTTCGAGCGTCGTCTACTCTCGATTCGCGAATATGAAAATTGTACCACCAGCGCCGCGACTGGCGGACCGCGACACTACAACGCTCTTACCGCGTCGCGATACCCCAGCGCCGCGCTCTGCGAACCGCGTACTACGTGCCTTGTCCAACACTAGCGCCGCGTCACCGGACCATTGTAACCTCGCCGTGCCGCACTAAAATCCAACATGGGTCCCCGGGTCTCGCGCTGCGATACCCATGCCTGGAGTTCGGCGGCGAATTCGCCGCTCCGGCGGGTATATAAGGCGGAGCGCGAGGCTAACGGGCTCAGAGTTCTTTCGCTGTAGGAAGCGACGAGGACCTCCTCCCGACTCACCTGCAAAAACGGTGCAAGTTGGTGAACCTTTCCCACTCTTCCTCTGAAAGCCGCTGAAAAATATTGCGCGCTTCACCACTGCCCCGGGTACCCGTTGAGCAAGCGGCGCCTCCCGAGCGGCTTCCTATCCCGATTGCCCCGTGAGCGACACCCGAGTACCTCGCCTGGACGCCGTCGCCCGGGGTACCTCCTTCCGCGTTTCCATTCCGCACGTACCCACGTACACTCATAAATATTAGTTATCAACGTTTGTTTTTTTTGTTTGCCTTTGTCCGTTCCGCTAATTTTTTTTCTTTTTGTTTCTTCTTCCCGTGGACGGCGCCCGCTTCGCGCCCGGACACCGTCGTCCCGGGAATAGTTTTTTTTTTGTTTTAATAAATTAGTTTTGTTTTCTCTCCCCTGTAAACTACCTATGTGTAAATAAATCCTGATCTCAATAAAAATCTTAATCCCCGCCTTTTTTATTTAATCATTTATTAATTAATTTATTTATTTTTAGTATTTTTTTTCCCTCATTTTATTTTCTTTAACTTTAATTTTATTTTTTTAATCTTTTTTTTTTCTAATTTTCTAAATTTTTTGTATGCCTCGCGAGTCCTCTCGTCGCCGGCGTCGCCGACGGCGAGCAACCGTGCCACTGGATCGTGACGGCGGCGTAAGGCCTTTCTGGCACCGCGACGATCCCCGGACTACGCTCCTCACGTTCCGGTGGTACGAGCCGGAGAATATCCCTCCAACCAACCGGGATTTCAAGGTCCCTCCGCCCCCGCGGCCCGCCCCTCCCCCACCTCCTCCCCCCGACCGGAATCCCCTCCTTTTCCCCCCACCCGACCCGTCACACCTCCCACCCCGTCTACCTCCCCCCTGATGTGGGACCAGAGCGGGTTCGACGAAGTATTCGACCGGGCGGCCGCGCTTTTCGCCCGCGCCCCCCAGGCAGGTCCCTCTCTCCCCTCCTCACCCGTCCACTTTCCCCGTTTCCCCGCCCGTCAAGTCCTCCAGTCTCCCCGTTTCCCCGCCCGTCAAGTCCTCTCGGAACTACCCCCCACCTCCCGCTCCCAGTAATCCCTCCCTCTCTCGGACAACCCCTACGACAACCCGGCTAAATCTATCAGGACTAACGATTTAGGTTCTCGGCTCCCAAACAGCCCTTATCAGGGCTAAAGCCCAAACAACCCCAACGTATAATTTGTTCGCGTTGCGAATCCCATGGTCTCCCGTCACCGTTCAGAAAGGAGCGAATCAGGAGAAGGAAAAAATTAAGGGAAAACATCCCACTTCCACGTCCCACCCAAATTGTTGGAAGCCACTCACCACCCTCTCGTAATAACCGGGGGGGGGGGGGGAGTGAAAGTGGTAACAAAATCGCCAACAACGTTATAACGAACAGAGACATTATTTGTGAATATAAATAATGTTCTGTGAAGAGATACTCAGTAGATGGAGTTAATATCGTTTATGGGCGATTTTTTTCTGATCTGTAATGGATAAGTAGTTATGGGTTAATTTTTATGTTTCACTATTGAGAATTTAAGTATAAGAATTTGATCTAAGAAAAGTTTTAGTGAGTAGTCAAAAACTCTGGTAATTACCTATTGAGTTTGTTCTTAAGAGTGTGTTATCTTTCCAAAATGAGTAAAAACTCGAAATATTTCATTGGTTCGTTACATTTTGAGTTGTGTAGCGGACGAGAGTTCGAGAGAAACTGAGTGATGTATTGTTTTCGGGTGGCATATTCGAGTCTCTGTGCTATGAATTGGGGGAGAGATCGTGCTCGCAGTGACGTGTCAATGAGAATAAATTAGGTGTGCCAAGTTAGGGTTATTTAAAATTAGTTTGTGATGTCATTAAAATTAGCTTATCGTGTCAATATGTTAGTTCGTTTATCATGTCGATAATTTTTAAATTGTTATGTGAGGTAAAATATGGTGGAGTGTGTTGATGGTTATATAATCGAATTGTAGATTGAGCTAAGATTTTTTATGTCAGTTCTAAAGTTGATGGCGTTGGGGTGTGCTTTAATTTGTATCATTTCCATGATTAGCCTTTTTTGAGCCAACTCTCATTGTTGAGTATTTTTGTGTTATCGAATTGAAAGTCATGTTTATGTTCTATTGCATGTTGTGCTAAGGCTGTGTGTATTTCGGTAGTGTGTTTTATGCTATTTTTGTGTTCTTTTATTCGGGTTTCAAGATATCTTTTAGTTTGGCCTATGTAAGTGGCGTTGCAATCATTGCAGTCGATTTTATCAACGATGTTGGATATTCGATTATTGTTGATTTTGTCTTTAGTGGAACCAATGATGGATGAAATATTGTGTTTATTGTTTGTAACTAATGTTATGTTGTATTGTTGGAAAAGACGGATTAGTTGGTAATGTATGTTTTTTGTGTAGGGGAGATTTATTATTCTAGAGGAGTCAAAATTATTGTTGTTCGTTTTTTGTTTGTTGATTATGGAAACTCGATGTTTTATTAATTTGTCTGTGAAAGAGGTTGGATAGCAATTTTTTGTCATTGTGTCGCTGATGAGTTGGAGATTTTCTTTATGAAATGAAGGGTGAGATAGTTTTATTGCTCTGTCAATTAACATGTAGATTATGGCTTTTTTTGGGAGAGTGGGTGGTGTAAGAAGAAATTTATAAATCTGCCAGACCAAGTTGGTTTTCTATACCAATTTGTGATAATTGAATTTTGTTTACGGATTAATAGTAAGTCAAGAAATGGGATTTTGTTGTCTATTTCATTTTCAGATGTAAATTGTAGTTTTGGGTTATATGCATTACAAATCTTTTTGGTGGATTCTAGTTTGTTAGTTGGTAGAGCAATAATAATATCGTCGACGTATCTTTTATATAACGGCAGTGAGAACTTTAATTTTTCTAGGCAACTTGTTTCAAGGTCGATCATGACTATGTTGGATAGTATTGGGGCTAAAGGTGATCCCATGGGTAATCCTGAGATTTGTTGGTAGATTTTGTCTTGGAATGTGAAAAAGGTTGAGAACATGATATATTCTATGGCTTTGATTATTTCGTGTAAGGGAAACGCATTTGAGAATAAGTTTGATCTTTTTTGCAGGCTGTGGATAACTAGTTGTAATGGAATGTTGGTGTAGAGAGAAACGACATCAAATGAGAATAGTTTATAGTTGAGTGGGATTGAGAGGTTGGAAAGTGAATGTTTTAAGTGGAAGCTGTCTTTGACGTGTGAGTTGATCGTACTGATTAGTTTAGAGAGAATGAATGAGAATTGAATGAATTCAGCTAATCTGTGTGTTGGGCTATTTATGGATGATACTATTGGACGAAGTGGATACTTTATTTTGTGAATTTTTGGTAGGCAATAGAGACGGAATAAGTTGCAATTTTCAGCTTTTAAATATTTATATTTCGATTCATCTATGATTTTTAGGGATTTCCATCTAGAGAGAATGTTGCTGATACCTTTTTGTAGAGAATTGATGGGATTTTTGTTTGTTAGTTTGTAAATTGTAGAATCTGCAAGTAATTCATGGGTTTTTGTGATGTAATCTGATTTTTTTAGAAGGACTGTTGTATTTCCTTTGTCTGCTCGTGTAACTAAGAGTTGGGGGTTGTTTTTCAAAAATAAAGATGTGTGTTTTATAATTTGGTTGGTGTTGGAGAATGATTTGGGGATATTTATTTTGTTTAAGATTTTGCTGAATCTGGTTCTAATTTCAATTTGTCTAGGCTTGTCAAGTAGAAAATCTAGTTTGGCTTCGAGTTCAGAGATTGATTTGTGGATGTGAGTTTTTATGTTTGAGAGTTTAAGGTAAGGGAAACAGAATTTTTCCCCTAGAGACAGGAAAGTGGAAATGTGTAGGGGAATGTCTATATTGGATAGATTTATGAGCCAGTCTTTATTTTTGTTCAATGTGGTTGTTGAATTTATATTTTCCAAAGGATCGGTGGGAAGATTGTTATTTGTGTTATGTTGATTATTGGTGAGTGATGAATATAGAATGTTGTGATTTTGTGTTGTTTGATTTGTATTTTGACGATTTAAGTGATGTATCTTGCTGTGGTTTGAATGTGTTTGTGATGATATTGTTTTTAAAAATTCCTCGTGGTTAAAAATGTGATGGTGTATGTTTTTGGTTCGTTGAAATCTGAGATTTTGTAGTTTTTTTTGGTGAATTTCATATGAGAGTTTTGATAATTTATTTACTTTTGTTTGTTCTAAGGTGAAAAATCTTTCTTTAATATTGTTAGGGGTCTTGTTGATTGTTTTTGTATTCTTTTCAATTTTTTGTTCAATACTTTAATTCGAAAATTGAGATCGTGAATTTCTATATTTAATATTGCTTTGTGGAATTTGTGAGATGTCTTATTGAGTTTTATTTTACCTTTGTTATTGGAGATCTGAATATTAAAGTGCTTGTAAAAAATGTGTTTCGGTGTCAAACCTTCTTGTCTACATTTAAGTAAGAAACGGAGTTGTTGTTTAAGGCGAGTCTTGGTGGCAGTGTCATGTTTCCAATTCTTGAACGCTGCTAGGGTGAAATATCCAAAGAGTTGTAGTATCTCGCTGAAGAAGGTCATTGTGTCTTGTTTATAGCCAATCAATTTGGAATGAATCAAAGAAGTGTGCGGCCGTGTAGGTGATAAGAGATCGTTAGAGTTTCGGCTTCGGTCCGGCCAGTGAAGGACTTCCAAAGTTATCGATGGAAATAAGAAATTGTGTTTCTTTACGTTTCGGCCTTCTGGTTCGGGTCCTCTTCAGACACCGGTAACATCGTAATGTTACCGGTGTCGCGTAGTGACAGCTAAGCTACTCCCCAGTGAATCCCGACCCCTCTACCACAACCCACAGCCTGAGCGGCCGTGCTGTACCGCAACCGTCCTCCCGTGTAAGTGCATCCAGTTAGTCCGGTTATGATTCCGGCGATCCAAAAATCAGGGAGGTCTCCAGACTCCCAGGTCATACCGGTTATGATTCCGGTGAAACAAAAATCACGGAGTTCTCCAGCTCCGATGGTGGGTCAGGGCGGATCCCCCTGACCTCAGGGCATACCGGTTGAGAAATCCGGTGAAACAAAATTCTCTGGCGCCCCGGGTATTGCGGATGCACGCGCGCGGGGTGGACGGCCGAAGGTGACGGTTTCTCGCACCTTAGCTCTCGTGATCAAGTTCTCGTTTCCGTGGTTAGAGAAAATATCGCCCGTCACAATATATATATATATATATATATATATATATATATATATATATATATTTTATATATATATATTATATATATATATATATAGAGAGAGATATATATATATCTCTCTCTCTATATATATATATATATATATATATATATATATATATATATATATATATATATATATATATATATATATATATATATATATATATATATATACTAAATATAAGAACACACGCAAACGAGATTCATTAAACCGACGACTATCTATCTCAAAGTAATGATCAGAGACACATAAGAGCAACAAAATTATAGAGTTGCAAATCACTGCTTATTAACTTCATTTTTTTTTGTTTTATAGGAATGACTAATCGCGTAATAAAGCAAAGAAACTCATTTGCATATCTTTTTCCTCAATGCTTATCATTTTAACATTACTTATTTTATGTGTAGATATATTCGTATATCCATGCGTACGGTATTCTCAAATGAGTTAAAAGAAAGAGAAAAAGAGATAACCTAAGATTAATACTTGTTCTAAACTTCCGTAAAAGAGGATAAACATGACAATTTTTTTTTTCATTCCAAAACATTTTTTTTTTGTAAGTTTGAATACTGTATTTCTAGTCCAAACGTTTAGCAAAAATAGAATGTTTCTGATTCATAAACATATCATGAAAATTAGTAACTTTTTCTTACGTTGCTACTCTAAGGCTATTACGCAGTCGTAGTCGGATATACGCAAACCTTACACTTATCTTTACTCTACTGATTATACATATTCGGGTCTCTAGGAACTGAAGGGTACAATATGAGCTTTGTGCTTTGCTCTGCGATCCCTTCTGTCTGTGAGCCCTTTTTCTGAAATTGTAGCTTATTAAAGTTTACTTGATTGCCCTCATCTTCTCCAGTTTGCCCTATTCTGTTTTCCGTTCTTTCAGCTTGTTCCGATTTGTTTAACATTTTCCCATTTTCAGGGTCAACTTTATCTGACGGCTTTCGGTTTTTGGCATTTCGTTGTAAATGTAAACGAAGATTCGTCACGGAGTCCCATACTTCTCCTATTAAATATAATGACCATCCGTAGACGGTATGCAATGCATAACCATGAATGACAGTATCTATAACGAGTTTGATCGCGCGCGCTAACATAAACAGACCTATTACTCCTGCACTAACATGTCCGAATATTAGAAATTTTCCCCAAACTTTCTTCCACGCAGATTCCATGACCTTTTCGAAATCTGGATCGTCAAGCAGGTTGGTGATTGAGCCTCCCTCCGGACCATTGGTTTTTCCCATCATTGCACGGGCTATTTTGTTGAGGACTCCGGGTCTTTCGGCGGGGAACATAACATGCTCTCTCAGTTGCTCCAAATCGCCTGGAGTATATATGCCGCTAGTAGCCAGAGACTTCGTATCCTTGTACTTCCAAGTAGGCCTCGTCATTGGTTTGAGGCTCTCGGGTGGATATACGTGTACTGGACTAGGCGACATCCCATACCATTCGCCCTCGATGAAATACATGGGTGGTACAAGCTTGTTGCACGTGATTTGAACTCCCGCTCGCATCAAAATGTGCGTCCTTGGTGACATGAAGTATGTTCCATTTCCTTCAGCTACTGGCAACTGGTTGTAGCACTCTTCCGTATGTCGAACCTGTACCTCCACTGGGATGCACTTGACTATGTGTGCCACCTCTCCCGAGATGACGGCCATGTATCCCGGTCCCTTCATCAGGTGGTAGGCCAATTCGTCCGGTGCGTGTGCTGCAATGGCCAGACGATTCTTCAGCATTTCTCTTTCCAGCGAACACCTTTGTACGAGGATATCATAATACAGCTGCGTCTTGATGTGTCGTTCCACATAAACAAATTTCGAATTGATATACGCGAAAATGTCCATATTATTCACGTCCACTTTGGCTCCGATTACGGCTCCTTGTCCATCGCGAATTTCATGCACTAACAAACGCGGATGTTCAGTGCGCACGAGTGTTTGGCCACACACATTTACAACTCTAGTCGTAGTAAGCGCGAACGTTATATCGTCGGTAGTCAGAGAAAACATGACTACCGAATTTTGGTCCATCGCCTTTTCGGCCATTTCAGTATACAACACACTGTATCTATTCTCGTTGCACCGATCTCGCGGCACAGGGTCCCAGAAGTTCGGTCCACCTTCCACGTCCATACAATGTCCATTTTGCAAGTTACACCGAATTCCTGAATTTAGATACACCTTATTGTTTTTTAATCCCACTCTCGCCCTATAGTCTCGTAGCGTGAATTTCACGTCCGCTTGCACAGTCACTTCACTCCAGCTCCCAAACGGGTCCGCGTATGTAGTACGAATACAGCTTCCGTCAACGTTGAGTTTACCTGCTAAGATGAGGGGATAACTCACGGTCTCATGTCGGCGTATTCCCGTGATTACAGCTTTATCAATGGCTATGGACCCATATTCATGCAAACGTATACACGCGTCTCGCGAAATGTCGTATAAGTATGACGCTTTTCCGTTGAGTACGTTACTGCCATGCGAGAACATTCCACATTTACGAACATCTCGCGCGATATCTATTTTACATTGTCGCACATGAATTGACCCATAATCGTGCAACTGCAGAAACTGGATACGCACACTTGAAATGTTCAATTCCCGTTGAAGAATGTCGCATTCCGCACATTCAGGAGAGATAGCGTTGTTATGTTGGATGCGGACGTACCGCATTCACATCCTACAATTGCTTCTCCAGGTTGCCATTTGATTAATATTGTCCACAAAATGATGGCGACTACTGACTACTTAAATCCTTTTCCTTTCATATTGCTCCCTGTAAAATACTTGAAATAATTAAAGATCAGCCCCCCCCCTTTTCTTCCCCGCAAAACCTGCTCTGATCCAAGTTTCCAATCCCCATAAACGGCATAGCAAGCAGCGGAGTATGAAAAATAAGGAGTAGGAACAAAATCGGGTGTAGTGTTCATGGTACGGTAGACAGCCCCCAATTCGTCGTAACGGGTGAAGAGTGGCTTTATTAAGTCCTCTTCCGATTCAATCACGTCGGTTTAATATGGGAATGCTTCAGTCGGTTGGTATGCACCACCTTCGCATCCTTTTTTATCCTTATCTTAACATTTCCATTTCCCATTACTTCTACTATTTCATACGGGCTTGCGTACTGGTCCTCTAGCTTCTTGGGTTTACTACCCTTTTGCAAAAATACGTAGTCTCCTTTTTCAAAGGATTTTGGGTTCATTTTCCTATCGTAATATACCTTGGATCGTTCTTTCGCTCCGATCAAATTCTTCCTGGCCATTTCACGGACTTCGTGCAATTGAGTGACCAGTTTTACGATATAATCATTATAATTCTGCAGTTCATTGTCCACACGCAAAAAGGGCAATTTTTCCGAAGACTAATGCGTAGGGGGTATACTTCGTGCCCTCATGGACACTGGTATTATAATTAAAAATCGCGAGATGGACCCATTCGTCCCACTCGTATTCCTTCCCAACGTATTGTTTGGGATATTCCCCTAAGGCGTGATGCGATCTTTCTAACGATCCATTTGATTGCGGGTGGAACGCGGTCGTACGCATTTTCTTTATCCGAAAAATTTTTTTCACCTGCTTTAGCAACTTGCTCATAAAATTTCGGCCCTGATCTGTCAGTATGGCTTTTGGAGCTCCAAACAGAGTGATAAAATTTTGGACCAAAGCTTTTGCGACAGTCTCAGCTGTTCCATTAGCCATTGGTACTCCTAAGCAAAACTTTGTTAACTGATCTTGAATGGTCAAAATGTATTCATTTGCGTTCTTTGTTTTCGGCAAGGGTCCTACCATATCCATCGCAACTTTATCAACGGCCATTCCCGGCGTATCGGTGATTACCATGGGTTGACGAGTTTTCGTTCGAACACACTTTTATAACTGGCATGGCAAACACTGCTGAATAAACTCTTGAATATCAATTTTCATCTTTTCCCAAAAATAATGTTGTCTAATGCGGTTATAAGTCTTGGTCACTCCTCTATCGCCACCGACAGGCGAGCTATGCATTTCTCGTATTATATCTGCGCGTTCTTCTTTTCCTGGATACCGAATAATACCATGACAAATTATTATTTTCAACGGGCTTTGCAGAAACCCTAGTCTTAATTCTGTAGCAACGTCATCCCATGGAATGTTTCCTACGGTCTCGGATTTCGCTATACTCAGACTTTGAATACCGATCTCACTACTTAATTCGCGAAGGCTGGCTATAACTGCTTTGATATGACCTAAAATTAACAACATTCCTTCTCGAGAGTCGTCACTGACTGGTAAGGCTACGTGGTACCTGTTCCCTTTTTTCACAGCATTGGCCTGCCCCAATGCCAGATCCGGAAAATATGGTAGTTCACTTCGATCGGCCAGTTTGCGTGAGCCACTATCGAACGGCTCTCCACGAGTATTTAAAAAGTATGCTACACTGTCTTTCCTTGTGAAAAAGAGATCCCTCGACTGAATAATGTTCCTGGTAATAATTCCCTCTCCGGTATCTTCATCGTGGGTACTCCTTCCAGAGTCGGACGTTGCATTCTGTTCATCGGACCTTTCCCTTCTTAGTCGTTTTTTCTTCTTTCTCATCTTCGAAACCTGCGTTTTTTTCTTCTTTGAATTTTCTTCATTGCCGTTGTCCTCGAGTGCAGAGAATGATTCATGATCATCTTCCAACTCCGATAGATGCACGGTCTGTTTTGTCTTTCGGATAAAACTCTCGTCATCCGAAGTTTGCGAGGTTGATGAATCATTCTCTTTTTCTTCGTTCCCCTTGCGATCTTTGGAACCATCCAATCGCTGGGCCTTTGTTCTACTCCTAGTGACCCTCTTCACCTTTGGCTCTAGTGCTCGCGATGGACCAGCTTCAGTTTCGTTCAGCGTTGAAGTCAAAGATTTAGGACTTTCCATTTTCCCTTTAAACCCTGTTTTTTCCCTCATTGGCTCAACAGTTCTCATTTCACTTTCCGGTTTCATGATACTCGACTCTCTATTCTCAATTTCAACTAATTGTTCGGGGGAAAGGGATTCCCTCCATTGTTGTTCCAGGTCACCTGGTTCCTCGGCCTCGAAATTTTCTTCGTCCTCCTGGTGTTCGTCACTTCCTTCCAATAATTCCTGAATTTCCTTCTCGGTTAAGTTTGTCTGTTTCCCTACTCCTGCTATAAAAATTTCTTCTTCCGTAAATAGTTCCTCTGACCTGACGGGGTTTCGCGATAATGCATCCGCATTGACGTTGGGCTTCCCTGCCTTATAGACGACATCATACTCATACTCGGCTAATTTTAATCTCCACCGGAGTACTCGTGCATTACCGTCCTTACAAGTTTTGAACCAAATCAATGGCTTGTGATCCGTGACAAGTGTAAAACGTTTTCCATAGAGATAAGGTCTAAAATGCAAGACGCTATAAACGATCGCTAAGGCCTCTTTTTCGTACGTATCATATTTACTTTCCGCGCTGTTGAGTGTACGTGAAGCGTATGCTATAGGTCTATCTTTATTTATTGGGCCTTGAGACAGGATACCTCCGATTGCATAACCGGAGGCATCTGTCGTCACCACGAAAGGCTGAGAAAAATCCGGAAAAATCAAAACAGGTTCGGTGCAAAGTTTATCTTTTAATTGCTGAAAACTTTCTTCTTGACTATTTTCCCATAAAAATGGAACATCCTTTTTCAAGAGATTCGACAAAGGTTTAGCCAAATGCGCATATCCTTCTATGAAATGGCGATAATAACCCGTGAGACCCAAAAATTGTCTAATGCCCTTGATGTTCTTCGGGCGCGGAAACTCGTGCACCGCTGTTAATTTACGGGGATCCGGTCTCAATCCAGAGTCGCTAATCACGGACCTAGATACACAACCTCCTTTTTCAGGAATTCACATTTATCCGGTTGTAACGAGAGATTAGGCTGTCGTAAGCGATCAAAAAGCCTCTCGCATTTCTCCCCGTGTTCTTCCAACGTTTTGGCATATACCACTATGTCATCAAGATACACGAATAATTCACGCCCTTGCAAACCTCTTAGCACCATATCCATAGCTCTCTGGAAGGTGGGAGGAGCGTTTTTCAATCACATAGGCATGCGAACATACTCGTAATATCCGTACGGAGTTGTAAAGGCAGTTTTGTGACAATCATCCGGGTGCATTTTGATTTGATAAAATCCTGAGGCTAAATCAAAAACAGAGATATAACGCGCTCCACCGAGTTGATCTAAAATATCGATTATATTCGGTATGGGGTACGCATCCCCGATAGTTTTTTCGTTCAATTGCCGGAAATCGAGTACCATTCTCCACCGCGAATTTCCTTGTGAGTCCGGCTTCTTGGGCACAACCCACACAGGCGTGTTGTACGGGGAACCAGATACTCGTATTAACCCCGCTTCGAATGATTCTTCCACCTGTTTTCGAATTTCCTCCTTATGTGCTTCAGGAAAGCGGTACTGTTTCGAATTTACAGGCAAATTATCCGTGGTTGGTATCCTATGGGTCACCACATCGATGGCGCCTAGTACTTCTCCTGGCAGGTGAAATCTGTCGGCATTTTCTTTAACTAATTCCCGTATTATATCGATTTCTTCGTCCTCAAGGTGATCTAAACGGAGCAGTTCAATTACTTTCCCAAAACGTTCCTCGTCTGGTATCCTGGTGTTCATCGTGAAGCAATCGAAATCCGCGTTCATTAATGACTCGATAATACTCTTTTCATTCAAGGTCTGCAACCTCTGTTTTCTTGAGATATCTATTTTTAAATTTCCTTTACCATATTCCGCTTGATTTATTCTCGTATCTATCTCTTTTCTAAAGGACAAGATTTTTCCTTGAAGCTCTGTGATCGTCTCTAAACCTTTATCACGTTCGGGCGTCAGCTTCCGAATTCTGCTGTCTTTTCCAAAACTTCCTCTGACTAGCCATCCGCTGTCATCCCTAGTTACCTGTTTGGTTCCTTCGGAGTTCTTTCTATCATCGATCTTTCTATTTTCCCCAATGAACGTCGAATCTTTTCCTCTTTCACAATTAACACTTTCAAAATTCTTTGTCTCATTACACTGGCCATTTTCCATTGAAAATACGAGAGAGGTTTCTAGATTATCATTTTTCCCAAGATTATCGACATTATCAAAATTCTTAATATTCTCCCAATTGTTCTCTTTTTCGGTTGGATTTACGGGATATTCCTCCGGATTACCAACCTTTTCAAAATTCTTGACGCTATCAAAATTCTCAAAATTCACAACATTATTCTCAAAATTCTCAACATTTTCCAAATTCTTTTCAACGATACCAAAATTCTCAAAATTTCCAAAAATCTCAACATTTTCCAAGTTCTTTTCCTTTTCGGTTGAATTTACGGCATTCCGGTCCGGATTACCAACCGTTTCAAAATTCTCGACACTATCAAAATTCTCAAAATTCACAACATTATTCTCGAAATTCTCAATATTTTCCCAATTCTTTTCAACGATACCAAAATTCTCAAAATTTCCAAAAATCTCAACATTTTCCAAGTTCTGTTCTTTTTCGGTTGAATTTACGGCATTGTGGTCTGGATTACCAACCGTTTCAAAATTCTCGACACTATCAAAATTCTCAAAATTCACAACATTATTCTCGAAATTCCCAACATTTTCCAAATTCTTTTCAATTCCATTACGATTCCCAAATTTCTCGACATTACTTTCAAAATTCACGACACTTTCCGAATTATTTTCGACGCTATTAAAATTCTCATAATTCTTGACATTTTCCAAATTCTTTTCAACGATACCAAAATTCTCAATACGATCAAAATACCCAAAATTCTCAGAAGTATCTAACGTGATTCCTTTTCCTGCATTAATTTCGTAATCCTCCTCCTTGGGGCATGAATCCTCGCTCCGATACTCTGGATTCTGCCCACTGGATTCTCGTTTCTCGCTCTTGCTCGTCCCATTTCTATTTCCTTCGAATTCTTTGGGGTACCTCCCCCCTTCGTTTTTGCCTGATTCATGATTCTTGTCATCGCCAATTTCGTCGGTTCCTGATTCTAATTACGGGCTGCTACAATCATTGCCTTGGGATGCGAGAATTTCGGCACTCCCTACATCACTCTTTTCCGGCGAGGAAGGTGGAGAGCTCGATAACGTCACCACGGGTATCATGATTTCAACTTCCTGATCTCTGGTGTTAGTTACCTGGATATAAGCTTTTCCCTTCTCATTTCGCACGAAACCCTGCTGAATGATTATTCCTTCCCCGCATGTAAGAGTTGGCAGGTAACCTTCCTGAACTTCCTTATTTTTTATGCGAACGTAAAATAATCTTGTCGTCTGAGCCGGAAACATCATACTTTCCCTTGTGTGAAATGGTATTCTTAATCTCTGAACTTCCAAACAATTATTCTCATAATCAATTTTTGCAAGATTGTCTCTGAAGTATTCCGATGATAAAATTCCCGATTGTTTTATCGGAAAATCACTGGGAACGATATGGAACGTCGCGTCGTTTCCCAGGGTCAGGACGTCAACGTATCCTAACGTGCGCACGGTATTTTCTGTTATTCCTTTTAATTGCAAAATATGATCTTCATTAATAAAAACCGTCGGATCTAGGTAATTTTTCTTCAAAACGTTTTTGCTCGCACCAGTATCTAGCATCAATATGATCTGTTCACTTAAATCCTTTCCCTTTAACAGAATTGTTGGAGGAATCACCTCATCAGCTGATCTCGCAAAAAAAATCTCGGTTATAATTATTTGTTTTGCTTTGTAGCATCCATCGAAAGGGTAGGGTGAGTCCCCTGCGCGGCCTGTGCCTGGGCACCCACTCCCGGCTGGCCATTCTCGTTTCCCTGGAAGACAGTGTGTTGGCTATTATTTGCAACTCGCAACTGACATTCCTCGAAAATGTGACCGGTCCGTTTGCAATAGCGACACACCTCCGGGGGAGAGGTTGTTGCCAGGATCTGACTATACGAAGCAATACCACCGCGGTTCTTCATATGACCATTCGCGAAGGGATTCGACCCAGAAATCCCCTGATTGACCCGATTAAAACCCTGGGTACCACAATTCCGAGCCGCGTGTCTCCATCCCTAACATCGATAGCATTGCATTGGAGGTAGCGGATTAGCAG
The DNA here is from genome assembly GCA_944452715.1 of Ophion slaviceki. Classification (NCBI taxonomy): domain Eukaryota; kingdom Metazoa; phylum Arthropoda; class Insecta; order Hymenoptera; family Ichneumonidae; genus Ophion; species Ophion slaviceki. The sequence goes on from OX101793.1 coordinate 7,247,488, forward strand.
CAAACTTATTCAATGGTTGTTGAAAACCTATGCCATTTGCAATCGGCCGTGCCCCGCCTATCCGTTGAACCTGATAACAATTGTCGGGATTGTGCCCCGTTCGGCCACAATGACAACAGGGATTTTGGAAGCATCTATCGGCCGTATGCCCTCTCTTATTACATAGTTGACAAATAGTTAAACCTTGATCATTGGCCATGGTAGATCCTGAGCGGCACTGCCCCGCCGTATGCCCTGATTTGCCACACGTTTGACAAATCACCATAGGCGCTACAGGCGATGCATAAGGGCCAACGCTCCGACACTTGTCAGCTGTGTGACCTACTTTACTGCACGCCTGACACGTCACCATGGGGCCTGACGATTCGGCCACCGGACCTCGACACTTGTTCGCAGCGTGCCCTGACCTGCCGCACAGCTGGCAGCTCACGGTGCCTGGGACACTTGAGTTGCCTTGCTTCCTACTTGCCTCTACTTCATCTGGCTTCACATAATGAATACTAGCCTTCTTCTCGAGTTTTTCCGTTACGATTGGCTTGGAAGTCTCGCCCTTCCTTATCCGTTTTATGTCAGCGAGCTGGCGTTCTATGGCCTTTGCCTTATTAACTGCATCACTAAGGGAAACCGTGGGCGTCATGCGCTGTTCTATTTCTGGCAATAAACCGCGAGTCATAATTTTTCGTGCCATACCATCAACTTTATTTTTTTCTGCTTGTGCCACTGTTTCATCGGTCGCATATGCTTCTAATATCTTTTCTGCAGAAAACGAATTCGATCTACATAATCATCTACGCTTTCATTTACTTTCTGATTAGTATTGCCAAGATCAGCAATTAATTGATACACGTCTTTAGGCGGATCATAAGTATCTCGGAGATAGTTAACGTATTCTTTAATTGAAGCGAATGTTATTTTTGAAATCTTATTCCAAACAGCTGGAGGTAATTTCCCTTTTACGCGCCGTAATAGCTGGGTCTCATAGGCCTCTCCCGCTATGGTGAGCGCATCCTCAACTGCAGCTATATAACGCCCAAGTGATTCTTTTTTACCGTCAAAATCGGGCACAACTTTCATCGCTTCCCGCAAAGAGGTTAGCCCTTCCGGAGGCAATTCAGCCATTTTGGAAACACTTGGTTGTTCAATATCGTTTACTGAGAGTTTTTTAATTTTTTGAGAAAAATCCCCTAAAGGTCCAAGAAATTTTAAAATAGATGCTAGCGACCAACTCTTTACAGATGATTTTTGTTGAAACGGCCCTGGGGCGTTAACTTGAGAATTTCTGATGGCCAAAAAAGCTTTCTTTTCTACGGGAGATAAAATTGTATTCAAAGACTCATCTAATTCGTCCTCTTTTAAGTTATCGGTTAGGGATTCTTTTAATTTTCCTGCTATTTCCGCGAGATCATCATGCTTTACTAGATTTTCCTTATCACTTCCTTCTGCCTCATCTGGAAGATCCTCATCATCTGTTAGAAAAGACGATACCTCATGTTCGATATCTTTCTCCCTAATCGCCGTAAGATTTTCATGGCTAGGTTTTTCTATCGATCCTTTCTCTGCTTGAGATTCTTTTCTTATGCGCCTTTCGTCTGGATATTCATGAACTATGGATTCGTGGAAAACCTTTTCAGAGCGAGTCTCCCGATGAGCACGATACGAATGTTAGAGGGTCTACTGAATTTTGAGAGCGGACATTTTCCCAGCTCAAGGAGTCATGGATTTTCCCAATACACAATTCTACGGATAAACTTTTCACAAAATTAATAACTTTCATTACGTTACTGAGTATCGACATGCAGGAAATAAAACTTCTACTCATAGCGAAGCACTCTCGATCCCGGACGAGCCCCCAAAAATGTTGTTACGTCCTAACCGGCGGATATCCATCTCGGTCAAGAAGAGCGATCTCTCCCTTTACTCGTTATTCGGACAATCCACGTTATATTAGGACAAGTTGCCCTGTTTCGAGTCTAACCTTGCGGAAAATTGCTCAGGATGGGCTTGAGAGTGCGATTCGCGATTATAAATCATGACTCGTTATTAAGAGAAAAAAAAATATTACAAACGTGAAATATTCAGTTAAAATATAAGTAAAATTCGAATTCCATTACGAACTATTCGAAAAGCAAAATTTCTCGGGTTTCCAAACATTATTATGAATTTTACGATCAGAATGTTGTCAGGGTGAAAAGAGCGAGGTTACGTAAATTCTAAGCTATTGGGCGTCTAATTGAGGAGACGCGCGAGATCGCTTAAATGGGAGAACATCCCCATCTCTTCCCTTATGTGTGTGAAAAATGTTCATGATTACTTACTCGTTTGGTGCAAACGAAATGGAATGGGTGAAATCCAATTGCTTCTGCTGCGTGAATCAGTGTAGGAATTGGTGATGGCCAGGTAGTTAAGATGTAGAAATGCCGTCTTAGACTCTTGATCCTTTTTCTTTTATTTTACTCTTTTTTTCACATTTTTCACAATTTTCACATTAAACTGACTTTTACTACGACTGCGATTACACTAATTATAGAAAGATTAACGAACTTAACGTAACGAACTTGACAACAAAAAAATGTTAGGAGACTTTCCTCCAATTACGGTTATAGAAGACTCAACAGGAACTGACTACTCGGGATTCGGTTGGCAGACTGCCTTAAAGATTTTTCTTTTTCACGACGTAAGAATTAGGCGATACTGATTTTGAGAGAGTAGGGGCACACACTGTTGGTGATGCGTCTCTTGTGGATTGGAGAATACTGCATAAAACATACGTCGTCTCACATGATTGGTTAAATTACAGAGGGGGAATAATTTGGGAAATTTCTGATTGGGCAAGGGCTACGATCGATGCTACATTACTAAGAATTGGGTCTATGTTCTTGATCTCGAAAATACTGGGAAGGGAGAATAGAGAGGTATTGTGCGCGCCGAAGTGCCCGTGGTTCGGGCCTTGTCCATTATACGACCGGATATTTTGTTTATCAACCGCCGGAGTTTTCGTGCTATCGTTTCGAGTCGCCATGTAGGCTCATATTTATAATTTAATAAATCTTACAGTAAGGTAAATACATGAACGCCTTTTGGTGAGAAACTACGCATGGTCTTTCTACGTAATTAGACGATAGTCCGACTCGGAACCGTGGTGCTCAAAACCTTAATTCATCGCACTGACAAGGAACATCAATCAGGTGTCCGCCTCCGATTTTGTTGAAACTCATATATGTCATAGAGCATCGAAAACTTTGAAACACGTATTTTTTTTTATCGGCGGAAAAACGAATTTAAGGGGGGAAACCGCCCCTCAAAGAAAGGCATGTCGAGGGGTGATTTTGCAGTTTCACCCAGAAGCAATCCGCCGATCTGAATGAAACAAAAACGAAAATTCTTCTAATGAAAAGCGATGAAAAATCCACTATGAAAATGTTAAGAAAAAATTAAATTAGGGGGTAAACCACCCCTCAATTTGCTTTTTTTCACCCCACACTTAAGAGGGTTGTATGCAAATTAATAAAACAGGTATCATTTTGAAGGGCAATTAAAATTAAAGTTGACGGGTTTTTGCGTTTTGGAGGCATAGCTAATTTAAGGGGGTAAACCACCCCTAACATAAATTTATTTATCATGGTCGTTTTTTCTGTGTTTAAAGTATATCCGCTGATTTTAAATATTTCTATAAGCTACAGTTTAATGTTTTATCATATTTCAAAATGATTACATTTGTCTTAAGGGGTAACTACCCCTCTGACAAGAAACATCATTAAAGTATCCGCTTTCCATTTCGTTGAAACTCATGTATGTGGTAAAGCATTGCAATGTATTAAACATGTTTTTTTTTGTATCGGCAGAAAAACGGTGTTAGGGGATGAAACCACCCCTCAAAGTTTCTCCCACAAGCAGTCCACCGATCTGAATGAAACAAAATAGAAAATTCCTCTAATATTAAGCGGTGAAAAATCCACTACAAGAGTGTTGATTAGAACTATAATTAAGGGGTAAACCACCCCTTCATTTGCCGTTTTTCACCCCACGCTTAAGAAGGTTGTATGAAAATTAATAAAACAGGTATCATTTTGAAGGGGAATCAGAATTCAAGTTGACGCGTTGTTGCGTTTCAGCGGAACAGCAAATTTAAGGGGGTAAACAACCCCTAACATAAATTTGTTCATTTCCATTCATTCCAAAAACCAGAAGATTTTGAAAATCCTGTTACCATTGGTTTTGGTGAATCTAACACACATTGTGAAAAACCCGGTTGCAATAATTTGGCCATTATCAGATGTGCATGGTGCAAAAAGTCGTTGTATTTAAAGCATTTTTTTGACGGTTATCATTATTGCAGGAATTATGAGTCATCATTGTTGATGGTTGATAGTTGATAGACTAGAAAAAACAAGTATATATCACAAGAAAATGATTTGACGGCATATGACTGCGATACTTTTCACAAGTACTATTAATTAAATCAGCTGATATGATTCCCAAATGAAATATGTCAAAATATATTAAAAACATGTTCGTTAACCTACTGTAAAACCCTCAGTTTCATTTATATGTTTAATTAAATAAACGGTAAAATAATATAAATATACATTCCTCCACAAAACTACGTCGCTGGCGAAATTATCGATTGATCCAGGCGCATCATCGTTCTGAAATATCCGAAGTGAGCCTTATAACTTATTCGGGAAATTATTATAATTAATGATATAGTAGAAGTGTATGTTTATTCCTATGGAGGTGCTTAATGGACGTGCATATTAAAATCGGAAGCGTTTTGACACGAAAATATGAGTCTTATGAGTAAGGGATAGCCCCACGTCCCCACTCCCAAAGTACCACTCCTAAAGCTCAAAACGAATATGCCTGCACATACAAACATAAAATTGATATTACCGATGAAATGAAAACAGTTTTAACGAAATTCGTGAAACCTTTCGCGAAACTTCAAACGAAAAGCAATTAGAGGGGGTAGTTTACCCTTAAAATGTAAAAATTTAAAAACGTAATAATTTAAAAACGCGGGAGAATATTTTGAATCCGGGGATACATGTTAAACACAGAAAACACGACGGTGATGAACAAATTTATCTTAGGGGTGGTTTACCCCCTTAGATTTGCTGTCCCGCTGAATCGCAAAAACGCGTCAACTTGAATTTTGATTCCCCTTCAAAATGATACCTTTTTTATTAATTTTCATACAACCCTCTTAAGCGTGGGGTGAAAAACGGCAAATGGAGGGGTGGTTGACCCCTTAATTTTATTTCTAATCAACACTCTTGTAGTGGATTTTTCATCGCTTAATGTTAGAGGAATTTTTGATTTTGTTTCATTCAGATCGGTCGACTGCTTGTGGGAGAAACTTTGAGGGGTGGTTTCATCCCCTAACACCGTTTTTCTGCCGATACGAAAAAAAACATGTTTAATAGTTTGCAATGCTTTACCACATATATGAGTTTCAACGAAATCGAAAGCGGATACTTTAATGATGTTTCTCGTCAGAGGGGTAGTTACCCCTTAAGACAAATGTAATAATTTTGAAATATGATAAAACATTAAATTGTAGTTTATAGAAATATTTAAAATCAGCGGATTTACTTTAAACCCCGAAAAAACGACCATGATAAGTAAATTTATGTTAGGGGTGGTTTACCCCCTTAAATTTGCTCTGCCGCCAAAACGCAAAAACCCGTCAACTTTAATTTTAATTGCTCTTCAAAATGATACCTGTTTTATTAATTTGCATACAACCCTCTTAAGTGTGGGGTGAAAAAAAGGCAAATTGAGGGGTGGTTTACCCCCTAATTTAATGTTTTCTTAACATTTTCATAGTGGATTTTTCATCGCTTTTCATTAAAAGCATTTTTGTTTTTGTTTCATTCAGATAGGTGGATTGCTTCTGGGTGAAACTGCAAATTCACCCCTCGACACGCCTTTCTTTGAGGGGCGGTTTCCCCCCTTAAATCCGTTTTTCCGCCGATAAAAAAAATACGTATCACAAAGTTTTCGATGCTCTATCACATATATGAGTTTCAACAAAATCGGAGGCGGACACCTGAGGGATGTTCCTTGTGAGTGTCGTTCCCAAATTTTTGTCATATTATTTAAAAGTATTCGCACTACAATAGTACGCATAAAAATAATTTTCGTCGGAATGTTTTATATAAATATAATTGAATGCGTACAAAAAAAAAAGAATTGATCGTTACGATTAAATAATCACAAGTGACCTGACCCCTGCGGATATTCGTCTCGAATTCCTTTGCTTTCAACGCACTTGGTAATAGGTTTGATTAAATCAGACTTCTGAGATCTACATCATCTTTCTATTTCCTTTCAATAGAAAAGGGAACCACTGACCATGAGGAAATTCTTAACGCCGTCCCGTGGAGTACGTTTCCCCCTTGCACGCTCTGTCCTTTCCTTCGGCTGTTGTTGTGCTAAATTTTGTTGAGGGGCCATACTCTTGATGACAGGCGCTGGTCATATTAACTCGGCCGTCTCCGTACGCCAGCCAGGCAGAGAATTTTCAGCAAAGGTTTCTTTTATTAGTGACAAAGATCGTATTGTCTAGCGATGATTTCATCTGCTTCGACATATCGCCTCCCCAGCGGAAATCCATTAACGACCAACGAAGTGTGATGGTCTATCCTCAAATTGGTCTCTTTTCCTTCTATTTGTCGGGAAATTTGTAAAATATTGCGAATTCGAAAGTCGATCTGAATCCCAAAAATCGCGGGACATTACAATTGATTGTCGTTAAGAATTTATTGGCTGCCATAGAGTGACATCGATGCTTCGCAGACCCAACGCTAGAGGGGTATATTTTATGCAACACAAGATTTTTCTTCCTCAAACGAATTTATTGTAAGGAAAAAACATACGTTCACAGCATTGATATTTTTTCCCTCATAAATAAATTCACATTGATTACATTTGCCACCAAGAGGACGAATGTACAGATGGTTTTCTTTAGACACTCTGACCAACCGATGAAGATGTTCTGCACTTTCTTGCAAGAACTTGGTGATCCTTGTAGGCGAATATACGGAATACTCGTTGTTCAGGTCAATGATAACCTGTTCCGCGAAACTGGTGGTAATCATCGTCACGTTGGTGACTTTCCAATTTTTTCCAGGCTCAAGCTCGATGAACTTCTTTGTCGGTAGGAAATTGTCCATACGACTAATTTTGTTGATTTTCGAGAAATCCATAATGTTGCTGCTGCTGTTGTTGGATATTCAGTCGAGAGAGCTTTTTGAACAGACTATCGATGTCACTTTTCGATTGAATGAGTATTTTAATTTCCAGTCTTCCAGAAATCATTCAATTCTCGCTTTCAATGTTTCCTGTTTATAATTGTGATCTTGCATTCAGCGATTACTCCGAGTCACCTGATGGAGCATCGCAGAAGCCCGCCCTTTATATGCCTAATCCCGCACTCTCTAGAATATTCGAAGTCAGCTTACATCATCCGATGGATATCCCGATAGCCATCTAGCCTGTTTCACAGTGATGTCGCCATGAAACATTCTAGAACATCTCTCCTTGTATAACACGATAACGTTATGATTGAAGGTCATCATTTTTTATCCACTATAGGAGACTATACACGAATCTTCTAGAACGTTCGAAAACATACTAGTTTTACCCCGCTTTCATACCATGTGTGAGCTCAAATCAACTGCGTGGAATGTCGTTAACGCCGTCTTTTCTATGACTCGCAATACCCTCACAACGGGATACACAATTATTATGAAGTCAACTTCGTCGTTTATTATTATTATTATTATTGTATATTTAACGGGATAAACAATTCCCGGAAATCTGTCCTTGAAAATGCCGCCCTCCCCCTACATTCCGCGAGCCATCATCATCGCATCGATGAATTATTATTATTATCATAATCACTAAATCAACTGCGTATTCGATTGTTATTTTTTTTAAATTTAATATTAGACTTTATTGCTCCGGGCAACACACTTCCTCAGTTTGCACTGGGAAACATTCACCTACCCCCGGGGGTTAGGCTCGGTCTTAATCTAGACTGGAACAATAACGCTGGGCGACACTCGAGGGTTCCGACACCACCTCAACTGTCGCCCAGTAAAAAAAAAACACGCGAAAAGTCCAATAAATCGCTCTGCGATAGCCGCTCCCTCAAGCCAGAGGGTTAGCGGCTACCGCAGTCCACAATCGTGTTGCCTGAGTAAACGGAGGGACCCAAGTATGACCGCCTTCTGCATCCGACCCGCTAGCAACCGGACACCGGGTTTGCAAACCGGTATGCCAGCGAGGCCCGATACAAAAGACTCTTTCATCCCCCCTAGCGCGCCGATGATGAGGACAACGAGAGTTACCCTGAATCCTCGGTGCAAACGACGTAGCTCGACCAGGAGAGGCTGATACTTGAGGCGTTTCTCCTCTTCCTTTCGCGACACGTTCACTTCGGCCGGAGCCGAGAACTCAATGACGTATATCGTCTTGTCGTCGAAATCGAAGAGGACAACATCAGGCTTGATCGCTTGTAGCGGCCCGATGGTCGCGAATGAGAAGTTCCAATAAATCTTGCACCTCTCGCCCACAACATCGGACTCAATATCTCATAAATAAGGCGGCACGGGCTCCCGGTCTATCCCATAAGAGTAGAAGAACTAGGGGGATTCTGGATAAAGTGGGGGCGAGGGGGGTGCGGGGACGGGGGAGTCCGGAACGGGGGGTAAGGGGAGGGGTTTGATCATGTGGTGGGGGGAAGTGTGTGGCGCGGAGTATGCGAAGAAGGGGAGGGGGTGAGGAGGTGGCGGCGAGGGGGGTGCGGGGACGGGGGTAAGGGGAGGGGTTTGATCATGTGGTGGGGGGAAGTGTGTGGCGCGGAGTATGCGGTGAAGGGGAGGGGGTGAGGAGCCGATAGCAAGGGGAGGGAGGTGTCTGGCTGTTGCGCGAAGGTGTAAGGACACGTTAGGGGAATTGGGGGAGGGGGATTTGCGGCTCGCGGAGAGAGGTGCGGAGAGTAACGTCACGTGGGGACGAGGATGCCCAAAACAATGGGTCAATGCCCAAAAGGACGAGAGGATAACAGTTGTTGGTACGGGCCAAGGGGGCACCGGCAGCCAGGGGACATCGTACACGATGCGTCGCTTTTCTAAGGGGCGTTATTGATACAGGTGAATCGTTTCCAGACAACGGAGGAAAATTTCTCTCAAACATGTGGATATGCATGTGAAAGCCAGCGTCTATGATACACTCTCGGCAACTTAATGCAATTGTAATGCTAGTTGTCAAATGAGACTTTACAGATAAACTTTTTGAATTGGGGGAGGCGGATTTGCGGCTCGCGGAGAGAGGAGCGGAAAGTGACGTCACGCGGGGAACAGGATGCCCAAAACCATGGGTCAATGCCCAAAAGCACGAGAGGATAACAGTTGTAGGTACGGGCCAAGGGGGGCACCGGCAGCGAGGGGACATCGTACACGATGCGTCGCTTTTCTAAGGGGCGTTATTGATACAGGTGAATCATTTCCAGACAATGGAGGAAAAATTCTCTCAAACATGTGGATATGCATGTGAAAGCCAGCGTCTATGATACACTCTCGGCAACATAAGGCAATTGTAATGCTAGTTGTCAAATGAGACTTTACAGATAAACTTTTTATGCAGCTATAGTAACGGAGGCCCTTATAAAATTACATTGCATTCGGTCTTGTATTCATTCCGAAAGATAACGTCGAGATGTTTGCATGTGCGAGTATGTATGCAGTGCACCCAGCCAAGAACCCGTGGGACTTGACGAAGAATGAGCTCGAACACGTTCCAAAGACCTTGCACATAACATATTGGAGTCGACACATTAGTATGCTGTGGGATCGTTTGCCGGAACATCATCGAAACGACAGTGAAATATTATCATATCTTCCATGCATGAAGCATTACAATACACCTGAGATGTTGGATCATATTGATGGCCCCCCACCTCCGCAGCGGAATTGTGAAAAGTGTTGTGAGGGAGACAATATTATTCCCGAGAAAAAATAAACGTTCCTCGAAACATTTGAAGTTGTTTCGACGATGAAAAATGGATTTCTCATTGTCAGCAAAATGGCGGAATTCTTCCCAACGAAGAACCTGTCTCAAGGTTCCATCGTGTTATCCAATCTCCGACATGAGGGCTGCCCATACCAAATTAGCAAAGCGTTACGTAGTGGACATCATGGACGAGTTCGCCGTCTTTTTACCAGCACGGCTCATGAAGGCCTTCAATCACGGTCCAAAGATGTTCGAGAATATATTGGAAATGACTCGCAATTACTATTACTATACATGAACTATTATGGCGGACAATACAGCAGGATCGCGTTCAATAAACAGTGAGCACACCATTGTGCTGGTCGGAAATGATGAGTTCAACGGCATCACCATCATTGGTCGCTAACATCGTTGAGTTTTCAACATGCTCACAACAATGTATAAAGGATAGCTTTCAGCGAATATAAAAAATGTTCCACGTTGTTGTTGGATGTAAGAATAAATACAATCGAAAAGAATATATATCAAAATGTTTTTTTGATGTGTAAACATCTTAGCGCTCGGTCTACGGTAGGAGCTAGCTGGGGCTTCGAGCGTCAGATGACGTCAGCGTAAGACCGTGTCTGTGTGAGCGCGTTAATGTGTGCGTTTGACAGTTGACTGTGCGGGCTAACTGGCAGTTGACATGACGGACAGTTTTTCCTACTGGAATTTTACGTGGTATCGCCAACCTAAAAGGTAATTACGAACGATGCTTCTCTCTCTCTCTCTCTCTCTCTCTCTCCCTCTCTCTCCCTCTCTCTTCCTAATAAAATCTAATAAAAATCTGATAACGATAAAACCAAAACAAAAATATAGCGGCTGAACCGCTCATTTCATTTTTACAGGACAAACTCAATCTACGCATGAATACAGATAAAAACATTCCAACTACAAATTCAAAGACTACAATCGATGCTGTATTCTCGCGGTGTTTGGAAACACTGCAGTCGCAAGTCTATGTGTCTTATTACAGTTACCACAAACCAATCATTTCATGTATAAAAGAAACTGATCAATAAATTTTCAAACTTGACTCTTTATGCTATTTGCGCATTGTTTTATTACAAAATAAATTTTGATCAAAACCAATGCACGACCTCAATTTTCCCACACCAAACTGATGCGAGCTCACATGTTTACACATCAATTATCGTGAGTTACATGCCAACTCACTACTCGTTTTTATATTTAAAAATGTTTTTTTAAATCCTCCGCTCACGCAGCGCTTCGTATACACTCAACCAGCTTTTCAGCGATTTTACATTCGCATTGGCGCAATTGTATTTCATATTGAAGAAATGATGGGGACATTCAAAGTCGGAGATGTTTGACAATTTCTGCAGCGAGGGACATTCCAGGGTCTCCAAGTCAACAATTTTTGTTGCAGGATCCGTGAATCTTGATATCCATGAGCATTTTTCGAATCCCTTCACGTAGATGGTAGGAGCTCCTTGCAAGGTGGTTCGAATTATCATTCTAACTGCCTCGTATGGTATATCACCGTCATCCCATCGTTATCCGCGAAAATTGCGTTCCAACCATTTGTTTGTCATTTTGTACTTGGCCGGTAGAGTCCCATGCAAATGGTGCATCGAAGGCGAGCGTCAGCGGTTCAGCATTCTTCTTATGGAGTTTGACGATAGACATCTTCGTTGACCCGACAAATTCGTTGACGGGTCTCTTGAAGCCCTGCACATCGACGATAAGCTCCATGTTGACCGAAGTGGATGAGAATCATCGGCATGATTTTATACCATTTTTTAAACTCCATCACTGATTGGATTGTACTCTTCGTGAGACGTTCCAGAGACTTCCGAAGACATTCATAAGACGTTCGAAGACATTCAAGAGACGTTCGAAAACATTCATAAGGCGTTTAAAGACATGCATGAGCGGTTCAAAGAGTTTCAAAAGGCTTTCTACAACGTCATGAGACGTTTGAAGATGTTCGTGAGACCTTCAAGAGACTTTCGAAAACGTTTAAAGACTTTCATGAGAGGTTCGAAGACGTTCAAAAGATCTGTGACGATGTTCATAATATGTTTGAAGACATCGATGAGGGGTTCGAAGACGTTTAAGAGACTTTCAAAGACATTCACGCGGGGGTTGGAAGATGTTCAAAAAACTTTCGAATTCGTTCAACAGACATTTGACGACATTCATAATACGTTTGAAGACATTCATGAGGGGTTCGAAGATGCTTAAGAGAGACTTTCAAAGACATTCACGAGGGGTTTGTCCGAAGACATTCAAGAGACGTTCGAAAACATTCATAAGGCGTTTGAAGACATGCATGAGGGGTTAAAATAGTTTCAAGAGACTTTCTACGACGTTCAAGAAACTTTCGAATCCGTTCAAGAGCCTTTTGACGACATTCATAATACGTTTGAAGACATTCTTGTGGGGGTCGAGGACGCTTGAGAGACTTTCAAAGGCATCCACGAGGGTTTCGAATACGTCCAAGAGACTTTCGAATACGTTCAAGAGACTTTCAGAGACATTCGCGAGAGGTGCGAAGACGTTCAGAGACTTTCGAAGACATTCAAGAGATCTTTGACAATATTCATAATACGTGTGAAGACATCGATAAGGGGTTCGACGACGTTTTAGAGACGTTCAAAAGACTTTCGACGACAATCATGATACGTTTGAAGACATTCATGAGGGGTTCGAAGAAGCTTAAGCGAGACTTTCAAAGACATTCAGGAGGGATTCGAAGACGTTCAAAAGACTTTCGACGACACTCATAATACGGTTGAAGCCATTCATGAGGGGTTCGAAGACGCTTGAGAGACTTTCAAAGACATTCACGAGAGGTGCGAAGACCTTCAGAGACCTTCGAAGACATTCAAGAGATCTTTGACGATATTCATAATACGTTCGAAGACATCGATGAGGAGTTTGACAATGTTTTAGAGACTTTCAAAGACATTCACGAGGGGTTTGAAGATGTTCAGAGACTTTCGAAGACTTTCAAGAGATCTTTGACAATATTCATAATACGTTTGAAGACATTCATGAGGAGTTCGAAGACGCTTGGGAGACTTTCAAAGGCATTCGCGAGGGTTTCGAAGATGTTCGAGAGACTTTCGAATGTGTTCAAGAGACTTTCAGAGACATTCGCGCGAGGTGCGAAGACGTTCAGAGACTTTCGAAGATATTCAAGAGATCTTTGACAATATTCATAATACGTTTGAAGACATTCATGAGGGGTTCGAAGACGCTCGAGAGACTTTCAAAGGCAGTCACGAGGGTTTCGAAGACGTTCAAGTGACTTTCGAATACGTTCAAGAGACTTTCATAGACATTCGCGAGAGGTGCGAAGACGTTCAGAGACTTTCGAAGACATGCAAGAGATCTTTGACAACATTCATAATACGTTTAAAGACATCGACGAGTGGTTCGACGATGTTTTAGAGACATTCGACGACATTCACAAGGGGTTTGAAGACGTTCAGAGACTTTCGAAGACGCTTAACAGACTTTCAAAGACATTCGCGAGCGGTTTGAAGACGTTCAAGAGATTTTCAAAGACATTCACGAGGCGTTCGAAGACGTTCAAGAGACTTTTGGCGACATTCACAATACGTTTGAGGACATTCATGAGCATTTCGACGACGCTAAAGAGGCTTTCAAAGACATTCGCGAGCGGTTTGAAGACGTTCAAGAGACTTTTGACGACATTCATAATACGATATTCGACGACATCCATAAACCAAAGATATTCATGTCGTTTGAGTTTCGCTGGAATTGTTTGGGTTTGTTTGGGATTTTCACAGTTTTGGTAAAATGTGTTTGGGTTTGTTTGGGATTTTCACAGTTTTGGTAAAATGCGTTTGGGTTTGTTTGGGATTTTCACAGTTTTGGTAAAATGTGTTTGGGTTTCACGAAACCCTCGTGAATGCCCAAAACACATACCCAAACACATTTTACCAAAACTGAAAATCCCAAACAAACCCAAACACATTTTACCAAAACTGTGAAAATCCCAAACAAACCCAAACAATTCCAGCGAAACTCAAACGACATGAATATCTTTGGTTTATGGATGTCGTCGAATATCGTATTATGAATGTCGTCAAAAGTCTCTTGAACGTCTTCAAACCGCTCGCGAATGTCTTTGAAAGCCTCTTAAGCGTCGTCGAAATGCTCATGAATGTCCTCAAACGTATTGTGAATGTCGCCAAAAGTCTCTTGAACGTCTTCGAACGCCTCGTGAATGTCTTTGAAAATCTCTTGAACGTCTTCAAACCGCTCGCGAATGTCGTCGAATGTCTCTGAAACATCGTCGAACCACTCGTCGATGTCTTCAAACGTATTATGAATATTGTCAAAGATCTCTTGCATGTCTTCGAAAGTCTCTGAACGTCTTCGCAGCTCTCGCGAATGTCTATGAAAGTCTCTTGAACGTATTCGAAAGTCACTTGAACGTCTTCGAAACCCTCGTGACTGCCTTTGAAAGTCTCTCGAACGTATTCGAACCCCTCATGAATGTCTTCAAACGTATTATGAATATTGTCAAAGATCTCTTGAATATCTTCGAAAGTCTCTGAACGTCTTCGCACCTCGCGCGAATGTCTCTGAAAGTCTCTTGAACACATTCGAAAGTCTCTCGAACATCTTCGAAACCCTCGCGAATGCCTTTGAAAGTCTCCCAAGCGTCTTCGAACTCCTCATGAATGTCTTCAAACGTATTATGAATATTGTCAAGGTCTCTTGAAAGTCTTCGAAAGTCTCTGAACATCTTCAAACCCCTCGTGAATGTCTTTGAAAGTCTCTAAAACATCGTCGAACTCCTCATCGATGTCTTCGAACGTATTATGAATATCGTCAAAGATCTCTTGAATGTCTTCGAAGGTCTCTGAAGGTCTTCGCACCTCTCGCGAATGTCTCTGAAAGTCTCTTGAATGTCTTTGAAAGTCTCTCAAGCGTCTTCGAACCCCTCATGAATGTCTCTGAAAGTCTCTTGAACGTATTCGAAAGTCTTGTGAATGTCTTCGGAAGTCTCTGAACGTCTTCGCACCTCTCGCGAATGTCTCTGAAAGTCTCTCGAACGTATTCGAAAGTCTTTTAAACGTCTTCAAACCCCTCGTTAATGTCTTTGAAAGTCTCTCAAGCGTCTTCGAACCCCTCATGAATGTCTTCAAACGTATTATGAATGTTGTCGAAAGTCTCTTGAACGTCTTCGAAACTCTCGTGAATGCCTTTGAAAGTCTCTCAAGCGTCTTCGAACCCCTCATCGATGTCTTCAAACGTATTATGAATATTGTCAAAGATCTCTTGAATGTCTTCGTAGGTCTCTGAACGTCTTCGCACCTCTCGCGAATGTCTCTGAAAGTCTCTTGAACGTATTCGAAAGTCTCTTTAACGTCTTCAAACGTATTATGAGTGTCGTCGAAAGTCTTTTAAACGTCTTCGAAACCCTCATGAATGTCTTTGAAAGTCTCTCTTAAGCGTCTTCGAACCCCTTATGAATGTCTTCAACCGTATTATGAATGCTACCGAAATTCTCTTGAACGTCTTCGAACGCCTCGTGAATGTCTTTGAAAGTCTCTCAAGCGTCTTGGAACCCCTTATGAATGTCTTCACACGTATCATGAATGTCGTCGAATGTCTCTTGAACGTCTTCAAGCCCCTCGTGAATGTCTTTGAAAGTCTCTAAAACGTCGTCGAACCCCTTATCGATGTCTTCACACGTATTATGAATATTGTCAAAGATCTCTTGAATGTCTTCGAAAGTCTCTGAACGTCTTCGCACCTCTCGCGAATGTCTCTGAAAGTCTCTTGAACGTATTCGAAAGTCTCTTGGACGTATTCGAAACCCTCGTGGATGCCTTTGAAAGTCTCTCAAGCGTCCTCGACCCCTACAAGAATGTCTTCAAACGTATTATGAATGTCGTCAAAAGGCTCTTGAACGGATTCGAAAGTTTCTTGAACGTCGTAGAAAGTCTCTTGAAACTCTTTGAACCCCTCATGCATGTCTTCAAACGCCTTATGAATGTTTTCGAACGTCTCTTGAATGTCTTCAAACGTCTTATATATGTCTTCGGACAAACCCCTCGTGAATGTCTTTGAAAGTCTCTCTTAAGCATCTTCGAACCCCTCATGAATGTCTTCAAACGTATTATGAATTTCGTCAAATGTCTGTTGAACGAATTCGAAAGTTTTTTGAACATCTTCCAACCCCCGCGTGAATGTCTTTGAAAGTCTCTTAAACGTCTTCGAACCCCTCATCGATGTCTTCAAACATATTATGAACATCGTCACAGATCTTTTGAACGTCTTCGAACCTCTCATGAAAGTCTTTAAACGTTTTCGAAAGTCTCTTGAAGGTCTCACGAACATCTTCAAACGTCTCATGACGTTGTAGAAAGTCTTTTGAAACTCTTTGAACCGCTCATGCATGTCTTCAAACGCCTTATGAATGTTTTCGAACGTCTCTTGAATGTCTTCGAACGTCTTATGAATGTCTTCGGAAGTCTCTGGAACGTCTCTAAAACGTCGTTGAACCCCACATCGACGTCTTCAAACGTATTATGAATATTCTCAAAGATCTCTTGAATGTCTTCGAAAGTCTCTGAACGTCTTCAAACTCTTCGTGAATGTCTTTGAAAGTCTCTATAACATCGTCGAACCTCTCATCCATGTCTTTGAACGTATTATGAATATTGTCAAAGATATCTTGAATGTCTTCGAAGGTCTCTGAACGTCTTCGCACCTCTCGTGAATGTCTTTGAAAATCTCTTAAGCGTCTTCGAACCCCTCATGAATGTCTTCAAACGTATTATGAACGAATTCGAAAGTTTTTGAACATCTTCCAACCCCTCGTGAATGTCTTTGAAAGTCTCTTACACGTATTCAAACCCCTCATCGATGTGTTCAAACACATTCCGAATATCGTCACAGATCTCTTGAACGTCTTCGAACCTCTCGCGAATGTCTCTGAAAGTCTCTTGAACGTATTCGAAACCCTCATGAATGCCTTTGAAAGTCTCTCAAGCGTCTTCGAACCCCTCATGAATGTCTCTGAAAGTCTCTTGAACGTATTCGAAAGTCTCTTGAACGTCTTCAAACGTATTATGAGTGTCGTCAAAGTCCTCTAAACGTCTTAAAACCACTCCTGAATGTCTTTGAAAGACTCTCTTAAGCGTTTTCGAACCCCTCATGAATGTACTCAAACGTATCATGAATGTCGTCGAAAGTCTCTGAACGTCTTCGCACCTCTCGCGAATGTCTCTGAAAGTCTCTTGAATGTCTTTGAAAGTCTCTCAAGCGTCTTCGAACCCCTCATGAATGTCTCTGAAAGTCTCTTGAACGTATTCGAAAGTCTTGTGAATGTCTTCGAAAGTCTCTGAACGTCTTCGCACCTCTCGCGAATGTCTCTGAAAGTCTCTCGAACGTATTCGAAAGTCTTTTAAACGTCTTCAAACCCCTCGTTAATGTCTTTGAAAGTCTCTCAAGCGTCTTCGAACCCCTCATGAATGTCTTCAAACGTATTATGCATGTTGTCGAAAGTCTCTTGAACGTCTTCGAAACTCTGGTGAATGCCTTTGAAAGTCTCTCAAGCGTCTTCGGACCCCTCATCGATGTCTTCAAACGTATTATGAATATTGTCAAAGATCTCTTGAATGTCTTCGTAGGTCTCTGAACGTCTTCGCACCTCTCGCGAATGTCTCTGAAAGCCTCTTGAACGTATTCGAAAGTCTCTTTAACGTCTTCAAACGTATTATGAGTGTCGTCGAAAGTCTTTTAAACGTCTTCGAAACCCTCATGAATGTCTTTGAAAGTCTCTCTTAAGCGTCTTCGAACCCCTTATGAATGTCTCCAACCGTATTATGAATGCTACCGAAATTCTCTTGAACGTCTTCGAACGCCTCGTGAATGTCTTTGAAAGTCTCTCAAGCGTCTTGGAACCCTTTATGAATGTTTTCACACGTATCATGAATGTCGTCGAATGTCTCTTGAACGTCTTCAAGCCCCTCGTGAATGTCTTTGAAAGTCTCTAAAACGTCGTCGAACCCCTTATCGATGTCTTCACACGTATTATGAATATTGTCAAAGATCTCTTGAATGTCTTCGAAAGTCTCTGAACGTCTTCGCACCTCTCGCGAATGTCTCTGAAAGTCTCTTGAACGTATTCGAAAGTCTCTTGGACGTATTCGAAACCCTCGTGGATGCCTTTGAAAGTCTCTCAAGCGTCCTCGACCCCCAC
This sequence comes from Ophion slaviceki, assembly GCA_944452715.1. NCBI lineage: Eukaryota > Metazoa > Arthropoda > Insecta > Hymenoptera > Ichneumonidae > Ophion > Ophion slaviceki. Next base: position 7,265,759 of record OX101793.1, read on the forward strand.
AAGAATGTTTTCAAACGTATTATGAATGTCGTCAAAAGTCTCTTGAACGGATTCGAAAGTTTCTTGAACGTCGTAGAAAGTCTCTTGAAACTCTTTGAACCCCTCATGCATGTCTTCAAACGCCTTATGAATGTTTTCGAACGTCTCTTGAATGTCTTCAAACGTCTTATATATGTCTTCGGACAAACCCCTCGTGAATGTCTTTGAAAGTCTCTCTTAAGCATCTTCGAACCCCTCATGAATGTCTTCAAACGTATTATGAATGTCGTCAAATGTCTGTTGAACGAATTCGAAAGTTTTTTGAACATCTTCCAACCCCCGCGTGAATGTCTTTGAAAGTCTCTTAAACGTCTTCGAACCCCTCATCGATGTCTTCAAACATATTATGAACATCGTCACAGATCTTTTGAACGTCTTCGAACCTCTCATGAAAGTCTTTAAACGTTTTCGAAAGTCTCTTGAAGGTCTCACGAACATCTTCAAACGTCTCATGACGTTGTAGAAAGTCTTTTGAAACTCTTTGAACCGCTCATGCATGTCTTCAAACGCCTTATGAATGTTTTCGAACGTCTCTTGAATGTCTTCGAACGTCTTATGAATGTCTTCGGAAGTCTCTGGAACGTCTCACGAAGAGTACAATCCAATCAGTAATGGAGTTTAAAAAATTGTATAAAATCATGCCGATGATTCTCATCCACTTCGGTCAACATGGAGCTTATCGTCGATGTGCAGGGCTTCAAGAGACCCGTCAACGAATTTGTCGGGTCAACGAAGATGTCTATCGTCAAACTCCATAAGAAGAATGCTGAACCGCTGACGCTCGCCTTCGATGCACCATTTGCATGGGACTCTACCGGCCAAGTACAAAATGACAAACAAATGGTTGGAACGCAATTTTCGCGGATAACGATGGGATGACGGTGATATACCATACGAGGCAGTTAGAATGATAATTCGAACCACCTTGCAAGGAGCTCCTACCATCTACGTGAAGGGATTCGAAAAATGCTCATGGATATCAAGATTCACGGATCCTGCAACAAAAATTGTTGACTTGGAGACCCTGGAATGTCCCTCGCTGCAGAAATTGTCAAACATCTCCGACTTTGAATGTCCCCATCATTTCTTCAATATGAAATACAATTGCGCCAATGCGAATGTAAAATCGCTGAAAAGCTGGTTGAGTGTATACGAAGCGCTGCGTGAGCGGAGGATTTAAAAAAAAATTTTTAAATATAAAAACGAGTAGTGAGTTGGCATGTAACTCACGATAATTGATGTGTAAACATGTGAGCTCGCATCAGTTTGGTGTGGGAAAATTGAGGTCGTGCATTGGTTTTGATCAAAATTTATTTTGTAATAAAACAATGCGCAAATAGCATAAAGAGTCAAGTTTGAAAATTTATTGATCAGTTTCTTTTATACATGAAATGATTGGTTTGTGGTAACTGTAATAAGACACATAGACTTGCGACTGCAGTGTTTCCAAACACCGCGAGAATACAGCATCGATTGTAGTCTTTGAATTTGTAGTTGGAATGTTTTTATCTGTATTCATGCGTAGATTGAGTTTGTCCTGTAAAAATGAAATGAGCGGTTCAGCCGCTATATTTTTGTTTTGGTTTTATCGTTATCAGATTTTTATTAGATTTTATTAGGAAGAGAGAGGGAGAGAGAGGGAGAGAGAGAGAGAGAGAAGCATCGTTCGTAATTACCTTTTAGGTTGGCGATACCACGTAAAATTCCAGTAGGAAAAACTGTCCGTCATGTCAACTGCCAGTTAGCCCGCACAGTCAACTGTCAAACGCACACATTAACGCGCTCACACAGACACGGTCTTACGCTGACGTCATCTGACGCTCGAAGCCCCAGCTAGCCCCTACCGTAGACCGAGCGCTAAGATGTTTACACATCAAAAAAACATTTTGATATATATTCTTTTCGATTGTATTTATTCTTACATCCAACAACAACGTGGAACATTTTTTATATTCGATGAAACCTATCCTTTATACATTGTTGTGAGCATGTTGAAAACTCAACGATGTTAGCGACCAATGATGGTGATGCCGTTGAACTCATCATTTCCGACCAGCACAATGGTGTGCTCACTGTTTATTGAACGCGATGCTGCTGTATTGTCCGCCATAATAGTTCATGTATAGTTCATGTACAGTTCGTAATTGCGAGCTATTTCCAATATATTCTCGAACATCTTTGGACCGTGATTGAATGCCTTCATGAGCCGTGCTGGTAAAAAGACGGCTAACTCGTCCATGATGTCCACTACGTAACGCTTTGCTAATTTGGTATGGACAGCCCTCATGTCGGAGATTGGATAACACGATGGAACCTTGAGACAGCTTCTTCGTTGGGAAGAATTCCGCCATTTTGCTGACAATGAGAAATCCATTTTTCATCGACGAAACAACTTCAAATGTTTCGAGGAACGTTTATTTTTTCTCACGAATAATATTGTCTCCCTCACAACACTTTTCACAATTCCGCTGCGGAGGTGGGGGGCCATCAATATGATCCAACATCTCAGGTGTATTGTAACGCTTCATGCATGGAAGATATGATAATATTTCACTGTCGTTTCGATGATGTTCCGGCAAACGATCCCACAGCATACCAATGTGTCGACTCCAATATGTTATGAGCAAGGTCTTTGGAACGTGTTCGAGCTCATTCTTCGTCAAGTCCCACGGGTTCTTGGCTGGGTTCACTGCATACATACTCGCACATGCAAACATCTCGACGTTATCTTTCGGAATGAATACAAGACCGAATGCAATGTAATTTTATAAGGGCCTCCGTTACTATAGCTGCATAAAAAGTTTATCTGTAAAGTCTCATTTGACAACTAGCATTACAATTGCCTTATGTTGCCGAGAGTGTATCATAGACGCTGGCTTTCACATGCATATCCACATGTTTGAGAGATTTTTTCCTCCATTGTCTGGAAACGATTCACCTGTATCAATAACGCCCCTTAGAAAAGCGACGCAGCGTGTACGATGTCCCCTGGCTGCCGGTGCCCCCCTTGGCCCGTACCTATAACTGTTATCCTCTCGTGCTTTTGGGCATTGACCCATGGTTTTGGGCATCCTGTTCCCCGCGTGATGTCACTTTCCGCTCCTCTCTCCGCGAGCCGCAAATCCCCCTCCCCCAATTCAAAAAGTTTATCTGTAAAGTCTCATTTGACAACTAGCATTACAATTGCATTAAGTTGCCGAGAGTGTATCATAGACGCTGGCTTTCACATGCATATCCACATGTTTGAGAGAAATTTTCCTCCGTTGTCTGGAAACGATTCACCTGTATCAATAACGCCCCTTCGAAAAGCGACGCATCGTGTACGATGTCCCCTGGCTGCCGGTGCCCCCTTGGCCCGTACCTACAACTGTTATCCTCTCGTGCTTTTGGGCATTGACCCATGGTTTTGGGCATCCTCTTCCCCGCGTGACGTTACTCTCCGCACCTCTCTCCGCGAGCCGCAAATCCCCCTCGCCCAATTCCCCTAACGTGTCTTTACACCTTCGCGCAACAGCCAGACACCTCCCTCCCCTTGCTATCGGCTCCTCACCCCCTCCCCTTCGCCGCATGCTCCGCGCCACACACTTCCCCCCACCACATGATCAAACCCCTCCCCTTACCCCCCGTCCCCGCACCCCCCTCGCCTCCACCTCCTCACCCCCTCCCCTTCTTCGCATACTCCGCGCCACACACTTCCCCCCACCACATGATTAAACCCCTCCCCTTACCCCCCGTTCCGGACTCCCCCGTCCCCGCACCCCCCCTCGCCGCCACTTTATCCAGAATCCCCCTAGTTCTTCTACTCATAAGTGTGTGTGTGTGTGTGTGTGTGTGTGTGTGTGTGTGTGTGTGTGTGTGTGTGTGTGTGTGTGTGTGTGTGTATACAGGGTGTCCCATTTTAATCTTACACCTGAATTTTCTCGAAAAATATTGCTCGGACGAACTATTGTGTGGAACAAAACTTCTAGGGATTGAAGGGGGACGTTCGAAAAAAATTTATTTGAGGAGCCAAAATTCAAAATGGCGGCGTTACAAAGGCTGACATGTTTTTTTCAAACGGAAACATAACTTTTTTTTATTGCCAAAAAATTTGTCATCTGAAAACTAAAAACTTTTGTTGAAAAAATTTTTTGATAAAGTTCATAGTTTTCAAGTGAGAACATCATTTTCAATTATTTCAGATGTATCCAGGATTTGTGTGTGTGTGTGTGTGTGTGTGTGTGTTTTTCTACCCATCGTGATCAAAGTTCGTCAAGGATTTAAAGAAACACGTTTTTGGGCCTGAAAATGGCACAAACGCTATTAAAATGGAAAAAAACTATTTTCCATCGATTTTCCTCCAAAATTTTCTCATGAAATATCGTCCAAATTTGAAAACAAAAAAACAAAAAAAAACCCAAACACACACACACACACAAATCCTGGATACATCTGAAATAATTGAAAATGATGTTCTCACTTGAAAACTATGAACTTTATCAAAAAATTTTTTCAACAAAAGTTTTTAGTTTTCAGCTGACAAATTTTTTGGCAATAAAAAAAAGTTATGTTTCCGTTTGAAAAAAACATGTCAGCCTTCGTAACGCCGCCATTTTGAATTTTGGCTCCTCAAATAAATTTTTTTCAAACGTCCCCCTTCAATCCCTAGAAGTTTTGTTCCACACAATATTTCATCCGAGCAATATTTTTCGAGAAAATTCAGGTGTAAGATTAAAATGGGACACCCTGTATATATATATATTCAACGGGATAAACAAATCCCGGAAATCTGTTCTTGAAAATGCCCCCCCATATTCTATGATTATCCGTTCACAACCTTGAATGATGTCATATTTTTGTTGTTATTATTCACATTATTCTTATTATTGTTCGTCTTCATATTATTATTATTTTTTTTTTTTTTAATATTAGACTTTATTGCTCCGGGCAACACACTTCCTCAGTTTGCACTGGGAAACATTCACCTACCCCCGGGGGTTAGGCTCGGTCTTAATCTAGACCGGAACAATAACGCTGGGCGACACTCGAGGGTTCCGACACCACCTCGACTGCCGCCCAGTAAAAAAAAACGCGCGAAAAGTCCAATGAATCACTCTGCGATAGCCGCTCCCTCAAGCCAGAGGGTTAGCGGCTACCGCAGTCCACAATCGTGTTGCCTGAGTAAACGGAGGGACCCAAGTATGACCGCCTTCTGCATCCGACCTGCTAGCAACCGGACACCGGGTTTGCAAACCGGTATGCCAGCGAGGCCCGATACAAATGACTCCTTCATCCCCCCTAGCGCGCCGATGATGAGGACAACGAGAGTTACCCTGAATCCTCGGTGCACACGACGTAGCTCGGCCAGGAGAGGCTGATACTTGAGCCGTTTCTCCTCTTCCTTTCGCGACACGTTCACTTCGGCCGGAGCCGAGAACTCAATGACGTATATCGTCTTGTCGTCGAAATCGAAGAGGACAACATCAGGCTTAGTCGCTTGTAGCGGCCCGATGGTCGCGAATGAGAAGTTCCAATAAATCTTGCACCTCTCGCCCACGACAACGGACTCAATATCTCCTGGTAAATAAGGCGGCACGGGCTCCCGGTCTATCCCATAAGAGTGCCGTAGATGGTAGTACAACACTCTTAGGGCCGCGTTATGGCGATGGATATAGCCGGAGACTGCATATACTGGGCAAGCCGACAGTAGATGCATTAGTGTCTCCGGCGATTGTTTGCATGCACGACACAAAGTGGTCGGCAGAGGCTGACCCAAAACGCGGCTGCGATAGACCAGGGTGTTGATGACTCCGTCTTGGCAGGCGCAGATAAACCCTTCGGTCTCGGACATCAGTCCAGCTCACCTCAAGAAGGAAAAGGTCAGCTGGGTGGACAGCCCCTGTTCCTCGATGTGGTGAAAAAACACACCGTGCATGGGTCTGTCCACGTGCTGCCGAGTCAGGACAGTCTGCTCGGCAGCCCTGATTGCCCGCCGACGTCGGGACTTGGGCAACCGAGCGACGGAGTCTATTGGCAAGGCGCCACGCCGGCGCCGGCGGAACTCCAAGCCGAGGGTCTCTGCCGCACGATCTGCCGCCTTATAAAGAAAAGCACCCGCCCCATGAAGCTCATGCTGGTGCACAATCTCCAGGAGCGGGTCCGAGCTTGTTATCACATCGCTTGCTATTCCGAGGACCATGCGGTCATGAAGACACTCCAATCCCAAGAGCCCACGCCCGCCGCTCTGACGCAGCATATAAAGGCGCGGGGTGGAAGGTCGAGGGTGCAGACTCCGTTGGATGTTCATTATTTTGCGTGTGCCGATGTCCAGCTATTTAAGCTCGTCTCTGCGCCATTTGACGACGCCAAAGGAGTAGAGCAGGACCGGGACAGCAAGCATATTGGTGGCAGTGATCTTATTTTTCCCAGACAGATCTGATTTCCAGATCCGTCTGAGACGCCGCCTGTACTCGCTGCGGAGGGCCCCCTTGACACCCTCAGCGTCTTGAAGAGAGCGCTGATCGATGCCAAGGTACCGATAAGACCCCCCGGCGTCCAGGTGTTTGAAGACGCTCCCGTCCACCAGCCGGACATCAGCCGCGACACCCTCTGCTCTCCCTCTCCTGAGATGAAGAACAGCGCATTTGTCCAATCCGAAATCCATTCCCGCAGCCCGCGTGTACGTCGCTACGATGTTCAAGAGGAGCTTAAGCCCCGCCTCCCCGGGAGCGTATAGCTTGAGGTCATCCATATAAAATAAATGGGTGATCCCTCGCCCACGCTCCCCGGGGGGCCCCGCTTCGTACCCGCGTGCAGCCCGCAAGGCGATTGATAAGGGTAATAGCGAGATGCAAAACAGGAGGGGGCTGAGAGAATCTCCCTGGATAATCCCCCTCCTATACCCCGCCACTCCGGTCGACACGTTGCCTTCACTAGTCTTAACTGTGAAGCGTGTCTTCCAGAGCGGCATGAGCTGCTTAATGCATCTCACTATGTAAGGAGTCACCGAAAGGCGTTCGAGTAGGTGTATAATCAGTTTGTGACTGACAGTGTCGAACGCCTTACGGTAGTCTATCCAAGCGACTGAGAGGTTACGCTTGTGCTGGACCGCGTCTTGCGTAATGCAGCGGTCCGCCAGCAGGTTCTCCTTACAACCTCCCAGTCCTCTCTTGGATCCCCTTTGTTCGTATATCTCCCGCCATGCAGGCTCGATCTCGTGCAGAACACGCTCATAAAGAATCTTTGTGAAGATCTTACAGAGCGCATTCAGACACGTTATCGGGCGGTAGTTCTCCGGATGCGACAAATCCCCTTTTTTGGGGAGTAGCACCGTCCTTCCCTCTGTCAGCCACGCAGGGATGGGCACCGTCCCATCGATGAACGACGAGAAGATGCGGGCCAGATGGATATGGGTGCACGTGAATTTCTTCCACCAGAAGATGTTAATCCCATCTGGTCCGGGAGCGGCGTGGTTCCTCATGCTACTCACCGCCTTCTCCACCTCTCCCCGCGTGACTGGAAGACAGTCGCCACGCTGACTCGGCTGTTGCCGGCAAAACGCGTCGAACCGCCCCAGAGCTGGAGTGCTTTCATCAAAATGACCCTCCCTGCTATACAGTTCTCCCCAAAACCGCTCCACCTGAACAGCTGTTGGCGCTGTGTCGGGGGCAGGCGTAGGTGGTTGGAACCACCGGCCTGGGTCAGAATGAAAGAGGGCGTTGTCTAACGCCCGACCCAGCCGCCTCTCTAGGGATTGCTTCGCAACCCCCAGGTTCCGCACCTTCTCCACGTAGCGTTCCTTCACAATAAGAAGGATAGCTTTGTTCAATGTGTGGTGACGGCATTTCAGTTCCGAGCTGATTTTTCGGATTTTAGGGGTAAACGCCCTCCCCGCCGTAATGAAGTCTAACACACACTGAACACGGGATGCCTGCTTCCGCGCTTCATTGATCTTATTCTGGAGCTGTGCAACGCGCCGCCGAGTCTTAACCACGAACGCCGCCTTATCATTGCGTGTCCGAGGTTTCGCCTCAACAGCCGCGTGATACACAGCCCAGTTCAAGCTGAGGAGATCAGCAGTCTCAGGGATTGCTGCCGCAAGGGACTCATTTGCCGCTTTTAGGCAACCAGGCTGAAGAGAAAATTTCCCAGTGATTCTCTCCCTCCTTGTTTCCCAGTCCTCTGTCAAATCGACGCGCCAACGGGGGGGATCCGACTGCCGGGGGGACCGATCTTGAGGCCGTCCGGCAGAGCTCCGCACTGAACGCGCGGAAGAGCGCCTGCCGGACAGCTCTGGTGGTAGTAATAAGAGATCGTAGCCTTGTCGTCGTAAACGGGCGGCCTGGTCTCGCAGATGTTGTTGCGAGAGGTATGCAAGCTCTGGGTGCACTTGGCTCCACAGCGCTTGCAACCTCGCCATGTAGCCCCTCCGCGACGGCAGGCTATCCCTCCAGCAGCGGATGAGGTCCTCCTTGAGTTCCTCCGTCCTCTCTAGGCGCCGATTTCGAGCCGTAGTCGTTGCCGTGGATCCTATCCGGGTGCCCCTCCCAACTGATCCTTGGTCCCCATCCGAGAGGGACCGGTTGTGGGGGGCCTGACTAGGTGGTGTTCGAACCTAGTTTTCGGCGTGCCAGGTGGTTGGCCTGGCACGTCGGTGGCTATTGCGAGGGAGTTGTGCTCCCCCGGGCGATGGGCACGCCAGCTTCCCTACGCCAGCATTATTATTATTATTATTATTATTATTATTATTATTATTATTATTATTATATACTCACTAAGTCACCTGCGTAGTTTGTTATTATTACCTCCTGTAACCCGACAACCCGCACCCTTCCGCCCCCTTGTCGCAACACCCCTCCGCCATTCGCCCACCAATGACGAGAACCTTCTAGAACATTCGAGAAAGTCCGTGCCACCCCCGTTCGCAACCCCCCTTCGCCTCGCGCCGCCGTCGCCCACATTTGATCCAGAACCCACCTTGTATATCTACTAACCTATCATGTGTACTACCAACTTGTAATTCGAAAAAATAATCTACCTAATGCCATCCATTGCCAGCGGGTGCTTTCATATGGAACCACCTCATACACACTCGTCTTGCATACAGTGTCTTTTTTCGTATGTGATGACTTTTGAGCCGCCGAGTCCCGTCCACGACATTGTTCTATAGGGTTACTACGTATTATCTACGAAACCCGTGAAGAAAGTCTCGACTGATTTATCATTGAACGGATTTACGATTCGCGATACCCGTGTTTGATACATATCCTAATCCCGGCGACTTGCGCGTGATAACGTAATCAGCGGTAGCTCTGAGCGGCCGTATCACCCACTCGCGATTCGCATGCGTAATATATACCGATCGCATGTGTGGCACAAAAGACTCGTTTCAATAGCCCGTTGCAGGCGGCAGCGGTCACGCTGGATAATGTGGCGGAAGACGTGCACGCTTTCCACGCGCGAAAGAAAAGGCCCACCGCCGAGACAAGTCATTATGGTCTTGGGCAAAGATCCGGGGTGCGACCGAAAGTTGGGTGCAGCTGCTGCTGCGGTGTGGCCCTTTACCGAGTTTGCTACCCAACTTTAGCAATATGTGGCTAGTCCGGCAAAGAGAGAGAGAGAGAGAGAGAGAGAGAGAGAGAGAGAGAGAGAGAGAGAGAGAGAGAGAGAGAGAGAGAGAGAGAGAGAGAGAGAGAGAGAGAGAGAGAGAGAGAGAGAGTGAAAGTGAAAGAGTGCCTGCGGGGAGAGCCCGCGCTATAAACAGCGACCTGGAGACTCTAAACACCCACTGAGTCTCCGCTGGGACTCGGGAAAGGATACGTTAAACTATCACGAGGGGCGCTTGGTAGGAGCGGGACTTTGCTCTACCGTTTCTCTGCATGGTATACATTTTCCTGGCAAACTTCCACTTACCCAGCTTTCCGCCATAAATATATATATATATATATATATATATATATATATGGTACAATCGGTGGCACGAAATGCTCTTTTGCCAAAACTGAATGCACCATTTATGTTTCGTTTTCACCACTCGGCCCCTCTCTCACCGTTTGCTGCCAAAGATGTATCGTTGCGTGCCACTCGGTCCCCCTTGCCGCAAAGAGTTGTGAGCTCGTCCTAAAACTCTTGACACTTCTGGGCCATTGGTGGAACGGCAAGCCAGAAATAACAGCCAGAGAAAATGAGAAAAGAAAAATAATTGAAACCACGAAAGCTGAAAAGCTCCGTAACTACCTGGGGTCTCTCTCTCTCTCTCCCCTCCCTCCCTCCCTCCCTCCCTCCCTCCCCCGCATGGTCACGCATAAATATACACTGCCACGTGCTGCCACCTTCTTGCATGTGTATGTGATCACCTGATCACGCACCGCCTCGACTCATCGAGCTAACGATCGTGGATCATCATTCGCTCTACGCATACGCTCTCCACCGCACAGAGCCTCTCCTTGCCGCAGCCTTCTTGCTTGTGTGTGTGACCACTGGGTTTACGCACGGTTTCGACGGACCGCTCCATCTCGTCGACCAGCGCACGCATGCGTCACTCTCGGGATATCAATCATCGGCACCTAGCGTATCTTTAAGTATAGACCTCTCAACTTTCTCTGCTGTTATTCAAAAGTATCAGATAACTAACGGGCGTGAATTGGAGATCACTCGAAAATTATGAGTGCATCTAGCGATAAGTTTTGCACCAAATGTGGTAAAAACATTGCGGGTCTTTCTAACGCATGCATTGGGTGTGAGCTCGAATTTCATCCCGGGCACGCCAAAATTGATTTATCATCAAAAACTGCCAAGGACTTTAATTCCGCGACAGCGTCAGATAGCACGAGTCTTAGCCAAACGTCTGTGTCTCGCAGCAAACTTAATATAATGTCGTCTCCGACTAATAACCGGGATTCTTTCTCATTGTCTCAAAAATCGAATATTAACTTAGAGAGCTCTCTGGCGAGATTAATTGCTTTACACGGTGAGACCAATGCTAAAATCTCTGCGTTTAGCCAGCGACAGGAACAGACTAACGATGAGTTCAGACTTTTACCCGCTTTACGATTTATGAAATTTCGATAAAACATAATTGAAGACAAATTGCGAAAAAAATTTGCGAAATAAAAATTAATTTCCTTAATGTTAATGGCATCAAATAATCTATTCCGCTTGGGACACCCACGAGCCATTCGGTACGCCACTGACCTTACCCTCGCGCATTATATTGGAATCCGAATTTAAAAAAAACAACAACAAATAATGCGCTTACTGATGGCTAAAATGATTATGGAAAAAGAGGTACGTTTTTGAGACTTTCAATTTATCGTAAAACGTTTTAATGAAAAATATCGAAAAAAGTTTAAAAAAAAGTTGAAATTCAATTGCACTTTTGTATCGTTCCGAAATATTAATGACACCAATTTTTTTTATTCCGCTTGGGACACCCACGGGCCATAAAGTACGCCACTGACCTTACCCTTGCGCATTTTATTGGAATACGAATTTACAACAAAAAAAACATATCATCAAATAACAAGCTTACTGATGATCAAAATTAATGCAGGACACATTTTCTCTGAATATTCGCGGGCACGAGAATGCTACTGCTAGTCATATTTTCTCACGTCAATCGTGATTTTTTTCTTCAAATTATCAATGACCCTAGTTTTTTATTGTCGTTCCGAAATTGTTGGAGTTTTATTATACGGGTGCGCTAGATGCCAGTAATAAACTTATTTCTGGCATCTAGCGTTATTCAGCGAACAAACTATCCGACAAAAATGTGGCGGGCGCGTTATCCCCATAAAGCGAAGAAGTGTTTTAGAAGCGTAATTTTTTCTTTGAAGTACGGTATTGTAGCGTGAAATTTTACCAGGATGCGGGGATCTGTTCTTCCTAGATGATGGACGATGTGTTACGATGGACGAAAACAGTTTTTCAGCACGAGCTGTCACACAGACCGAGGTTATCGTTCACATGACAACACGGGAAACATTTAGCGGCATGGGGAGTAGGGTGAGATCACAGAGGAGAGTCTATGAGGTAACCCGGGCGAGTAGCGTCGCAGGAGGCGGGGGCGGAATAAAAGTCGATCTCGCAACGAGTCCATTCATGAATAATAATGAAAAAAACAAAGAGAGACTGTCTTGAAAACAGTTCGTTTTTTCGACCGTAATTTTTATCTAAAAAGTGAAGTTTTTTTCGACTCTCATTTATCGAAAAAAGCGCTCGCATCGCCGAAGGCGCTTTTCAGCGCTCGGACTCAAAAATAGCTCGAAAAACATTTGTCAACTGTTTTTCCTGCTATAAACAAAAATGCATCTCATTTTTCAAAGCTGTAAGAATTGATTTAAATTGTTTCCAAGAAACCTATTTTTCGAAAATTTTACTATCATGTCCTCCCTTAACGCGTTTATAGATGTTTTGCCAATATGTGGTTGGACGGGTTTTGTGTTATGTACGATTGACGAAATCTGAAAAAGTGTGTGATGTACGATTCATGAAAGTTGCTCGGTTGTGGTATGTACGATTTATGAAATTTGTATAAAAAATTATTAAAGATAAATTGCGAAATGAAAATTAATTTCCTTAATGTTAATGATATCAAATATTCTATTCCGCTTGGGACACCAACGATCCTTTCAGTACGCCACTGACCTTACTCTCGCGCATTACATTGGAATCCGAATAACAAAAAAAACATCACCAAATAATGAGCTTACTGATGACCAAAATGATTATGGAAAAAGGGATATGATTTTGAGACTTTCAATTTATCGAAAAAAGCGCTCGTATCGCCGAAGGCGCTGTTAGCGATAGAAGACTCAAAAACGGTTCGAAAACAACGTGAAAACTGCTTTTTCACCAATAAACGAAAATCCATCATATTTTTTAAGGCCCTAAGATTTTTTCGAAATTTTTCCAGGAAAACGATTTTCCGAAAATTTTACGCGTGTGTCCTCCCCTAACATTTTTGTAGATATATTGACAGCATCTCGTTGGACGAGTTTTGTGTTATGTACGATTTACGAAATCTGAAAAAGTGTGTCGTGTACGATTCATTTAAATTGCTCGGTTGTGTTATGTACGATTTATGAAATTTCGATAAAAAATAATTGAAGATCAATTGCGAAAAAAAATTTGCGAAATAAAAATTAATTTCCTTAATGTTAATGGCATCAAATAATCTATTCCGCTTGGGAAACCCACGAGCCATTCAGTACGCCACTGACCTTACCCTCGCGCATTATATTGGAATCCGAATTTAAAAAAAACAACAACAAATAATGCGCTTACTGATGGCCAAAATGATTATGGAAAAAGAGGTACGTTTTTGAGACTTTCAATTTATCGTAAAACGTTTTAATGAAAAATATCGAAAAAAGTTAAAAAAAAAGTTGAAATTCAATTGCACTTTTGTATCGTTCCGAAATATTAATGACACCAATTTTTTTTATTCCGCTTGGGACACCCACGGTCCATAAAGTACGCCACTAACCTTACCCTTGCGCATTTTATTGGAATACGAATTTACAACAAAAAAAACATATCATCAAATAACAAGCTTACTGATGATCAAAATTATTGGAGGACACATTTTCTCTGAATATTCGCGGGCACGAGAATGCTACTGCTAGTCATATTTTCTCACGTCAATCGTGATTTTTTTCTTCAAATTATCAATGACCCTAGTTTTTTATTGTCGTTCCGAAATTGTTGGAGTTTTATTATACGGGTGCGCTAGATGCCAGTAATAAACTTATTTCTGGCATCTAGCGTTATTCAGCGAACAAACTATCCGACAAAAATGTGGCGGGCGCGTTATCCCCATAAAGCGAAGAAGTGTTTTAGAAGCGTAATTTTTTCTTTGAAGTACGGTATTGTAGCGTGAAATTTTACCAGGATGCGGGGATCTGTTCTTCCTAGATGATGGACGATATGTTACGATGGACGAAAACAGTTTTTCAGCACGAGCTGTCACACAGACCGAGGTTATCGTTCACATGACAACACGGGAAACATTTAGCGGCATGGGGAGTAGGGCGAGATCACAGAGGAGAGTCTATGAGGTAACCCGGGCGAGTAGCGTCGCAGGAGGCGGGGGTGGAAAAAGTCGATCTCGCAACGAGTCCATTCATGAATAATATTGAAAAAAACAAAGAGAGACTGTCTTGAAAACAGTTCGTTTTTTCGACCGTAATTTTTATCTAAAAAGTTAAGTATTTTTCGACTCTCATTTATCGAAAAAAGCGCTCGTATCGCCGAAGGCGCTTTTCAGCGCTCGGACTCAAAAATAGCTCGAAAAACATTTGTCATCTGTTTTTCCTGCTATAAACAAAAATGCATCAAATTTTTCAAAGCTGTAAGAATTGATTTAAATTGTTTCCAAGAAACCTATTTTTCGAAAATTTTACTATCGTGTCCTCCCTTAACGCGTTTATAGATGTTTTGCCAATATGCAGTTGGACGGGTTTTGTGTTATGTACGATTTACGAAATCTGAAAAAATGTGTGATGTACGATTCATGAAAGTTGCTCGGTTGTGGTATGTACGATTTATGAAATTTGTATAAAAAATTATTAAAGATAAATTGCGAAATGAAAATTAATTTTCTTAATGTTAATGGCATCAAATAATTTATTCCGCTTGGGACACCCACGAGCCATTCAGTACGCCACTGACCTTACTGTCGCGCATTTTATTGGAATCCGACTCTCCAAGTAAACGATTATTCGAAAATTTTACGGGTGTGTTCTCCCTTAACATGTTTATGGATGTATTGCTAACATCTCGTTGGATAGGTTGTGTTATGTACAATTTATAAAAATTACAAGCTGATCCCATAACAGCAGTCTTGTACCTACCAGCGCTACAAGCGGCTAAACTCGGCGACAATTCAGAGCTACATTTCCCGAGCCGTCTTCAGCGGCCAGTTTCACGGGGCCGCTGCCGACTGACCGGCAGAGTCATCTGTCAGCTTCACTCTGAAGCGCAAGTAACGTACTGCTCGATTCATTGTTCCATTGTTTTCGATATCCGGAGCGTTCGCCTTTTTGACGTATCGCCATACTAATTGATTGACTTTTTAGCCCTTCGCTTTAATGAATTCGAAATTTTAAACTGTCGTAATATTTACAATTCGACGATTTAACGTCTCGAATTATTTGGTTTATATATAAGGCGAGTCGCTACTATGTCTTTCGTTATTTTGTTAAAACTGATTTTTATTTTCGGTATAAATCAACTTCGAGATTTTTGCATTCACATTTTCGATTAACTATTTTACAGGCTATCGGAAGATTGTTCTATCTATATTGGAACGTTCGTCATTACTGAATTCGACATTTCGACCCTTTTGAATATTGATCATTCGTCATTTTTACCCCCACCCTATCGATGCTGCTGTCTCTGAGCATGCGGTTCGTCAATTAGATGCCGAGGTTATCGTTTCGGGAAAGCCATCTCGGGAAGATATTACCCCGGTACAAGCTATGAGAAATATATTTGTCACACTTGGGATCTCAGAGCTGTCCTCTCATATCTTATCGGTACGCAAACTTCCTGCAAGGACGACCGCAGCCGTTGGGGATTAGCCATCAAATCATAAAGTCTCTTTCATCATAATGCTGACCTCAAATTCAGTGCGAGATATCCTTTTGAACGCAAAACGTCAGAAACGCGAGCTCAAATGGTCGGAGGTATGCGAAGGATGCTCCGATGCTTTGAAAAATTTCAATATCTTTGTGAACGAGTTGCTGACGGCTAGTACTCGTAAATTGTTCCGACGCATTAAAGCGAAAGCTCAAGTGACAAGACACAAGTTTGTGTGGACGAGAGATGTCATGATTTACGCTAGAATAGCAGTAGGTCAATCGCGCATCCAAATTAATTCCGAGGATCTCGAGGATCTCGGTCGTATGGATTGACTCTCCGAGTCTTCTGTGGTCGACCCTACTCGCAAATTACGTAATTCCGATGTCAGGATTAATCCTATTTTGTCGAGCGCTGCTTTGAAAATTGCGCAGTTTAATGCAAATTCCCTGCTAGCTCATATCGATCAAATCAGATTGTTTTTTCCTGAAAATTTTTATCATATTATTTCCATCTCTGACAAGGAACATCCCTTAAGGTGTCCGCCTCCGATTTTGTTGAAACTCATATATGTGATAGAGCATCGAAAACTTTGCGACACGTATTTTTTTTATCGGCGGAAAAACGGATTTAAGGGGGGAAACCGCCCCTCAAAGAAAGGCGTGTCGAGGGGTGATTTTGCAGTTTCACCGAGAAGCAATCCACCGATCTGAATTAAACAAAAACGAAAATTCTTCTAATGAAAAGCGATGAAAAATCCACTATGAAAATGTTAAGAAAAAATTAAACTACGGGGTAAACCACCCCTCAATTTACGTTTTTTTCACCCCACACTTAAGAGGATTGTATGCAAATTAATAAACAAGGTATCATTTTGAAGGGCAATTAAAATTAAAGTTGACGAGTTTTTGCGTTTTGGCGGCATAGCAAATTTAAGGGGGTAAACCACCCCTAACATAAATTTATTTATCATGGTCGTTTTTTCTGTGTTTAAAGTATATCCGCTGATTTTAAATACTTCTATAAGCTACAATTTAATGTTTTATCATATTTCAAAATTATTACATTCGTCTTAAGGGGTAACTACCCCTCTGACGAGAAACATCATTGAAGTATCCGCTTTCGATTTCGTTGAAACTAATATATGTGGTAAAACATTGCAAACTATTGAACATGTTTTTTTTGTCTCGGCAGAAAAACGGTGTTAGGGGATGAAACCACCCCTCAAAGTTTCTCCCACAAGCAGTCCACCGATCTGAATGAAACAAAATCGAAAATTCCTCTAATATTAAGCGGTGAAAAATCCACTACAAGAGTGTTGATTAGAAATATAATTAAGGGGTAAACCATCGCTCCATTTGCCGTTTTTCACCCCACGCTTAGGAGGGTTGTATAAAAATTAATAAAACAGGTATCATTTTGAAGGGGAATCAAAATTCAAGTTGACGCGTTTTTGCGTTTCAGCGGGACAGCAAATTTAAGGGGGTAAATCACCCCTAACATAAATTTGTTCATCATCGTCGTGTTTTCTGTGTTTAACATGTATCCGCGGATTCAAAATATTCTCCCGCGTTTTTAAATTATTACGTTTTTAAATTTTTACATTTTAAGGGTAAACTACCCCCTCTAATTGCTTTTCGTTTGAAGTTTCGCGAAAGGTTTCACGAATTTCGTTAAAACTGTTTTCATTTCATCGGTAATATCAATTTTATGTTTGTGTGTGCCAGCATATTCGTTTTGAGCTTTAGGAGCGTTACTTTGGGAGTGGGGACATGGGGCTACCCCTTACTCATAAGACTCATATTTTCGTGTCGAAATGGTTCCGATTTCAATATGCACGTCCATTAAGCATCTCCATAGGAATAAACATACACTTCTACTATATCATTAATTATAATGATTTCCAGAATAAGTTATAAAGCTCACTTCGTATATTTCGGAACGATGATGCGCCTGGATCAAGCGATAATTTAGCCAGCGACGTAGTTTTGTGGAGGAATATATATTTTTATTATTTTACCGTTTATTTAATTAAACATATTAATGAAACTGAGGGTTTTACAGTAGGTTAACGAACATGTTTTTAATATATTTTGACATATTTCATTTGGGAATCATATCAGCTGATTTGATTAATAGTACTTGTGAAAAGTATCGCAGTCATATGCCGTCAAATCATTTTCTTGTGATATATACTTTTTTTCTAGTCTATCAACTATCAAACATCAACAATCATGGCTCATAATTCCTGCAATAATGATAATCGTCAAAAAAATGCTTTAAACACAACGACTTTTGCACCATGCACATCTGATAATGGCCAAATGATTGCAACTGGGTATTTCACAATGTGTGTTCGATTCACCAAAACCAAAGGTAACAGGATTTTCAAAATCTTCTGGTTTTTGGAATGAATGGAAATGAACAAATTTATGTTAGGGGTGGTTTACCCCCTTAAATTTGCTGTCCCGCTGAAACGCAACAACGCGTCAACTTGAATTCTGATTCCCCTTCAAAATGATACCTGTTTTATTAATTTTCATACAACCCTCTTAAGCGTGGGGTAAAAAGCATTTTTGACGATTATCATTTTATTTTTTTGACGATTATCGTTATTGCAGGAATTATGAGCCATGATTGTTGATGGTTGATAGTTGATGGACTAGAAAAAAAGTATATATCACAAGAAAATGATTTGACGGCATATGACTGCGATACTTTTCACAAGTACTATTAATTAAATCAGCTGATATGATTCCCAAATGAAATATGTCAAAATATATTAGAAACATGGTCCTTAACCTACTGTAAAACCCTCAGTTTCATTAATATGTTTAATTAAATAAACGGTAAAATAATAAAAATATACATTCCTCCACAAAACTACGTCGCTGGCTAAATTATCGTTTGATCCAGGCGCATCATCGTTCCGAAATATACGAAGTGAGCCTTATAACATATTCTGGAAATTATTATAATTAATGATATAGTAGAAGTGTATGTGTATTCCTATGGAGATGCTTAATGGGCGTGCATATTAAAATCGGAAGCGTTTCGACACGAAAATATGAATCTTATGAGTAAGGGGTAGCCCCACGTCCCCACTCCCAAAGTACCGCTCCTAAAGCTCCAAACGAATATGCCTGCACACACAAACATAAAATTGATATTACCGATGAAATGAAAACAGTTTTAACGAAATTCGTGAAACCTTTCGCGAAACTTCAAACGAAAAGCAATTAGAGGGGGTAGTCTACCCTTAACATGTAAAAATTTAAAAACGTAATAATTCAAAAACGCGGGAGAATATTTTGAATTCGCGGATACATGTTAAACACAGAAAACACGACGGTGATGAACAAATTTATGTTAGGGGTGGTTTACCCCCTTAAATTTGCTGTCCCGCTGAAACGCAAAAACGCGTCAACTTGAATTTTGATTCCCCTTCAAAATGATACCTGTCTTATTAATTTTTATATAACCCTCTTAAGCGTGGGTGAAAAACGGCAAAGGGAGGGATGGTTTATCCCTTAATTATGTTTCTAACCAACACTCTTGTAGTGGATTTTTCATCGCTTAATATTAGAGGAATTTTCGATTTTGTTCCATTCAGATCGGTGGGCTGCTTGTGGGAGAAACTTTGAGGGGTGGTTTCATCCCCTAACACCGTTTTTCTGCCGATACAAAAAAAACATGTGTAATAGTTTGTAATGCTTTACCACATATATGAGTTTCAACGAAATCGAAAGCGGATACTTCAATGATGTTTCTCGTCAGAGGGGTAGTTGCCCCTTAAGACGAATGTAATAATTTTGAAATATGATAAAACATTAAATTGTAGCTTATAGAAGTATTTAAAATCAGCGGATATACTTTAAACACAGAAAAAACGACCATGATAAATAAAATTATGTTAGGGGTGGTTTACCCCCTTAAATTTGCTATGCCGCCAAAACGCAAAAACTCGTCAACTTTAATTTTAATTGCCCTTCAAAATGATACCTTGTTTATTAATTTGCATACAATCCTCTTAAGTGTGGGGTGAAAAAAACGTAAATTGAGGGATGGTTTACCCCGTAGTTTAATTTTTTCTTAACATTTTCATAGTGGATTTTTCATCGCTTTTCATTAGAAGAATTTTCGTTTTTGTTTCATTCAGATCGGTGGATTGCTTCTCGGTGAAACTGCAAAATCACCCCTCTACACGCCTTTCTTTGAGGGGCGGTTTCCCCCCTTAAATCCGTTTTTCCGCCGATAAAAAAAATACGTGTCGCAAAGTTTTCGATGCTCTATCACATATATGAGTTTCAACAAAATCGGAGGCGGACACCTGAGGGATGTTCCTTGTGAGACCTGGTTGCACTCACACATTGATAATTCGCTTATTCACATTGATGAGTTTTTTTGTTCTTCGAAATGATAGGGCGAGAAAGGAAGGAGGTGGTGTCGTAGTATACATTCGCGATTCCTTGAAAGCAAACGTCTTGGCTCTGTCCCCAAGTCTTTTTTCAAATTCGCCTGAATAAATTTTCATTAAAATATTTCAAGAAGGGGTTCACCCATTATTATTCGCATCTATCTATAGACGACCATGTGGTCTACTTTTGGACGATTTCATTGCGACTTACTTTACTTTTTCTCATGCTTTTAGAAATATTATAATCGCCGGTGACCTCAATTGCAATCTTCTCAGCGATGGCTTTGAGTCCAAGTATCTCAAGGACTTTGTGTACTCATCGGCTTTAAATTTCGTTGATAGTGGAGCTACGTTTCATACGGGGTTGAGCAATTCATGGTTAGATGTTATCATTGTAGACGACTTACATAAGGTTATCTTGGATTCGAAATCCTCTATCCCATTCATAAATGGACATGATTTGCTAAACATTTCGTATAAGGTTGGTTTTGATGTGTCAATCAAGGGTTTTTTTCGACGGTATGGTTTTATTCAATGTTGATTCTTTTTCAGATAGTGTTGCAGCGTTTCTTGATGAAGGTGGTCGAACCCTAGTTGAACCAACAGTTGAACTTCAAGCACAAAATTTATCTCAGGTTACGATTGAAGCCATGGATATGCATGCACCCTGGAAAAAATTTTCCGCGTCAAGACCTCCAGCTCCGTGGCTTACAATCGAATTTCGATCTCGTATCAGGCAGAGAGACAGGTTATATTGGGCTGCGAGGCGGACAAATAGTCTACTCGGTTATGCCGAATTGAGGACGTTTCGCGATCGACTCACGCTCAGCCAAAAGCAACTACTATCGTATCAGACTGTGTATGACGAGTGATCCAGCTACTCTTTGGAGTGAACTGAAAAGACTTCGCTTAGTTAAAACTATTTTAAGTTCGCCGTTAAATTTTTTCTCATCAAAAACACTTAATGAGCATTTTGTGTGTGTTTCTACTTCACCTAGCGTATTTAGTTAGAGTGAGATTGAAGCTACTCTTGAAGACATCCTTGTTAATCACCTAACTTTTTCTTTTTCGGTAATTAATAGCGACACCGTCAGACTTCAGATAAATATGCTCAAATCATCCTCTCTAGCGGAAACCCCCGATGGTATGTCGGGTTTTTGTTTACGAAATGCGTCTGTCGTTTTGGTGGAATATCTCGTGCAACTTTTCAATAACTCTATAGAACAAAGCTATTTTCCTTCCTTGTGGAAAAAAGCCTTTATTCGGCCGTTGCTGAAAATTACTACTCCAAAATCACCAGCGGACACTTGACCGATCGCAAATTTATCAGAAGTATCTAAACTCTTTGAACGTATCATAAAGGATCAGATATTAACATTCGTTGAGGCAAACACCATATTAGATCAAAGGCAATCAGCATAGAGAGATTAGTGCTTTAATTTTTCCGCGGCTAGATTACTGTTCGATTGTATATTTTAACATCACAGAGACACTAAACGCTAGACTTCAAAAATTAGTAAACTGTTGTATTCGATTTGTTTTTTATCTCGGGCGGAATGTACATATCACACCCTATAGACACAGGTTAAAATGGCTCTTGGTGAAAAATAGGCGTACCTATTTCCTGCCGTACTAATGTATAAGGTACGCTACGATAGAGTTCCGGTATATATTGGTGAGTTGTTCGATAGAGTCAATCCTGAAGTCCGAACGTCCTCTAGATTCCCGGCTTCGACTTTCTTAGTACCCTTTGCTAGGACAGTTATGTATCAAAATTCAGTTAGTGTGTCTGCATGCCACCTCTGGAATTCTCTACCAATCGGTGTAAACAGCTCTCCTTCGTTAAAGGTTTTTAAATTGAAATTATTCGCATTCTTATTTGATGGTGAGTTGGCAGGCGATCGCTAAAACGTTAAAATGTTGAATCGTCAGTACGAATTGAAAATCTGCATGGGGCATCTTGTCAGTTCATCTTATATGAAACTGGACTGTGTGGGGTTGGCCTTCCTTGTTCTGATGGTTAGGCTTATTCTCATTAATGCTCATATTTCTATTTATTCGGACTAGAAGTTAAGGTTGTGTGCTGAATTGTACTGCGAAAAACAGTTATGCAAGTTTTTTTTCAGTCTTATTTTCTCAAATTCTCATATTATTTTATTTTAATTGTCACCTTCTTTCTCTACGGCGAACATACTATAAGTTAGGTGGTTATTCTATCAGAATTATATAATTTTTTACATTATTAGCATTATAACTCATGTTACATTATTTTTTCCTTCACATTATTATCATGTATACCGCTAGTTGTAATGACAGCACTCTATAGTTATGGGAATTGATAGTTATTTTAAGTTACACTCACTTTTTTATTTTTTATTAATTAAATTCTTCATAAAACTATTTTCTCATTTGTATCCAATTTTTTCTTTCAAAGTTGAACTAGGGCATAATAAATCATATCAATCAATCAATCAATCAATCAATCAATCAATCAATCAATCAATCAATCAATCAATCAATCAATCAATCAATCTCTCTCTCTCTCTCTCTCTCTCTCTCTCTCTCTCTCTCTCTCTCTCTCTCTCTCTCTCTCTCTCTCTCTCTCTCTCTCTCTCTCTCTCTCTCTCTCTCTCTCTCTCTCTCTCTCTCTCTCTCTCTCTCTCTCTCTCTCTCTCTCTCTCTCTCTCTCTCTCTCTCTCTCTCTCTCTCTCTCTTGCTCTTGCTCTTGCTCGGTGAGTTCGCTCAGTCACGCTTGCTTCGACTCTACTTTCTTTCGACCCGATACTGCATTCTTTCGCCCCCGGGCGGCTTTTTTGCAGGATCATAGCATGCAACTAACTGCTATCCAGCGTTTTCCATAATTTTACATCGCTATTCAACCTGGGTTCGAGCTGTGGAGTCATTTCAACCTGGAAAAGTTCTCGTAACCTCACTTGTCATCGGCACATCGATTTTCTTCGCTCGCCTCCACACTATCAGCCTCCAGCACATTCCTACGCTCGTCTAGTGGTGTGAGTACGTCAAATTCGCGCCTTTCCTCATCACGGTACGCCTTGGCTTCATCGCATCGTCCACCACCGCGCGCGCCTGCGCAGATGATCTTTGCTTACGCTTACACCTCCCCGCTTGCGCGGGCTCGAGCTATCATCGCATCATCGATCCTCCTGAGCGATATCGACGTATCGAGACACTGATCCGTATGTAAACACTGCTCGCGTCGTGTGCCAACGTCTCGCTGCTCTCTGGCATTATATTACTTACGTCGCTCCGTACTCTACCACCGATCGATTGGAAAACTTTATTATCGATGCATGATTGATGTATGAACCAGTCGAACTCAATCGCTGTCTTTGTTATCATCTGTGGACTCATTTATGATTCAGCTACTAACGTAATTTTCATCTTTTTGCAATGACATCTAAATGTGGCATTTGCAGACGAGCAGCCAGAATCGGTGACACCATCAAATGTAAGGGAATGTGTGCAAATATTTTTCACCTTAAATGCGCTATAGAAGACTTTAATATCGATGACAGTGATCCTAACTACAAGAAAGACTTTCGCTGTGATAGCTGTGCAATGCATAGATCCCTAATTACGCCTCGCACACCCACTGAAATAACCGCACAGCTACCACCTGTAGCCCAAATACCTACTATGGCTGTAGAATCTCCAGACGACGTTACGCTTAAGGATTTGAAAAAACTGTTATTAACGTCTGCTACGGAATCCAACACCAAATTAGCGTTAATACAAGACTCTCTCGGGGTGATTCATAATCATATTAGCAATCTTCGCACTGATGTTGCGGCACTAACTGCGTCACAAGACACACTGAACAACCGTGTGGAGGCTCTCGAGGGAGTTACCAGAGTTAACTGTCAAGATACGTCTGATCTGAAAAGTCAAAACCAGGCCTTGAATACTAGACTAGAGAAGGTTGAACGACAAATTAATTCAATTGATCGCCAAAATATTGAGTCCCAGTTCACAATATCAAACCTTCCTGCAGCAATAACAGACACTCCCAGAATCATTGTCGAAAGAGTATTAACTGCCTTGGGATTACCTGAGCTGATGGTTGATGTGCTGAATATTCGCAGTTTAAATAGAAAACCGGCATCAGCAATAGGAACTGGCACAGCTGCAAGCGTTCCTCAAAGAGCACACTACACTCTGCTAGTTACGTTAAAGTCATCATTAGTCTGTGAGCATATTTTGATGACGAAACGGGCCAAAGGAACACTCACGATCGATGAAGTGTTTTCAAACAAACTGTCAGGTTCGGTATTCATCAATGAGTTTCTTTCCTCAGACTTGTACAAATTGCTCCGCAAGGTCAAAGCCAAAGCATCGACCGCGGGTTACAAATATGTATGGCCTAAATCAGGCAAAATCTTTGTACGCAAAGCCGAAGGTCAGCCCGCCATTAACATAGCGTCGGAAGAGGATTTAAATAAGATCGAGTGACATGAGGCTGTTCCGTATCTCCAGAAAACGAAATGTTCTGTCACCAGCTATCCACCTGCACTTTCACTGAGCATTGCTCAGTTCAATGCCAATTCACTCATTGGGCATCTGAGTTTAGTAAAGGCACTCGTGGCGGAACGTTTTTTCCATATTCTATCTATCTCTGAGACTTGGCTTCACCCACTAGTGTCAGATGAATTGATTCGCATACCTGATTATTACATAATTCGCAATGATCGACTTGGTAAAGTAGGTGGCGGCGTTGCCTGCTATGTGCATACTTCGTTAACAATAAATATTTTGGACAGGTCGCCTTCGCAGTTTACAAACTCACCGGAGTATCTTATGTTTGAGGTCCGATCCCCAAACGGTCCATCTTTACTTTTTATTTCTATATATAGACGTCCAAAAGGCTTCCTCTTAAATGATTTTTTGAATAGCTTCCAAAGATTTGCGTTCGCTTATGAAAATATTATAATCGCGGGTGATCTAAATTGCGACCTTCTCAAGAACAACTATGAAGCCATGTACCTTCGAGAACTAGTCGTTGCGAATTCTCTACATATCGTCAACACTGAAGCGACTCACCATACTGCTACATCTGATACGTTACTAGATGTTTATATTATCGATAGTGCAGATAAAGTTCAGTCTTTTGCCAAATCGGATTATCCGTTCATTGCGGGACATGATCTGATCGAACTAGATTACAGATTTGAAATTAAAGCTCAACAAGTTAGAACCATCAAGCGTCGTAATTACAAAGCCTTTAATCGTGAGGCATTTCAAAATACAATTACGTCTCTATTGGAAGCAAACTCTTGCATTTTGAATGAGACTGTGACTCAGGATGAAATTAATCTATACTGCCATACTATTAACCAGACAATCTTGAGTGCTTTAGATATTCATGCGCCGTTAAAATGTTTCACGACGGGTACACGAAAATTACCTTGGTTAACGTATGAATTGAAATCTCGAATCAAACGTCGCAATTCACTATATAAACGCGCGATGAGATCTGGCAGCCTTTTGGGTATGGCGGAGTTCAGACACTATAGAGATAATCTGCGTATAGAATTACGTGAAGCGGAAAACAACTACTATTTACAAAAGCTAAGCAATGCAAGTGATCCAGCTCGACTTTGGAAACAGCTAGCGAATCTGGGGTTAGTCAAATCCACCACAGCAACTCCACTGAATTTTTTTACGCAGCATGATTTAAATTTATCCTACATTGAGAGCATGAGCACGAATTCACTTACGGAAATCGACAATCGTCATATCAACAGTGTGTTACAGACTGTCCCTCTCGCTACAACAACTTTTGTATTTCGCATAATAGCACCTGAAAATATTACACAGCTCTTAGCAACGCCTTTAAAATTGACGTATGCCCCTGATCCTGATGGAGTCTCATCGTTTGCTATTTTCAATGCAGCACCAGCCATGACACAACACATAGCCTCTCTATTTAACTGTTCCTTACGATCGGGTTTCTTTCCGTCAGCATGGAAACGAGTCTTCATACGGCCACTTCTAAAAATCAACCCACCTCGATCGTTATCCGATACCCGACCTATAGCAAATCTCTGTGAAATGTCAAAACTTCTCGAACGCATAGTGCTTCAACAAATCGTCACGTACTTAGAATCGAACAATATTCTTGATTCGTGGCAGTCTGGCTACAGAAGTAGATACAGTACACAGACGGCTTTACTTCGTTTGAGTCATGATATAAGG
Organism: Ophion slaviceki; assembly: GCA_944452715.1. Classification (NCBI taxonomy): domain Eukaryota; kingdom Metazoa; phylum Arthropoda; class Insecta; order Hymenoptera; family Ichneumonidae; genus Ophion; species Ophion slaviceki. The sequence goes on from OX101793.1 coordinate 7,291,986, forward strand.
AAAGCAGTTGATGATCGGTGTATAACCATATTAGTCTTGTTCGATTTCAGTAAAGCATTCGACACAGTGAACCATTCTTTACTTCTTGCTAAATTAGAAAAAATGGGCTTCTCACACTCGGTTTTGTGTTGGCTTCGCTCGTACTTAACAGGTCGTACTCAAACGGTTGTAAACGATAGTAATATTGTTTCGACTTGGTTACCGACTACAACTGGTCTGCCTCAGGGTTCCGTGCTGGGTCCATTATTATTTACGCTTTTTATTAATGACATAAGTGCTAAGTTAAAATTTTCGCAACATATTATCTTTGCAGACGATACACAAATTTATCTGAGCTGTCCACCCTCCGAGCTTGGTAGTGCTTTGGTAAGAATAGCACATGACGTAAATGTTGTAGCTCAATATGCTTGCGATAATATGCTTACTCTGAATTTAAAGAAAACAAAGATTTTAATAACAGGCAGCAAATCCTTCATTAAACAAATCGATCTCACTTCATTACAACCCATAACTGTGAATGACACTGTCATACCATTTGTCGATGAAGTACGTAATCTCGGAATAACTTTCAAGTCGAATCTTTCATGGCGCTCTCATATTGTAACTATAGCTAATAAGGTAAACTATTCATTATATAAATTAAAATACCATAAAAATGTGTTATCGCAACAGCTAAGGGCCAAGTTGATTGCCTCACTAATATTTCCCATACTAGACTACTGCTGCCTTGTTTATATTGACATCACTGATGAACAGAATCAAATTCTAGAGAAATTAGTCAACACCTGCATTCGATTTGTTTACAACTTGCGTCGTGATGAGCATATCACACCGTACAGGCGTCGACTGGGTTGGCTAACGGTCAAATTCAGGCGACAATACTTTCTCGGCATCATGATTTATAAAATCCTTCGTGGAGATGCACCGTCATATCTGACGTCTCTCTTCATTCAGCACCAACCAACAGATCTTCGTACGCGCCAAGCGACAACACCGAGAGCCTTTTTTATTCCTCAACATCGCACTAGCACTTACCGCAACTCGTTTTACCTCACCGCCGTATATTATTGGCATTCATTACCTTTTGATATTACGTCAGCACCTTCCGTGTCTATCTTCAAAACAAGACTTTTTAATTTTCTATTTACAACAGATCGTACATAAGGTTTCCAGCCCTGATTATCGTCTGGTAGTGTTAATGACCTCACCGCCCTCAGAGTGCGCTGTATCCACTGTCAGCTGTTATAAATACTTTTACTGATAACATACATGCTGTATCTGCCATTGCAACTTGTATAATCAGCCACTAGGTTTGTCAGTAGCCTTAACTCCTAGTATCTAAGTTTTAGCTTGTAAGCTTAATCATGTTTTATTTAAGATTAGTCTGTAGTTTAGTTATTATTATATTGCGTACTAAATCGCTTGTAACTGAGCACATGTATTCCAACGCCTGATGCTCGACATCGGTAATTTCTCATTGTTTGAAATTCTTCGCTGAAACTTGTAACATCGACATCGAGCTTCAGTTACTACCATTAATGTCTCTTTCATATTTTTATACTTCTGTAAATCTTTGCCCCATAGCGCGCTAGGGCATAATATATCTAATCAATCAATCAATCAATCAATCAATCAATCAATCAATCAATCAATCAATCAATCAATCAATCAATCAATCAATCAATCAATCAATCAATCAATCAATCAATCAATCAATCAATCAATCAATCAATCAATCAATCAATCAATCAATCAATCAATCAATCAATCAATCAATCAATCAATCAATCAATCAATCAATCAATCAATCAATCAATCAATCAATCAATCAATCAATCAATCAATCAATCAATCAATCAATCAATCAATCAATCAATCAATCAATCAATCAATCAATCAATCAATCAATCAATCAATCAATCATCAATCAATCAATCAATCAATCAATCAATCAATCAATCAATCAATCAATCAATCAATCAATCAATCAATCAATCAATCAATCAATCAATCAATCAATCAATCAATCAATCAATCAATCAATCAATCAATCAATCAATCAATCAATCAATCAATCAATCAATCAATCAATCAATCAATCAATCAATCAATCAATCAATCAATCAATCAATCAATCAATCAATCAATCAATCAATCAATCAATCAATCAATCAATCAATCAATCAATCAATCAATCAATCAATCAATCAATCAATCAATCAATCAATCAATCAATCAATCAATCAATCAATCAATCAATCAATCAATCAATCAATCAATCAATCAATCAATCAATCAATCAATCAATCAATCAATCAATCAATCAATCAATCAATCAATCAATCAATCAATCAATCAATCAATCAATCAATCAATCAATCAATCAATCAATCAATCAATCAATCAATCAATCAATCAATCAATCAATCAATCAATCAATCAATCAATCAATCAATCAATCAATCAATCAATCAATCAATCAATCAATCAATCAATCAATCAATCAATCAATCAATCAATCAATCAATCAATCAATCAATCAATCAATCAATCAATCAATCATCAATCAATCAATCAATCAATCAATCAATCAATCAATCAATCAATCAATCAATCAATCAATCAATCAATCAATCAATCAATCAATCAATCAATCAATCAATCAATCAATCAATCAATCAATCAATCAATCAATCAATCAATCAATCAATCAATCAATCAATCAATCAATCAATCAATCAATCAATCAATCAATCAATCAATCAATCAATCAATCAATCAATCAATCAATCAATCAATCAATCAATCAATCAATCAATCAATCAATCAATCAATCAATCAATCAATCAATCAATCAATCAATCAATCAATCAATCAATCAATCAATCAATCAATCAATCAATCAATCAATCAATCAATCAATCAATCAATCAATCAATCAATCAATCAATCAATCAATCAATCAATCAATCAATCAATCAATCAATCAATCAATCAATCAATCAATCAATCAATCAATCAATCAATCAATCAATCAATCAATCAATCAATCAATCAATCAATCAATCAATCAATCAATCAATCAATCAATCAATCAATCAATCAATCAATCAATCAATCAATCAATCAATCAATCAATCAATCAATCAATCAATCAATCAATCAATCAATCAATCAATCAATCAATCAATCAATCAATCAATCAATCAATCAATCAATCAATCAATCAATCAATCAATCAATCAATCAATCAATCAATCAATCAATCAATCAATCAATCAATCAATCAATCAATCAATCAATCAATCAATCAATCAATCAATCAATCAATCAATCAATCAATCAATCAATCAATCAATCAATCAATCAATCAATCAATCAATCAATCAATCAATCAATCAATCAATCAATCAATCAATCAATCAATCAATCAATCAATCAATCAATCAATCAATCAATCAATCAATC
>OX101793.1:7301047-7332519 GCA_944452715.1 Ophion slaviceki
TACTTTCCTGTTATGCATGCTCACATGGGTGAACCCCCAGAGCGAGGTAAATGAATAAATAAATCTAAAAATATCCAATCTCTCTCTCCCATCTCTCTTCCTAGTAAAATCTAATCAAAATCTGATAACAATAAAACCTAAACAAAAATATAGCGGCTGAACCGCTCATTTCATTTTTACCGGACAAACTCAATCTACGCATGAATACAGATAAAATCATTCCAACTACAAATTCAAAGACTACAATCGATGCTGTATTCTCGCAGTATTTGGAAACACTGCAGTCGCAAGTCTATGTGTCTTATTACAGTTACCACAAACCAATCATTTCATGTATAAAAGAAACTGATCAATAAATTTTCAAACTTGATTCTTTATGCTATTTTCGCATTGTTTTATTACAAAATAAATTTTGATCAAAACCAATGCACGACCTCAATTTGCCTACACCAAACTGATGCGAGCTCACATGTTTACACATCAATTTTCGTGAGTTACATGCCAACTCACTACTCGTTTCAGATGCATACAACATCACCCAGAGTGAGCGCCGATTAAGGCGGTTTTCGGCGGACCATGTTGTAAAAAATTAAAGAACTACATGAAAATATTTAAAATATATTTTTTTAAATGTAGATACATTCTCAAAGGAACAATAAATACATATGTAAAATTTCATCAACAACAACTTCAACTGCTTAAACGTTATTCCAACTCAAAAATGACGTCAAAAAATCTCGCTCTCGACCAGACTACTGCCTTAACAATATATGAAATAGTGAATCATTAATAACGGAGGTGGTGTTTTCCTTGGCCACGTTCTAAAAATTCGTGTTAAAAAAAAGCAATAAATCAAAAGTGGGGTTGGGTGGGGATCTGAATCAAAATGGACATTGTTGCTTAGACATTTCTTTAAAACATATCCAAAAACTAGATGCACATAGCTGCTCTTTTGGCTTTAGTTATTATTTTTGTGGAAAGATGTGTGCACTTTCGGCAGTTTTTCGTAGTTCTCGCGTCCAAAATGTGGTTTATAGGAAATTGGTAAAAATAATTCGTTTAAAGGAGCATATTTTTTAATTCTTACAGATTCTCCGGATGATACCAAAGAAATTTCTATCACGAGAAGGGAAATTTTCGAATTCGTGAAACCAGTGTTAAATGGGAACATCGACGTGCTCAGTGAAATTATTGAAGCACAGGTTTCAAAAAAAACAGGAGCATCCATACATTTTGCCGCCAAATAAAACAGATGCTCCGAAAACACTTAGTATATCCGAATTCAGGAAAAGGTGGAACAAGGAAACAGGATAGAAAACAGATTCTACGCAAAAATTCGACATCTGGCTCAACGTTTCTATATTTAACACCACTGAAAACGAAGGTTCGACGACGTCCACAGAAAACACAGCAGGGCCCCGGCGTCCTTCGACAAGTTGGGACGATTTGAGTGACAGGTCGAAACGGAGGAAGACAGAAAAGATTCGTGAACAATACAGCGTCCAAGAACTAGCTTACGCTACACAAATGGCTTCGAAGGTAATTAGAGATGTCACAGAAGGCAGTCCATCGGCCACATCAAAGTACCGGGAATCTATGGAACACGTTCCAGAAAGAGTATTGACAGACAACGAAGTATTATCATTTGTTGTGGAACGTGGATTGACGAAGAGCGTATATCAATTAATACGTTCCTCATCCGCTGAGATAAATTGTAGAGGATGGCCGCCTTCTAGTACTGTATTAAAAGCTAAGCTAAGACTCCAAGCATTGTTAAATCATACAGCTGAACGATTGTTATTCGCACAATCGGACGTTATTAGAAGTCAACCTGAAAACACACTTGCTGGTTTAGAATTGATATGCAAGTGGGGATGCGATAGCACTTCTGGTCAAAGCACTCACGAACAAAAATTCAGCGATGAAGATGGCAATAAATCGGATGCCTACATTGTTTTTATTGCACTTGTCCCCTTGCAAATATATGATAAAGTCAATCCACAGGGTATTATTTGGAGAAATCCTCGTCCTTGGTTGCCCAGATTTTGTCGCCCGATAAAAATAGTTTTTTTGCACGAAACTGCTAAAGCAACTAGGACACAAGTTGATTGTATCGAAGCCCAAGAAAAAAATCTTGACCCCTTTGAAACCATACTTTACGGAATAAAAATTAACATTCATTTCAAACTTGTGTTGACAATGATAGATGGTAAAATTTGTAATTCGATTAAGAATACATCGCGAAGTATGCATTGCTACTTTTGTAGCGCTACGTCTAAAGATTTCAATGATATCAATAAGATGTTGCAAAGACCGATCAATGAAGATTACTTCAAATTCGGAATATCGTCGCTGCATGCTTGGATATTATTTTTCCAAAGTTGCTAGCATGTATCTTACAAATTAGACATATTTTATTGTTAGATTTATTGTGGTTTCAAGCTCAATATACCAAAATTTCGCGTCTACACAGGAATTACTGCAAGAAAATTTGTTGACCTGTATGGGTGGTATTACATGCCAACAACAGTGCACAAAATTCTGATACACGGTGATAAAATTATTGATTCTTTGATATTTCATATCAGACTGATGGCCGAAGATGATCAGTAATCGGTAACAATTATATGTAAAAATTTCGGCGAGATTTTTCACGAAAATGTGACCGAGCTAAAATCATGGAAGACGTTTTTGGCAGACTTTTGATAATGTCAGATCCACTAATATCTAGTTTGCGTAAAGTTCCTCAGAAAAAACTGGAATCATTAACCACAGATGCGGTTAAAACTATTGATTTCACCTTCAGTTGCGGAATCAAGTCAGTTCCTTCGATTGATAGGGAGAGCGATGAATCTGAAGATGACAATGATTTTGCACCGCATGCATTAGATAGCGAGTAAGACGTTGTATTAGTAGGAGTAGGAGTAGACATTGTGAGATTATATGAAAATAAATTTTCAGTATCATTATAACAGGGATTAATTATTTTATCCTATTTTAACCTTCACAGCCTTGCAAACTCCTAAACAATGAATTTCGTGCAAATGAAATCGACTCTCCAAAAAGTAGCCGTCCATATTGAGTCCGCCATTTCGTTTTTTGAAATTTTGACTTCGGATTCGTATTCAGCGACCCCAAAAACCTTCGAGTACAGACTTTCACCCAGAACGAACAGGTTTTTAAAGAATTTTTTTACCGTTTCGGATCCGCCATTTTGTTTTGTGAAATTTTGACTTCGGATTCGTATTCAGCGACCCCAAAAACCCCCGAGTACAGATTTCCACCCGAATTCGGAATTACGTCCGCTTTTTCGGGATTTCGGACCACTGTGCGGCGTCCCCTTGCCCCCCGCCTATAACCGTCGACCCCTCCCCATGGACCCCGTGTTTTTGGGCATCCTCTTCCACCGCGTGATGTCACTTGCCGGACTCCCCACACCCATCTCCGCGAGCCGCAATCGTTATCCCCTCCCCCAATTCCCTTAAACGGCCCTAGTCTCTCGCAAGACCCCCAGACACCCACTCCCGCCGGTCCATGGACTACCCGCCCCCCACTTACCCCGCCATATGGCCACCTCTCCTGACTACCCCCCCCCCCTCGCCAGCAAATAATCCAGAACTCCCCTAGTTATACTACTTCAACCTTTTACATATTGCAAAGCATAGAATCAATTCTACGCACATGTAAAATTAAACTTTATCATATTCGGATCTTTTCGGTATTCAAATAGGTGTATCTGACGTGTTTCCTAGTGAAACTTTCTTTCAACTAGTCACCTCGCATGCATTAGCTTAACCGACAAAAGAATTGTGACAAATAGACCGGAATAATGCTCGTCGACACACACACACACGCGCGCGCGCGTGCGCGCACACACACACACACACACACACACGGATATGCTTATTGACAATGTGGGGAAGACCACCCGAAGGAAGATCGCCAAATCTCGGTACCCATTGCGGTCGAAGTTAAAACAGATATGGAGGATGGACATGCTTAGAACAGTGTCAATCGCCCTGTCATCAACTGGAGTGATATTGAAACAAGTAAGGGGCGTAATGCGATCTATATGCAGAGCTTTAAGGCCGTATATACATTTGGAGCGGGCGAAGGGCCGTGATTTTCTTGATTTTTTTCGGCGGGACAATAAATGTTCATTGAAAACTTGTGAACAACATCGATTAGTACATATTTTTATGTACTTGTATACTTTTTTTTATTAAAAAATATTTCAAAATGGCGGAGCATCAGCTGTCTTCTAAGAGCGCCTTCTTTTGAGCATCAGTTGCGGTGGACACGATAACTCGAGAACGGTTCATCTGAAATCAGAATTTGAAAAAGATTTCATTAGTATATTGCATTGGCTTGGGCCTGGACGGAGGATTTGTAAAAATTTTAATTAAAAAAAATTACGATAATTTTAACAAAAAAATAATTTTTTGAAATGAGAACCGATGTGCTAGTCTAGTGGTTAGTGTGCTTGCCTCTGAAATCAGCACATCGGGAGGTCGCGGGTTCGAGTTGCCGTTTCGTAGTTTCGGAAAAAAATAAAAACACGGGCGTGACTTAGCTCCAGTTCTACGCGGATGTCGCGGATGTGATAGATGTTAAGGCGTTCAAGTTGGCCGGCCTGCCCGGCATGTAAGCGTGGTTGTCGAAGGTGGCTAGGTTGGCGCGGCGGGCAGACAGACAAAGACGGCCAGAGGCGTCGTGTCGTTGAGAGCCGAAACAATAAACGGTATTTCTTAACTTTTGCTACCTGTTTATTATCCCTGCAACAATCGACGTTCTACATGGCGCAGTCGAAAATCACGAGAAGAAGAGAAGAAAAGTGATAAAGGCGGGAAAAAAAACACATAAAGTCGATCGCGTTTAAGGTAGTACCTCCACAGAAGAGTTGAATTAAGAAACGGTTGAAATTTGACATATACAGGGTGCGCCAGAGAAACTTACTTATTTGAAAGGTCAATAAAAACAAAAGTACTTCAATTATTGTTTTAAATTTTTTTTTATTTGAGAATACAATATCCCAATTTTTTTCATGCAGTCTTGAAAATGACATCGGATAAATGGCGACCCCCATTGCGCATACACTGATGAAGTCGATTTTTGAAATTCGTATCCACTCTTTGCAGCATATCAATCGGTATGTTGGCAATAGCGTCGCGAATGTTGTTCTTGAGGTGTGCTATGGTCCGTGGTCGATCGACATAAACCAGAGATTTCAAATAACCCCATAAAAAGAAATCGCATGGAGTCAAATCTGGAGAGCGTGCCGGCCATTGGAGATCGCCTCTGAGAGAGATGAGGCGGTCGGGGAAATGTTGTCGCAACAAATTCATTGAGTCTCGTGATGTGTGTGCTGTGGCTCCATCTTGCTGAAACCACACGTTCCTAACATTCATTTCTTCGAGTCTTGGAAGAAAAAATTCCTCGATCATGTTCCTGTAACGAGCTCCATTCACGGTAACTGCGCGTTCGTAAGTGAGCGACCGTTAGAAAAGAAGCTCTCGACTGCGAAGGCCCGCTGCTCTCTAGACCAGAGCATGACGGCAACTGACTGGAGGGAGAAACAAACTTGGGAACTTCCCCCTCCAGATGCGCCCCCTCTCGCCCCTCTACCCGCCCAACTCACCGCGCGGGAATTTTTTCAAATAAGTAAGTTTCTCTGGCACACCCTGTATGTTATTTAATACATTATCCAAACATCTGTGCAATTTGAATAAGTTTGACCACCCCAAACCTGAGATATTTACACTTAAAGTTGGCTTGGTTTACACGTAACAAATGCGTTATGATGGGCAAACACAGCATCATTAATTTTACCGTCAAAACTAAAATTAAGGAATTGATCAAAAACGAGGATAAGCTAGAGTAAGATATCACGAATAATGTGAAAAAAAATGAGAATGATTCACCATCTAGTTTCCAAGATAAAACCATGAAAAGCCCTCACAATTTTGGTGCAAAGCCTGGCAAAGCCTGGCAAAGCCTGGAAAAAAAAACAATTGGGGCAAAGCGTCGACAGTCCCGGCAAAAAGTTTACTGGCAATGGTAGATCAAAAACACAATATAAAATATATTTTACGGCAATAAATGATATCCATCGTATTATCTACTAGTACCGAGTCAATATTGCGCAGTTTTTAATTTTATTTATTACTGATTAAACCAATTATCAATCTTTTAAACACGAACATAGTATGTAAACTTTTGGTTGAGATTTTCGCAGAGGAACTACCTTAACTACCGCCGGAAGCATTATCGTTCGAAGGGAACATAGCAGAAAATTGGAAACGATGGATTTAAAAAATCAATAATTATATGAGTGCTATGGAGTGTGACACAAAAGCCGATAAAGTCAAAGTGGCAATTCTTATACATGCGATCGGCGAAGAAGCAGTCGACAAACTCGAAACATTCGACCTCACAGCGGCACAAAGAGAAAAGTACGAGGATGTAGTGGCCGCGTTCAAGAGTCACTGCGTCCCAAAAAAGAACGAAAGCATCAGTCGGCACCTTTTCTTTTAAAGATCACAAAAAGAAGGCGAGTTGTTCGAGCAATTTTTGACGGAGCTAAAAAGGTTAAGTGTAGAGTGCGACTTCGGAAATTTGAAGGATAGCCTCATCAAAGACAGAATAATAAGCGGTATTCAAAGCAACACGTTGAAAAATCGGCTACTCGGAGAAGATGATCTAAAGCTCGACAGATGTGTGACACTGTGCAAAGCAGCAGAATTGGCCGACCAACAACTCAAAACTCTCGACCCCGAGGCAGGAGACCAAGTTGATTACGTGAGATGAGATTAACGAGACACGAGACAACACAGACGACCGTTCAGGAAGGAAGGACAGCAATAGTCGCGAGACACCAATACGAACCAGACGGTTCCAGAAAACCGGAAGGACAACAACGACAGAACGAACGAACGAACTGCACAAAGTGTGGTTATTCTCATCAATATAGTAGATGTCCAGCGTATAACAAAATGTGTAATAACTATAAGAAGCTGCATCACTTCGCACAGGTATGCCGGGGAAAAAATATAGTCTTAACGTAGTAGAGGATAACTCGGAAGATATTGACGAAGGCGATTATCTGTTAGGGGTTATCAACATGATCGATAAAAATAAGAGTACTAGAAGATGGAGCGAGCCGGTAATACTCAGAGATTACAAGATGGTAATCAAGTTTCAACTAGACACAGGTGCAGGTTGTAATAAGCAAAAAACAACTAGAAGAATCAAATATACACGTGCAGCTCGAACACTCCACGGCAAAACTAACAGGGTATGATGATTCAAATATTGCAGTATTGGGAAAATACCTTATCGTGCAAAATAAAGAACCAGATCTCAAACGTTCAATTTATCGTGGTTAATTGTGACACAGTACCGCTGTTGGGGCGTCCGATAATCGAAAAGTTGAATTCAATTACGAGAAACGAAGCTCAAATAATGAAAAATGAGAAAGTAAATGCGGTAAGTATATCGGAAAGCATACTAACAGAGTATAAAGACGCATTCACGGGAATTGGACAGATGCGCGAATTCGAATATAAGCTCAAATTGAAAAAGGATCAGTGGGTAGGGCAATGCCATGCAGGAACGTCCCATTCCAACTTCAGGAAAAATACAAAACTGAACTAACAAAAATGGAAAAAGACGGGGTTATTCGAAAAATAAAGGAACCGGAGGAATTTGAGAACGCAGTAGTTTTGGAAAAAAGCCGGACAACTCTATCAGAGTCTGTCTAGATCCACACTATCTAAATACGTGCTTAAAAAGAGAGCACTTCAAATTGCCCACCTTCGACGACATTGCGTCTAAAATGGTAAATCCCAAGATATTCAGCATTTTAGATGCAAGGAAAGCTTTTTATCAAATTAAATTAGCGGAGGAAAGTACTAAACTAACGACATTTCAAACGCCTTTAGGGAGATACTGTTTTCAAAGATTATCATACGGGATTAAAACAGCACCGAAAGTTTTCCACAGACAATTCTCGGTAATCTTTAAGGACATTAGAAATGTCGCCATTTATATCGATGATATTATAATCTAGGCGTCGAACGAAACTGAACATAACGCGACACTTAGAAAAGTTTTGCAAAGATCTAGAGACCATAACGTAAGACTCAATGCGGACAAGTGCAATTTAGCTAAGGAAAATGTACGGTTCTTGGGGTACGTTTTTACAGACAAAGGTATAAAGGTAGATGACGGAAAAGTGCAGGCAAAACAAAAAATTAAACGTGGAGGTAATGTAAACGACGTGGAGAGATTTCTAGGTATGATAAACTACGTTTTGAGATTCATTCCGATGTCAACAGAGTGAACAGCGCCGTTAAGGACGTTGATAAAGAAAGATGTAGTATTCAAGTGGACTGCCGAGCATGAGAGGGCGTTTGAGGAGTTAAAAAAAATATTGACTACTAGCACAGTACTGCAGTATTATGACCCGGGCAAAGATTGTGTGTTAAGTGTCGATGCAAGTAGCACGGGAGGGGGGGTGTTGCTACAAAATGGACTTCCGTTAGCGTACGCTTCGCGAGCATTCACGCAAATACAGAGGGCCTGGGCTCAGATCGAGAAAGAGCTTTTCGCGATAGTTGTAGGATGCGAGCGATACCGGCAATACATACTGGGCAGAGAAATCGTGGTTGAAAGCGATCATCCAGACGCACTATCCAGAGCGCACGTAGATGAAAAGGATGACGACGACGATGAGGAAAGCAACGCGCATATAATGCTAGTAGATTACAAAGAATACATGAGTACCCGCAGGTTAACACAATTAAAACAAGATACTACCAAAGACTAGAAAATTTAGGCAGTGTTACAGTTGGTTAGACGTGGATGGCTGGAACACGAATCGGAGGCACCAGCATTGGCATTGCCCTATTTCACGTTCAACTGTGAAATGTTTGAGTTTGAGGGGTTGTGTTTTAAAGGAAATCGAGTAGTAATACCAAAAAGCACGCGTAGAGAAATAATTAAAAAATTACATTACACGCACCAAGGGGCAGAAAAAATCAAAATTAAGGCAAAGGAAATTTTGTTCTGGCCAGGCATGAATAAACACATTAAGGACAAGATATCCAACTGTTCGACCTGTCTGAATCACAGAAAAATAACGTTAAAGAGCCATTGATACCGCACGAAGTTCGGAAAGTTCCGTGGGGAAAAGTGGGAGTAGATCTTTTCCATCTAAACGGACAGGATTTTATTCTGGCAATAGACTACTATACAAAGTACGTCGAGGTCGGAAAATTGAGTACAACCCGGGGTGAAGTTGTTATAAGATTGATGAAAAAATTTTTTGCGAGATGGCGAGTACCAAGAGCGGTGCACTCGGACGGAGGCCCACAGTTTAGCGGTTTCAAATTCAGAGAATTCGCAAAGGAGTGGGAGTTCGAGCATGTGGTTTCGTCGGCAGAATATCCGAGAAGCAATGGCATGGTAGAACGACACATACAGAGTGACAATTTGGGGATGGCCACCTATTTTTAAATCCATTTGGGCGGCCACTTCGAAGCAGTTGAGGTGCGCTTTTTGAATAGTTTTTCGGGAACTTTTCGAAAAAAAATAAAGGGCTCATGTGAAAAAAATATATTTCACGGGAAAAAAGGAAAAAATTTCGAAAAAAAAGACATTCCGCGCCTACTGAAGCGAACTTGATTCGATTTTGAACACGGAAGATCCGAATAGAAGTGGCTCGAAAAATGTTATCACTGAGAAAAACAATATCAAAATTTCGAAATTGAACGATAGTTCAAACGTTGAGTTTGACTTCCGCAGTATCTCGGGAACGGCGGAACCTGCGAACGGACTCAGCGGAGAGAGTAGGCGCTGGAACTTCCGCTGCTGTGTTCGCGTCGCGGCTGTCATGGGGCCGCAAACGTCAAGCCGCAGCGGTCGTTTCGAGAAGCCAAAATGTGCTCACAAATAAGCATTTGTGAGCAAATTTTTCAGGTTTTTTCATGGTCACTTCGGTGCTAACATAAAAAATAAAGCAATTAAAAAAGCTTTATTTTTTTCGTCTTTCAACATCGACAACGGGTTAAAAAAAATGCTCTGCCTCAATTAATGCTTGGGTGCTAATTATTTGGCTTAAATTTGGTATTTTTTGCTTTTTGTACGATCACTTGTCGCTGAGATCCCGCCATTTGAACGAAAATTCAGCTCTTGCGTTGATCATCGATATCTCTTGAAGTAATGATCGTACGGCGAACGGAAGAGCTGTACGATCGAGTTTCAGAAACTCGAATTACTCCTCTATAAGTTCCTTTTGGTATTTGAACGAAAACATTTTTTTTATCTAAATATTGATTTTAAATAATTTAAAAAAATACTTTTTCCGCCGTTTTGGCAAATCCACCACCAGCTTGCAAATATTGCAAAAACGATCGATATTGCCAGGTATTTTTTTAGCCGAATACATGGTTAAGATGAAAAAAACAATTCGTTATTTTTCACACTACTTTTGATTGCATGTAATTTTGCGTTAAGGGGAGATTGTCTTTTTTTTCGCAAAATTTACCGCTTTTTGGGAATTTTTTTGTGAAGAAAGTATACAACGGAAAACTTGTGAAACTTGGCATATAGTGTTATTGATCTGTTTACTACATACAAAAAAAATTTTAAACAATTTCATCAAAAAATCCGCCTCCCACCCCCCTCGACGCGCGATGGTCCTTTTTTGATGGTGTGCACGATTACAGCCTTCACGTTCATCCTGCAACAAAAACCCAAAAAGCATTTTACTTTAGACACATATAGCTATCGTTCGATGAAGGGAAAAAAAATTGACGATTTGGTGACGTTTTGAACTTGAAGTATCGATATTTCGAAAAAAATTGATCGATTTTTTGTTATAAATAAAAAACTATTAAACGTATTGCTTTTTTGCTTCATCAAACGATAAAAGGATGTCAGCTGAGCATTCTGTCCAAATTTGAAGGCAATCGGTTGAATAGTTTTTGAGAAATCGTGCACACCATCAAAAAAGGACCATCGCGCATCGAGGGGTGTGGGAGGCGGATTTTTTGATGAAATTGTTTAAAAATTTTTTTGTATGTAGTAAACAGATCAATAAAACTATATGCCAAGTTTCACAAGTTTTCCGTTGTATACTTTCTTCACAAAAAAATTCCCAAAAAGCGGTAAATTTTGCGGAAAAAAAAAGACAATCCCCCCTTAAATACTCATCAAATCTCACAAACAAAAACAAATTGCAAAGGTTTGATTTTTTTTAAATCGTTATCCATTGAAGAATCGTATGGCGATGCGTGTGAAAAGGTGTACGAAGATTCGCTTGGGGGTATCAATTCAATTTAATGCAACCAATTTCAACTGGCTAGATTATAGCATGCAAATAAAAAAATCGAATCAACACTGAACAGATAATGATTTTGTAAAGATTTCTACACATTTTTAAATGAAGAAAAATTCTCAATATTGTGGGAAAGATCTGTTATTTTTTCTTACAATTCCCCATTGACTATTCAATAAAGATTTAAAAAAAAAAACAATTTTTTATTTCTTTTCATTTCAAACTCCTTACGAAATTGTATGAAATGATCATCTGAGATTTCTTTGTTTGCATGCTATAATTTAGCGAGTTAAAATGAGGTGCATTGAATTAAGTTGATACCCTCAAGCGAATCTTCATACGCCTTTTGTACACGAACAGCTATACGATTTTCCAATCGATAACGATTAAAGAAACAAAAATACAACACAGAAATTTATTTTCGTTTGTGAGATTTAATGAGTAGTTAATGCAGAATTACATTCAAACCAAAGTAGTGACAAAGATAATTTTTGTTTTCATCTTAACCATCGTCATTTGACGTCTGAGGAGCAAGAAATGTGCCCCTTCAATTTTTCATAAAAGGTAGTGGATTCGGGTAAAAAAACGGTTAAACCGATCCGATTGCAAATTTACAGGGTCTTTAGGCATGTAATAAGCTTAAAAAATTCCGGGAAATATTACTCATTTTCCCAATATTTGCAAAGTTGTGGTGGATTCTCCAAAACGGTGGAAAATGTCATTTTCTTATACTTTTTCGAATCAATATTGGGGTCTCGGTCGGTCATCCACGACGCGACGGCTCCGATTTTGTCCTTGCTTTCACCTTACTTCTGGGCATTTTTCATCGAGAAATCTGACGATGCCGCCAGAACGGTGACCGGACCACATGTCTATAAACAAAGATAAAAGCAGTGCTCGCGATGAATTTGGGGGCCTCGATCGGTCGTTCCCGATACGACGGCCCCGAGTTTGTCTCTGCTTTCATCATACTTCCGGTTTTTTTTCGTCAAGAAGTCTGACGATGACGAGAAAACGATGACCCGAGCATTTGTTAGTAAACAAAGATGAAAGCAGTGCTCGCAATGGTTTTGGGGGGCCTCGATCGGTCATTCCCGATACGACGGCTCCGAGTCTGTCTCTGATTTCATCCTACTTCCAGTCATTTTTCGTCAAGAATGCTGACGACGCCGCAAGAACGATGACCGGATCATGTGTTAGTAAGCAACGATGAAAGCAGTGCTCGCGATGGTTCTGGGGGCCTCGATCGGTCATTCCCGATACAATGGCCCCGAGTTTGTCTTTGCTTTCATGTTACTTCTGGTCATTTTTCGTCAACAAGGCTGACGATGCTGCGAGAGTGATCACCGGAGCATTTGTTAGTAAACAAACATGAAAGCAGTGCTCGCGAAGGTTTTGGGGGCCTCGATGGGTCATTCCCGATACGACGGCCCCGTGTTTGTCTCTGCTTTCATCTTACTTCCGGTCATTTTTCGTTAAGAAGGCTGACGACGCCGCGAGAACGATGACCGGAGCATTTGTTAGTAAACAACGATAAAAGCAGTTCCCGCTATGGTTCTTGGGGTCTCGATTGGTAATCCTCGACGCATCTTGCTATCTCCTCTTTACTAACAAATGCTCTGGTCATCGTTCTCGCGCCATCGTCTGTCTCCTTGACGAAAAATGACCGGAAGTGAGATGAAAGCACAGACAAACTCGGGACCGTCACGTCGAGAATGGCCAACCGACACCACAAGACCCATCGCGAGCATTGCTTTTATCTTTGTTTATCAACAAATGCTCCGGTCATCGTTATCGCGTCATCGTCAGACTCCTTGACGAAAAAAAAACCGGAAGTGTGATTAAAGCAGAGACAGATTCAGAACCGTCGTATCGGGAATGACTGATCGAGGCCCCCAAAACCATCGCGAGCACTGCTTTCATCTTTGTTTATAAACATATAGTCCGGTCATCGTTCTGGCGGGATCGTCAGATTTCTCGACGAAAAATGACCGGAAGTAAGGCAAGGACAAACTCGGAGCCGTCGCGTCGAGGATGACCGACTGAGACCCCAAGAACCATCGCGAGAACTGCTTTCATCTTTTTTTTATTAACAAATGCTCCGGTCATAGTCCATTTGGCATGCGTCGTTGTACTTCTTGACGAAAAATGACCAGAAGTAAGATGAAAGCAGGGACAAACTCGGGGCCGTCGTCTCGGGAATGACCGATCGAGGAACCCCTAACTATCGCGAGCACTGCTTTCATCTTTGTTTATTAACAAATGCTCCGTTCATCACTCTCGCAGCATCGTCAGCCTTGTTGACGAAAAATGACTAGAAGTAAAATGAAAGCAAAGACAAACTCGGGGCCGTCGTATCGGGAATGACCGATCGAGGCCCCCAAAACCACAGCGAGCACTGCTTTCATCGTTGTTTACTAACAAATGCTCCGGTCATCGTTCTCGCGGCATCGTCAGCATTCTTGACGAAAAATAACCGGAAGTAAGATGAAATCAGAGACAAACTCGGAGCCGTCGCGTCGAGGATGGCCGACCGAGACCGAAAGAACCATCGCGAGCATTGCTTTTATCTTTGTTTATGAACAAATGCTCCGGTCATCGTCAGACTTATTGACAAAAAATAAACCGGAAGTATGATGAAAACAGAGACAAACTCGGGGCCGTCGTATCGGGGAAGGACCGATCGAGGCCCCCAAAATCATCGCGGGCACTGCTTTTATCTTTGTTTATAAACATGTGGTCCGGTCACCGTTCTGGCGGCATCGTCAGATTTCTCGATGAAAAATGACCGGAAGTAAGGTGAAAGCAAGGACAAACTCGGAGCCGTCGCGTCTAGGATGACCGACCGAGACCCCAAGATCCATCACGCGCACTGCTTTTATCATTGTTCAGTAACAAATGCTCCGATCATCGTTCTCGCGGCATCGTCAGACTTCTTGACGAAAAATGACCGCAAGTAAGACGATAGCAGAGACAAACTCGGGGCCATTATATCGGGAATGACCGATCGAGGTCCCCAGAACCATCGCGAGCACTGCTTTTTTCTTTGTTCATTAACAAATGCTCCGGTCACCGTTCTGACGACATTGCCAGATTTCTTGACGAAAAATGACCGTAAGTAAGGTGAAAGCAAAGACAAACTCAGGGCCGTCGCGTCGAGGATCACCGAACGAGACCCGAAGTACTATCGCGAGCATTGCTTTTTTTTGTTTATTAACCGTTTAACGTTTATGCCGCTCATCCTTCTCGCGGCATCGTTGGACTTCTCGACGAAAAATGACCGGAGGTAAGATGAAAGCAGAGACAAATTCGGGGCCATCGTATCGGGAATGACCAATCGCGGCCCCCAAAACCATCGCGAGCGCTGCTTTTACCTTTGTTTAATAACAAACGCTCCGTTCATAGTTTTTGCGGCATCGTCAGCTTTCTGGACGAAAAATTCCCGGAAGTGAGATGAAAGTAGAGAGAAACTCGGTGCCATCGCGCCGAGGATGACCGACCGAGACCATAAGAATCATTGCGTGCACTGCTTTTTTCTTTGTTAAGTAACAAATGCTTCGGTCATCGTTCTCGCGGCATCGTCAGCGTTCTGAACGAAAAATGACCGGAAGTAAGATGAAAGCAGAGACAAACACGGGTCCGTCATATCGGGATCGACCGACCGAGGCCCGCAGAACCATCGCGAGCACTGCTTTTTTCTTTGTTTAGTAAGAAATCCTCCGGCCATCGTTCCCGCGGCACAGTTTGCCTTCTTGATGAAAAATGACCGGAAGTGAGATGAAAGCACTGACAAACTCGGGACCGTCGTATCGGGAATGACCGATCGAGGCCCCAAGAAGCGCGGCGAGCACTGCTTTTATATTTGTTTATATTTGTTTAAAAATGACCGGAATTCATTCCGGTCATTTTTCGTCGCCGCCAAAACCACGGCGAGCACTGCTTTCATCGTTGTTTACTAACAAATGCTCCGGTCATCGTTCTCGCGGCATTGTCAGCATTCTTGATGAAAAATGACCGGAAGTAAGATCAAATCAGAGACAAACTCGGAGCCGTCGCGTCGAGGATGGCCGACCGAGACCACAAGAACCATGGCGAGCATTGCTTTTATGTGTGTTTATGAACAAATGCTCCGGTCATCGTCAGACTTATTGGCGAAAAAAAACCAGAAGTATGATGAAAGCAGAGACAAACTCGGGGCCGTCGTATCGGGAAAGACCGATCGAGGCCCCCAAAATCATCGCGGGCACTGCTTTTATCTTTGTTTATAAACATGTGGTCCGGTCACCGTTCTCGCGGCATCGTCAGATTTCTCGATGAAAAATGACCGGAAGTAAGGTGAAAGCAAGGACAAACTCGGAGCCGTCGCGTCGAGGATGAGAGACCGAGACCCCAAGAACCATCGCGCGCACTGCTTTTATCATTGTTTAGTAACAAATGCTGCGATCATCGTTCTCGCGGCATCGTCAGACTTCTTGACGAAAAATGACCGCAAGTAAGATGATAGCAGAGACAAACTCGGGGCCGTTATATCGGCAATGACCGATCGAGGCCCCCAGAACCATCGCGAGCACTACTTTTATCTTTGTTCATTAACAAATGCTCCGGTCATAGTCCTCGTGGCATCGTTGTACTTCTTGACAAAAAATGACCGGAAGTAAGATGAAAGCAGAGACAAACTCGGGGCCGTCGTCCCGGGAATGACCGACCGAGAGCCCAATATTGATTCGAAAAAGAATAAGAAAATGACATTTTCCACCGTTTTTGAGAATCCACCACAACTTTGCTAATATTGGGAAAATGATGAATGTTTCCAGGAATTTTTTGAGCTTATTACCTGCCTAAAGACCCTGTAAATTTGCAAACGGATCGGTTTAACCCTTTTTTTACCCGAATCCACTAACTTTGATGAAAAATTGAAGAGGCACATTTCTTGCTCGTTAGACGTCAAATGATGTAGTTAAGATGAAAACAAAAATTCGTTATCTTTCTCACTACTTTGGTTTGCGTGTAATTCTGCATTAACTACTCATCAAATCTCACAAACGAAAATAAATTTCTGTGTTGAATTTTTAGTTCTTCAATCGTTATCGATTGGAAAATCGTATAGCTATTCGTGTACAAAAGGCGTATGAAGATTCGTTTGAGGGTATCAACGTAATTCATTGCACCTCATTTTAACTCGCTAAGTTATAGCATGCAAACAAAGAAATCGCAGATGATCATTTCATACAATTTCGTAAGGAGTTTGAAATGAAAAGAAATAAAAAATTGTTTTTTTTTTTAAATATTTATCGAATAGTCAATGGGAAATTGCAAGGAAAATAACAGATCTTTCCCACAATATTGTGAATTTTTCTTCATTTCAAAATGTGTAGAAAATTTTATAACATCATCATCCGTTCAGTGTTGATTCGATTTTTTTGTTTGCATGCTATAATTTAGCGAGATAAAATTGGTTGCATTAAATTCAATTGATACCCCCAAGCGAATCTTCATACACCTTTTTACACGCATCGCCATACGATTCTTCAATGGATAACTATTTTTTTTTAATCAAAACTTTGCAATTTGTTTTCGTTTGTGAGATTCGATGAGTATTTAATGCAAAATTACATGCAATCAAAAGTAGGGAGAAAAATAACGAATTGGTTGTTTCATCTTAACCATGTATTCGGCTAAAAAATACCTGGCAATATCGATCGTTCTCGCAATATTTGCAAGCTGGTGGTGGATTTGCCAAAACGGCGGAAAAAATATTTTTTTTTATTTTTTCAAATTAATATTTAGCTTAAAAAAAAGGTTTTTGTTCAAATACCGAAAGGAACTTATATTGGAGTTATTCGAGTTTCTGAAACCCACCTTCCGTTCGCTGTACGATCATTACTTCAAGAGATATCAATGATCAACGTAAAAGCTGAATTTTCGTTCAATTGGCGGGATCTCATCGACAAGTGATCGTACAAAGAGCAAAAAATACTAAATTAAAGCTAAATAATTACCACCCAAGCATTTATTGAGGCAGAGCATTTTATTTAGCCCGTGGACGCTGTTGAAAGGCGAAAAAAATGAAGCTTTTTTAATCGCTCCATTTTGCTCACAAGTGCTTATTTGTGAGCACATTTTGGCTTCTCGAAACGTCAGCTGCGGCTTGACGTTTCTCGGTGACGTTTGCGGCCCCATGACAGCCGCGATGCGAACACCGCAGCGGAAGCTCCAGCGCCTACTCTCTCCGCTGAATCCGTTCGCCGGTTCCGCCGTTCCCGAGATACTGCGGAAGTCAAACTCAACGTTTGAACTATCGTTCGATTTCGAAATTTTGACATGGTTTTTCTGAGTGATAAAATTTTTCGTGCAACTTCTATTCGGATCCTCCGGGTTAAAAATCGAATCGACTTCGCTTCGGTCGGCGCGGAATGCCATTTTTATTTTTTTTTCAACTTTTTTTCATTTTTTTCCATGAAATTTATTTTTTTCTCATGAGCCCTATATTTTTTTTCAAAAAGTTCCCGAAAAACTATTCAAAAAGCGCACCTCAACTGATTCGCAATGGCCGCCCAAATTGATTTAAAATAGGTGGCCATCCCCAAATTGTCACCCTGCACAAACGGTGAAAAAAATGCTAAAAAAGACAAGTCATGACAAAAAAGATCAAGACATGGTACTTCTGGAGTATAGAAATACTCCCATCTCGGCGGAACTTGGATCTCCAAACCAGTTATTGCTGGGAAGAAATGTAAACGGGTTGTTACCACACTTCAGTTTGGAAAAACACGAACAGAACAGCGTCAACATTTACAAAAAATTAAAAGCGCGACAAGCATCGTAGAAAAGATGCTACGATAAGGGAACAAGTGAGCTTACAAAGCTCGAGATCGGAGAACAAGTAAGAATCAGGGACAATAAGCAAAACAATTTCGAAAAACAGGACGTCATTATCAGCAGAGCAGAAGAAGCCGAGATCGTACAATATCCTTTCAGAGACAGGGAGAACGATTAATCGTAACAAGGTTCACGCTATTTGAGGCAGTAAGAATCAGAACCTCGAAATCAAGGAAGAACAGGCGTTTGGTGAGTGTAATTCAGAGATGCCACAGATAAAACAGGACGATTCTGTCAACGAATCAAGAGAGAGAGGAGATGGGAGAGAGTACGGGCGTGAGGGAAGAGGTGTCCAGAATGAACCGAGCACGTCAAGTCTTGGGACACCGAAACAAACGAGAAGTCGACGTACAGTCGAAAGGTCGAATTACCTTCAGGATTACGTGTAAACTGCAGAATACCAAATATAGATTATATGGAGTGTGACAGCGACACGAGAGAGTTATTAATCCGTTCAAGGTACCTTCTATGTTTTTATAAAGTTTATGTTAACATTATAACTATAATATTGTTTGTTTGGTTCTCTAAAAAGAGAAAGATGTAATAGATATTAAGGCTGGCCTGCCCAGCATGAAAGCGTGGTTGTCGAAGGTGGCAAGGTTGGCGGTGCGGGCAGACAGACAAAGATGGCCAGAGGCGTCGTGTCGTTGAAAGCGAAAACAATAAACGGTATTTCTTAAGTCTTTCTACCTGTTTATTATCCCTACAACAATCGACGTTCTATAGCGCACATGGACCGGTACGTGTGTGTGTCGTGTGTGTATGGCTGTAGCCTATAAGCTACTTCTCTACGAAACGCGACTAGCTCTGAGGCTGGGAAGCAAACTCGTGACCGGCTGTATTGGTATAAGTTTTCCGCAGTTTCCCTATACCCATGGCAGAAAATGTCATGGTGAATGCGATACAGAGAGGGAAGTCGGCTGCGGTCGCAAGGTGGGGATCGATTAGGGATGTGGAGTAGAGAAAATGGTGGGAAATGTAATGAGAGGAAATACCCCGTACATGGAAGCGACAATAAGCGAAGCCTTCGCTGTAGCAGAGATAAAAAATATATATTCAATTTTTGAAGTGCTGAATTTTCGGTTTTCTTGTTACAAAGCTTTTTTTCAACAAAAGTTAAAATCCTTCGTCCAGGCCCTAGCTATTATCATAATAAATAAGTGGTATAAATTTAGTATGAATCGGATTAATATCTTTTTAGTAATCGTGTCCACCGCAAAGGTGTTTCTCAAAAAAGACGATTCTGAGATAATCGCGTTTAAGATTCAAGTATGTTTATTTTGCATTTAATGTTAATTTATTCATACTAACATAGAGTCGTCGATTCCAGGGCCATACAGTAATCCTTCTGCATCCTCTGCAGCCTCTAAAACATTGATTTGATACTTCCTACAAGCCATTCTTCCTTCTCTTGTGGCTGTTTGCGCTTGCTGCTCGGCAAGCGTAACACGCGACTTATCCTCTTGACTGATATAGGCGTGGGCGTTTCGGCCACAAGGCACTCCGAGTGTTTCTAAAATCTTGAGTATAGAGGTGTTGCCTTTATTCAACAAACAAGCAGATACAGATGCTGCGATTCCAGCTGGTACTCCTCCGCCGAGAAGATGCGTTGGTGTAATTTTCCGAAGGAGTTGATTAAAACTTTCGTTATTATTTTGTGTAAATCCACCAACGCATCTTTCTGAGAGTTCTTTCTTCGACAAATCTTCGTAAATTGGATGTTATCTCAGTCTTCTTATCTTTGGGCAGCGCTGCATAACCTCTCCGCCACTCACACTATGATTCGGCTCCGGGCGGGCATTTTTCGTGTTGTGGATTTTTATCCGTCGAACCAAGGAGACTATAGGGAAGGAGTCCAATCTCCGCATTCTGACGCCTCCGTAAAAGTGGGACAAAATTGGGTTCCGCAAAAGCGACGCTGGGGATGTTAGTCATTGTGTGCTATATTTTTTTAAACTTCCATTTGTGCAGGTTCCTCCCCCCTTAATACATTCCCCATATTCCACTGTATATCCCCACCTTGCGGCCGCAGCCGACTGCCCCCTCTGTATAGCATTTACCATGACATTTCTGCCATGGATGTAGAGAAACTGCGGAAAACCTATACCAATACAGCCGGTCCGGGTTCGCTTCCCAATCTCTGAGCTCGTTGCGTTTCGTCGAGATATAAGTCACAGGCTACAGTCATATGTACATGACACCCACAAGTACCGGTCCGTGTGCACGACATCCATGTAGAACTGGAGTTACCTCACGCCCGTATTTATTTTTCTCCGAAACTTCGAAACGGCGATTCGAACCCGCGACCTCCCGATGTACAGCTTCAGAGGCAAGCACGCTAACCACTAGAACAGCACTCCGGTTCCATTGTGTGCTATATATACACGTATGTTTTTCGCAAGCATTGTTATCTGCTGTCTGTGTTGTTATTAGCTGTCACATGAGCTAAAAATTTTTATTTTCTTAACCTTAATTTATTTTATAAATAAATGTCGTGTAGCTGTAGTAGTCCCTTAAGATGTTTCTACATTTAACGGGTTATAAGCAGTTAGAAATTAAAAAAAAAACGATTTTTTTTTAAATCGCATTTTCGGAATGTACAAATATGTGAGTATGTTCCCTGAAAATTTTTAATCGATCCAGCGAATATTCTCGGAAATACACACATATTTGAAAGGACGCTCGGAGCGCATCTCCGAGCGTCCGAAAAAGTTCAAACGCGTTTTTCTCAAAACGGTGTTTTCAAAGTCGGTGAGCATGATTCCTCAAAAACGGCTTAACCGATCGGTCTGCAATTTTCACACAATCTTGTCAGATATATTCTCCAGGTATTGATGGAAGGAATAAGATTTCCGATAATTATTTCTATTTTTGTTCAACGATTTAACGAAAAAAATTTGGTCGAAAATCGAAATTGTTTCTTTCCGGAGCCACCACTTTCTCAAAAAATAAAATTTCGACTATTCCTTCGATCAATACCTGGATTCATCTATCGCCAAAAGAATCGTTTTGGTTTTTTATTTTAGATAATCCAAACCGGAGATACTTTGCCCACCGCCGGACACTTTTTTTCGGGGACCTCCAGGAGACTTCCTAGAGGAGCAATGTTAATGAATATTTTTGGAAATAAAAAATGCCAATCTAAAGCTTAAAAAAGCCACTACACTGCCTAATACTTTTCGTTTTGCCCAAATGAAATTCTTTTCCAGAAAAAAATCGTGAAAAAACTTTGTTGGCCTTGCAACTGCGTATAACGCCTTAAGACGTAGTGCAATTATCCACCTAATTACGAAAAAAACCTAAAAAATGCCATAACAATTTATATCCGACGTAAATATAAATCCCATTCAAATGTGGTTAGGTGGCCGAGATTATAGTGTGTAAAGTACATAGAAAATGTCAGCGACTGGGACATGCGCGTGTCAATTGCAACCTCACATACCACTGCGTCAAGTGTAGTGCTTCACACGAAAATGGAAAACGCACTTTAATCAACTCATCAGATAAATAGCTCCTCCGCTGTGCAAATTGCAATAACCTAGATCGACCAGTGAAACTATAAGTGATGCCTATACTACAAGGTCATATACAAACGCTCATAACGTGAGAGACATTAGACAACGACAACTCATCGGAAGAATTGCAGCGATACACCCGAAAGCCACATTGGAAATATGCTTCGCATAAGCTACAGCACTCTCCGCAGCGACAGTAGCAACACAGAGTTTCGTTACGCAGTAGCGAGTATCATCCGCAGCATCACAAGACTCACGTGTGTTCTCGCTGTGCAAATTGCAATAACCTTGATCACCCAGTGAACTATCAGTGATGCCTATACTACAAGTTCATATACAAACGCTCATAAAGTGACAGACATTAGACAACGACAACTCATTGAAAGAATTGAAGTGATACACCTGAAAGTCACATCGGAAATACCGTTTGCATAAGATATGCCACCACCCGCAACGACAGGAGCAACACAGAGGTTCGCTATGCAGTTGCAAGCATCATCCGCAGCATCACAAGACTCGCGCGTGTTCTCGTTGTTCAAATTGCAATAACCTAGATCACCCAGTGAACTATAAGTGTTGCATATACTACAAGTTCATATACAAACACTCATAAAGTGACAGACATTAGACAACGACAACTCATCAAAAGAATTGAAACGATAAACCCGAAAGGCACTTCGGAAATATAATTTGCATAAGCTATGGCACTACCCACAGCGACAGGAGCAACACAGAGACTAGCTACGCAGTAACGAGCATCATCCGCAGCATCAGGAGACTCACCGCTACCATGCGCGATCATTTTACATTTTACATTTATTAAAATAATATCAAGACTTAAAGGTGCTGATAACAACAGTCCAAAGTCCACAATCTAACTACTACTGAGATGCATTTGTTTGTTAAGTTTAATTTGACGCACAATATCAAAAAACGGTATGGCACCGCGCGAGGTATTGCTTTCGATTCTCTCCTCGTAAAGTTCTATTATAACTGAAATGATTTTTTTTTATGGAAATGATTTGATATGCCTTTTATCGGTAAATTAGTTCGATTATTGATTAAATTTTTTAAAGATTCATAATAACGCAAATAAAAATAGTAATAATTCCTAAAAGCTATTAACGTTAATGTGTTTATTGATGGTTGATGGTTTTTTTGTCACTACCCAAAAATGTATTGTAAAAATTATTTACAAAGTCATGATACTTTTATCGTAATTAAACGAAAATGTAAGAACTTTGTAAAAATTGTTATACCAATTGTTGCATTAAACTAAATAGACGAACTAGATCGCAAGTGCACGATAAGTGTTTTTTTGACAAGCGTTAACAATTAGCCGCCATGACAGTCAGTTACACCCTATGCACTGGCTGTATTACTATATTTTTTATACACTAAGCACACGGATGACGCCTACAGGCTATATTTAACATCACGCTCTTGGGTCAAATTTACGGACGTTTCTTATACCGTCTCACCTTACGAAGCAAGAATCCTAGAAGTAAGGAGTGCGAACGCATACGGCGATTACGATCCAACAATATCCATGGAAATCCAGCTGAGAAGGGTGGCGCTGCTCTCCTACCGAACCGAATTGAAGTCAGCAACAAACCAGTGCAGAAAACACCCTTTGCTACTTCATATGGAGCGATAATTTGATCACATGGATTGTAAAACTAGTGCCGTACGATATGCAAAAAGCACCCTTTGCTTCTTCATATGGAACGGTAATTTGATCAAACTAATTGTGAAACCAGTTCGTGAAGGAAATTTCTATATATTAGATAGATATAATTCTTATATAAATAATATCGATTGTTTTGGAGAATAATAACGAAATCCGAAAATTCAGTCAATAGGTTTTTTTTTCGTGCGGAAGCAATAACAAACAAACTTCATTTATAGACATAAGTAAATTTATAAGAATTTGGATACTAGACAAAACTTCTACATAATATCACACATAATATGCTGTACAGATAAAAAGTAATAACGAAATACACACATTAAGTCAATGTTTTTTTTTCGTTGCGGAAGCATTGACAAACAAAATTCATTTATAGACACAAGAAAATGCATACAAATTTTGAATCCAGACAAAACTTTTATAAATTATCACATATCATATTCACATGCTATGATACACTTTACAGATAAATCGATCTTACAGTTTTGATTTTTTCCGATTGTCTTTCGTTTTAATTTTCCTTGGATAATTACTTTCGTTGACCAATCGCGCACGCGCGCGCGCGCGCGCGAGAGAGAGAGAGAGGGAGAGAGAGAGAGAGAGAGAGAGAGAGAGAGAGAGAGAGAGAGAGAGTGTGTGTGTGTGTGAGAGAATGAATTGGTTTATTTAGCCGAAGCTACTTAGCATTGCATGTACATTTTTCATGTCCCTATTACACTTTCTTACTTCGTCAGTACATCCTTCTCCTTCCTACATCAACTCGCCTTATACGACTTTTTTTATGTGCTCGATAAGACCCCTCTTGAATCTATCGAGTCTTCTTTCCTCTTTCAGCCATCTTGGAAGCTCATTAAACATTTTAAAACCTCGGTACGCTACAGTTTTTTCCGCACTTCTTGTTCGCGTCGCTGTAATGTCCATATCATTTCGATTTCGCGTGTTATACATACTTCGATCGCTCACTAGCCGTAGCTCCTGTATTAGATAATTTGGGCACATCCCATTTTTCATCTTGTACACTAGCATACATACATTATAGAAGACTCGTGCTTTCACATTCATGAACCCAAGCGTTCTTAACATCACTCTTATCGGGGTATATATATTAACGCCAAGTATTGCACGCATTCCTCTATTTTGGATTTATTGTAGCATTTCCATACAGTGCTCACTACAGTTTATTAAAATCGTGCTACAGTAGTCGTAATGCGGCCCTACTATAGTTCTGTTTATTGTGACTCTACTGTATGGAGGTAACCATGTTTTTATTCTATTCTATTGAGGAAACAGACTTTCTTCCCAACTTTTTTCCCTACATAACAAGCATGTCTATTGAACTGGAGGTTGTCATCGATTATTATACCAAGGTATTTCGTTTCCGTTACCTCGCGTATTAATGTCTCCCCTATTTATATATTACAACGACCTCTGACATTCCTTTTCCGTGGATCGTGTATGGGCATAAACACAGTCTTATTACTATTAATTTTAAGAGAATTACATTTCATCCACTTCGTTATTTTTACAAGATTGCGGTTCAGCCTATTTTCTATATCGATAACGTCATCACTGTGGACATATAAAATCATGTCATCTGCAAATAATTTACAATAACAGCCATCCTTTTCTAGACATTTAATAACGTCATTTATGTACAAGATAAACAATATTGAGCCTAGCACAGAGCCTTGGGGCACCCCATATGGAACATTTAATTTATTCGAAATTGTTTTTTCGTATTTGACCTGTTGGGTTCTGTTTTGTAGGTACGATGTGAACCAGTCTGCAACTTTCTCTGTGATACCGTACATTCTTAATTTATTAAGCATTATATTTCTGTTTATTGTTTCAAACGCACGACTAAAATCTATGAATACCACTCCAATTACTTCTCTTTGATCTATTTTTCTCCTCCAATCTATTAGAGTTTGCTGTATTGCTGTTTCACAGGAATGATTTTTTCTAAATCCAGATTGCTCTTCAATTAGTATACTATTTGTGTCTAAATACTCCAGCAGTTGATTTTTTACAGCTATTTCGCAGACTTTCTCGTAGATTGGTAGGATATTTACCAGGTGTGTAAGTATGAAACCGGAATTTGCCCATAGGTGGCGCTAGATGTCGATGCAGTTACCGACACATCACGTCAGCGGTGTCTTGTTATTGTATTGATATCCGACAAAGATTTCCAACTCACAATGACACGAGTTTCATTCAGTAGCATTAGTTTATTAGAGATAAACATGTCGAGTTTTGTGCCAACAAATTACGACTTGCGGACAGCACTACTTTTCTGTTTTCATCTGAAGAAAACCGCAGCCGAATCGCATCGAATGCTTGTGGAGGCATTTGGTGAGCATGCTCTCGGTAAAACACAGTGCTTCGAGTGGTTCAAACGGTTCAAAAGTGGCGATTTTGACGTGAGGAACGAAGAACGTGGAAGACCACCGAAAAAGTTTGAAGACGCTGACCTGCAAGCCTTGTTGGACGAAGACGACGCTCAAACACAACAACAACTGGCGGATCAGTTAAAGGTGACCCGAGAAGCCATCTCCGTTCGGTTGAAAGCCATGGGAAAGATACAAAAGGTGGGGAAATGGGTTCCACATGAACTCAACGAAATACAGCAGGAAAACCGCAAAACATCATGCGAAATGCTGCTCGCCAGGTTCAAAAGAAAGTCATTTCTCCATCGAATTGTGACTGGCGATGAAAAGTGGATATATTTCGAGAATCCTAAGCGCAAAAAGTCATGGGTTACTCCGGGTGAACCATCAACATCGACGGCAAGACCAAACCGCTACGGACGAAAGACAATGCTGTGTGTTTGATGGGATCAGAAGGGCGTAATCTACTACGAGCTGCTGAAACCTGGGGAAACTGTCAATACTCAACGCTACCGACAACAAATGACCGATTTGGATCGAGTTTTGCGTGAAAAACGACCAGAATACCAACAAAGACAACACAAGGTGATTTTACGTGATGTTGAGGAATCGGCTTCGATTTCGGCCCGTGAGATTTCCAAGGTCGTGGTGGAAAGAAAAAAAGGAGTTTTTTCTGCTCGTTTACGTTTCGATCCTTGGTTCGGATTCTCTTCAGACACTTTATTTGTTCTACAAATTTCGCGATACAAATTATATTAATGTAGTTTACAGATTTTTGCATTTGTATTTTGTGTAAAGAATAAGTATTAGATGTGATATAGTGATTTGTGTGAATTTTGTGTTAGTTATTTTCCTATAATTTTTTAATCGTGGTGATATTGTATGAATGATTATTTATAACAAGTTAATTTATTCTTGAGTAACCAGAATGGTATGTGAGAGTGTGATGTTGTGAGAAACAATGAGAATTATGTTGGATAACGAACCTGAATATTGTCGATATTTTTAGTTTTCCTTTTTTGGGTTTATGCTTGGAGGATGGTTGATGTAGACAGTATATTTTATATGAAATACTGTCTCGTGAGGTTGATTCGCAAGATGGATTTAATTCAATTGATATGTGTCACCGTTTTTTGGCGGTTTTACTATCTGTGAAAGATTGTTATGGTGAGGGAGACTTTATTCCGATCTATTGTCATGGTTAATGAGGTTAATGAGCTATTGTGTGAAAATGGTAATTACCTATTGAAGTAAAATAAAGATATCCTCGCAAGCACAAAAAAAAGGGAAACTAGAAAAATGTTTCTTTGCTCTACATGTCAAGTAGTGACTTCAAGGAGAGTTCAAGAAAGACTGAGTGGCGAATTTAATGTTTCTGAAGAGAGGGAGAATGATCCTTTGTCAGTGCTGTGTCAAGCGTTTTAGGGTGCCCGTGTCATGTTAAGAAGTTAAGTGTTATGTCAAGAGTTTTAAAACTTTGTCACGAGTTTAAAATTGATGTGTGTGGTTATGGATGATAAAATATTGTTATGATTATATTATTGAATTGTATATTGAGCTAAGATTATTTATGTCAGTTCTAAAATTGATGGCATTGGGATGCGCTTTGATTTGAATCATTTCTAGGATCAATCTTTTTTTGAGCCATTTTTCATTGTTTAAAATTTTAACATCATCAAATTTGAAATCGTGCTTTTGTTCTATTGCGTGTTGTGCTAGAGCAGTGTGTATTTCATTGGTGTGTTTTAGGCTATTTTTGTGTTCATTGATTCTGTTCTTAAGGTATCGTTTTGTTTGGCCTATGTATGTGGAGTTACAATCATTACAATCAATTTTGTATACTATGTTGGATTTTTTGCTGTTATCTATTTTGTCTTTGGTGGAGCCTGTGATCGATAAGATGTTGTGTTTGTTGTTTGTGACTAGTGTTATATTATATTGTTTGAAAAGACGAATTAGTTGGTGATGGATGTTTTTTGCGTATGGTAGATTTATTAGTCTAGAGGAGTCAAAGTTTGTATTATTGTTATTTTGATTGTTGATTGTAGCAAGTCTTTGTTTTATTATTTTTTCAGTGAAAGAAATCGGATAGCAATTTTTTGTCATTGTATTCTTAATAAGTTGGAGATTTTTATGGTGAAAGGACGGATGAGATAGTTTTATTGCTCTGTCAACTAACATGTAAATTATAGCTTTTTTTGGGAAAGTGGATGGTGTGAGAAGAAGTTTATAAATCTGCCAGACCAAGTAGGTTTTCTGTACCAATTTGCGATTATTGAATTTTGATTGTGGACTAAGAGTATATCGAGAAAAGGAATTTTATTATTTTCTTCTATTTCTGATGTAAATTGTAATTTTGGATTATATGAGTTAAAAATATTGATTGTGGATTCAATTTTGTCGGTTGGCAAAGCAATAATAATGTCATCAACATATCTTTTGTATAGTGGTAATGAGAATTTTAATTTTTCTAAGCAATTTTCCTCTAAATCAATCATAACGATGTTGGATAATATCGGAGCAAGAGGTGAACCCATTGGTAATCCAGAAGTTTGTTGATAAATTTTGTTTTGGAAAGTGAAATAAGTTGAAAACATGATGTATTCTATGGCTTTAGTTATTTCGTTTAGTGGAAAAGTTTCGGAAAATAGATTTGATCTTTTTTGAAGACTTTGAACAACTAGATGTAATGGAATATTGGTGTAGAGTGATACGACATCAAAAGAGACAAGTTTGTAGTTTAGTGGGATTGATATGTTTGAGACTGATTGTTTTAGATAAAAGCTGTCTTTGACGTGTGAATTTGTTGTGTGTATTAGTTTAGATAATTTTGATTGGATAAATTCTGCTAATTTATGTGTTGGGCTATTGATTGATGATACTATTGGACGAAGTGGAAAGTTTTCTTTGTGAATTTTTGGAAGGCAATAGAGACGAGCTAAGTTGCAATTTTCTGCTTTTAAGTATTTAAATTTTGTTTCATTAATGATTTTTAGATTTTTCCATCTGGAGAGAATATTGTTTATGCCTTTTTGTAGGATGTTGATGGGGTTCTTATTTGTTAGTTTATAGGTTGAGGGGTCTGCGAGTAAATTGTATGTTTTTTCAATGTAATCTGATTTGTTTAAAATGACTGTTGAATTTCCTTTATCTGCTCGTGTAATTAACAGTTGTGGATTGTTTTTTAAAAAAGACGAAGTGTGATTTATAATTTTAATAGTGTTGGAAAATGATGTAGGTATATTCATTTTGTCTATGATTTTAGTAAATTCTTTTCTGATTTCATATTGTCTAGGTTTGTCGAGTAGAGATCCTAGTTTGGATTCAAGTTCTGAGATGGAGTTGTGGATATAGTTTTTTATATTTGAAGGTTTGAGATAAGGAAAACAGAATTTTTCTCCAAGAGATAGGAATGTGGAGATGTGTGATGGAATATCAGTGTTGGAGAGATTTATAAGCCATTCTTTTGTGTTGTTTTTTGTAATAGTTGAATTAATATTATTCAGAGGATCGGTAAAGGAATTATTATTTTCGTCATGTTGCTTTTTTGTGAAAATTGAGTTTGAGGAAATGTAGTTATGTGTTGGTTTATTTCGGTTTATATGATTCTGGTAATGTGTATTGTTTTGATCAAGATGTATTTGTGAGTCTATTGTTCTTAAGAATTCATCATGATTGAAAATATGTTAGTGTATATTCATGGTTCGTTGGAGTCTAAGATTTTGGAGTTTTTTTTGGTGTTTTTCATAAGTGAATAATGATAATTTGTTTAATTTTGTTTTTTCAAATGAGAAGAATTTTTCTTTTATAGTGTTGTGAGTTTTGTTGATTATTTCGGTGTTTTTTCCTATTTTTTTGGTTAGTACTTTGATTCGAAAACTGAGATCGTCAATTTCAATATTTAATATTGATTTGTGAATTTTGTGTGTTGCTTTGTTTAGTTTAAATTTTCCTTTGTTTCCTGAAATTTGTATGTTGAAGTTTTTGGAATAAATGTGTTTTGGTACTAAACCTTCCTGTCTACATTTTAGTAAAAATCGAAGTTGTTGTTTTAGGCGAGTCTTCGTTGCAGCGTCGCGTTTCCAATTTTTGAAAGCTGCTAAGATGATGTATCCGAAAAGTTGTGCTATCTCGCCGAAGAAGGTCATTTTTGTCGAGTTTATAGCCAGTCGTTTCCAATTAGTATGAGTAGTGTGCGGCCGTGTTGATAATACGTGATGTTGAGGAATCGGCTTCGATTTCGGCCCGTGAGATTTCCAAGGTCGTGGTGGAAAGAAAAAAAGGAGTTTTTTCTGCTCGTTTACGTTTCGATCCTTGGTTCGGATCCTCTTCAGACACTTTATTTGTTCTACAAATTTCGCGATACAAATTGTATTAATGTAGTTTACAGATTATTGCATTTGTATTTTGTGTAAAGAATAAGTATTAGATGTGATATAGTGATTTGTGTGAATTTTGTGTTAGTTATTTTCCTATAATTTTTTAATCGTGGTGATATTGTATGAATGATTATTTATAACAAGTTAATTTATTCTTGAGTAACAAGAATGGTGTGTGAGAGTGTGATGTTGTGAGAAACAATGAGAATTATGTTGGATAACGAACCTGAATATTGTCGATATTTTTAGTTTTCCTTTTTTGGGTTTATGCTTGGAGGATGGTTGATGTAGACAGTATATTTTATATGAAATACTGTCTCGTGAGGTTGATTCGCAAGATGGATTTAATTCAATTGATATGTGTCACCGTTTTTTGGCGGTTTTACTATCTGTGATTTTGCTGCATGATTTTGCTGCATGACAATGCACCAGCACACAAAGCAAAACAGGTCCAGGAAACGATAGAGTCGTTCCGTTGGGAGATTCTTCAGCACGCGCCTTACTCACCGGACCTTGCCCCATCCGATTACTACTTGTTTGCATCGATGGGACACGCACTTGCTGAGCAGCGCTTTACTTCTTATCAAGATGTACGAAAATGGCTCGATGACTGGTTTGCCTCAAAAGAGCAACAGTTCTTTTGGCGCGGAATCCACAAATTTCCAGAAAGATGGGAAAAATGTATAGATAGCGACGGACAATACTTTGAATAAGTTACTTTGTATCATATCATTACAATAAACGTGTTTTTTCTGTACAAAAATTCCGGTTTCATACTTACACACCTGGTATAGGTCTGTATTCATCGACCTTACTACTCCCACTGATCTTTTGTATCGGAGTAATTATAGAGTTTTTCCATTCATCGGGTACAATTCCTTCTTGCATTATTTTGTTAGTCAGGCTCAATATCACAATACTATTATTCGTGTTCTTTTTTTTGTCCAGTTCTTTAATAATTTTATCCATTTCCGCGAAAGATACCACTCGGAAGCGTTTGAATTCACATTTCCCCTCATGCACATACTGCCCAGCATCTTCATCTACATTTATATCTCTTACGATATTCTCGATACTCTGCAGAAAAAATTCGTTAAATTTGCGTGCTATTTGGTTTGAATCGTGACATTTAATTCCCTCAAAAACTATTTCTTTATTTACTTTCATTGTCCTTTTACTTCCTAATAATTCTTTAATCGTTCGCCACATTTTTTTGGATCTCTTTTTTGACAGTCTATATTTTGTTCGTAATATTGTGTTTTTTTGTCACGAATTTTAGTTACT
>OX101793.1:7332719-7378222 GCA_944452715.1 Ophion slaviceki
AGTAGTTCACGCTTATCTCGTTTTTTATTTGAGATGGCTTCGCATACTGAGTTAGATGTTAGTGAAACCACGTACGATGCACTCTGCTGCAGACGAGATTCTTCCGAATGAAGTCTAGCTTTTTGGATTACTTTTCTGGCTCATAGAACATGAGCTGATAATTCCGATATTCCAAAAACATCGAGAATTTTATTGACAATGTGAGTCGGTGCGGACTCGGCTCCGGGCGGTAAACCGAATACAATCATCTCTCCACTAGTTGACGACATGCGATTCGATGTATTAAGGAGAGATATACACCTAGGAGCCGGAAAAAGGTCATTTTTGTGAATTTTTTCAAGGAAAACTATTTGGAATTTCGGATTGGGGTATTAATTATCTAAACGTATATACATTCTAAAATATGTTCAATTTTCTTTATTAAAAATATCAAAAATACACAAGGATATTGTATGATCCTTGGAGCGTCGTAAAAAAATCTGCGGTTCCTACAGGCGTTTCTTCAAAAATCATCTGAAAAAAACCAAAAAGATTACTAAATTAGATACTGTAATCTAGTACTTGTCATAGCTGATTTTGGAAATATCGATTTATGACAAAATGACGCACGTTTGAATATAAATAGTGATTTTTGGACAAAAAATTAGTTATTTTTTTCCTATAAAACAAAAACTACGTAACGGAAAGGAAACCCTATGACAAGTACTAGATAATGGTGTAAAGAATAACCACAAAAATCGTCAAGGCAATCAGTTCAGCGGTTTTCGAGAAATTTTGGGTACCAATTTGAAAAACGTGGTTTTGAGAAAAACGCGTTTGAAAATTTTGGAATGAATAAATCATGAAATTCGTCAACTTATATGGAATCATCGATACCAGGCCCATAGTGTAGGTCTTCTACGGTCGACGGAATGTTCATAGCTATTAAATCCTCGACCTCGACCATCTAGGTGTATATCTCTCCTTAATACATGATGTATTAATACATGAATAGGGCGGGAGGGAGAGAGGGGGGAAGGAGAGACAGAGAGATTTTTACCTCCTACTTCTCTAGGCCAAAAGAGGAACAGAGTGGAAAAAATACGGACGTGGAGGCAGGAACAGAGAGGTAGAGATGACTGTTCTCATTGCTCGGTATCTCGCGGCGCTCATTCCTGAGAACGAGTAGGGAATAAATAATGCGGTGGGATCGCCTCAACTGGCTGCTCGCGGAGAAGAGCACCTCGTCGCAGAAACTTTCCATTTTGGAAGGAACGTCAAGAACGGGAATGTAAGCGGGCGTGGGGTCGGTGGCGGTTTGTGATGGCGAGGAGAGATGCCAGGGGAAGTCAGGGATAATAGGTAATCTTTATATATTCATACATATGAAGAGTTCAGGAAAAACAACGTGACTTGAGGAGTCCTCGTCTCTTGATATATATATATATGTGTGTGTGTGTGTGTGTGTGTGTGTGTGTGTGTGTGTGTGTGTGTGTGTGTGTGTGTGTGTGTGTGTGTGCGTGCGTGCGTGCGTGCGTGCGTGCGTGCGTTCGTGCGTGCGTGCGTGCGTGCGTGCGTGCGTGCGTGCGTGCGTGCGTGCGTGCGTGCGTACGTGCGTGCGTGCGTGCGTGCGTGCGTGCGTGCGTGCGTGCGTGCGTGCGTGCGTGCGTGCGTGCGTGCGTGTGTGTGTGTGTGTGTGTGTGTGTGTGTGTGTGTGTGTGTGTGTGTGTGTGTGTGTGTGTGTGTGTGTGTGTGTGGGTGTGTGTGTGTGTGTGTGTAAGGGAAGTAGGGCCAAGATGATAACGCTAAGGTCATGTTCAAATAAAACAATACATATATGAGTAAGTCACCTATGATTATTATTTAAAGTAATCAACATTTATTAATCTTTTAATTTTGGAAGCAACAAAATCAGTCTTTCTAACAGTTACCTTATAATATATATTTTTAATTACACGTTTATTTTTACCATCTTACCCCGTATGTGGGGCAAGATGAAACAGCGCTGAGAGGATGATAGGACACGAATTATTGGCACCTTTCGCATATCAAAATAGTTTTATTCTCAATACCTGCAATTTGATGATAGTATTTAGTCGAAATAATCTTGCTTCCATATCATTCTAATTATTTGTAAGTTTTTTTTCTTTCCCTGGTAGATACACCAGTTGAAGAGGAACCAAAGGCTTTACTAATTTCATTTCACCCTTTCTAACATAAATACTGGTACGTTGTGAACTATTGCTTCTTTGCGATAGCTTGTATTCATCTTGCTCTGGATTGCCATGGGATGGTTAACGAATTAACAAAAAATCACACAATAACCTTGAAATTTCCTGACGAACCGTTCTTATTCTATCAATAATTAGTACTTTCATTGTGTTTACCTAGCTGTCTCTAATCAATACCCGCAACTCAAATTAACTGAAACTATAGTAAACTTGACCAAAAATTAGATCGTTTGCTTAAAAAATCGATATTGTTTTCTCACTCGAGACGCGTGCTTCCGCCACAGTTGATACTTTCATACTCATTCACTTTCCCGCCGCCCCTCAAAACTCCAACAAGAGCACTCAGCTCGCACACACTGTTTGGTAGGTAGGCTTATGATTCATCTTACCCCGCGTATTCGTCTTGCTCCGAGTTCCCCTGCACGCCCTTCCTTAAAAACATCAGCCGTGCCGCACGCAAGGAACTGCGAGAATATGTGATGTTAGCGAGGAGTAATCGAGAGAGAGATCGCAGAACTTGACAGGGGGAGGAGGCGAAGGACGAGAAGGGGTGGTTTCCCATTTTCGACTAGGGACGGTATAAAGAGACAGCTTAACGTCCAATTGTCCGTACGTGTAGAGATCACGGCGAACAGCAACTCCTGCAGAACTTCGTGCAACGAGTCTCTCTCTCCAGTGGCTGTTGCTCGTATCCACTTTGGGAGCCTTGCAATGGGAGAGGGCGATACAAGCTCGGTAGTACCAGCGTCGCGAAAGTTCATTTCACTCGCCACAGCCCCCCAAGGCTGAGGGAAAAGAAGCCGGAGGCGAAAGGAGCAAAAGGGTTGAGAATGGAGAAGAGTGGAGAGGAGTGTCAAGAGGGAGAAAGTAGCGTAAGATAATTAGGACCAAATGGCGTGCGGACTACACTCGTGGCTGCGTTACAGGAAACCAGAAATAAACTCGAGTTGACCAGCTTTCTCTCATTCCACCCTCTCCTTCTCGTCTATTTCGGCTACCGTACCACAAGGGAATATCTCCCAATCCTCACTTTTATCCCCCAATCGCGCTTCTCTGCTAGGCTCTCCTTACAAAATTATTTTCCCGGATAATCCGTCGAATTATGCACTAATTTAACGAGACCACGTTCTCCAGTCGGGATCACTGATTGGGGTGGCAAGGGGGATAGATTTGAGGCTGACAGGGGGTGGGGTGACGAGCAATGCAGACACGATATGGATACGAAGTACTGAACAGGAGTTGCAGCGCTGTGTACTTAAGATATGTATAGATACGTATGTTGGTGTGGAGCCGATGTATCTAGACGGAAGAGTGAAAACGCGACTGCGCACAGGCACCGCGACTGATGGAAACACGGTAGAGCTCGGCGACTCCGTATCCCCCAGCCCGACCAACCCCCAAACCTCCCCTTCCCGAACTGCCGAGCCAGTCCCGTGGGCGAGGAATTCAGCAGCATCAGTTTCGCAACATCCGTACATGAAGTCGGACACTGCGACCTCGGACCGGTAAACCGGAGGTGAAGCGATACGAACCGGCTGGCGAATATAATGTAGACCGTTTGGATATCTAAGACTCGAGATTAGGGAGCTTCAAGTATTATTTGGGTACCAAAGAGGCGAGCTGGCCCACATGGTTACGATGAAGTGTTGCATTGGCACTTGGAATGCTTAGGGGCATCATTCTTATTTTATAGTGGTCGTTAAGTCGTTACCCATCGGTTGGGTGTATGTTTCGCGTGTGAAGTGAAAAGTACGAGTCCAAAAGGCTCAACGGCGAATAGATAAATAAAGGGAGACCGAAAGTGCAACAAGAATAAAGGCGCGTAAAACTCGACGATGCTGATCGCGTTCTGGTTTGTGTTTGTCCTGAGGCTGACCATCAACGCTTTCTGCTATGCTAAACAAGGTGAGCTGCCAAGTTGCACGTTCAATCTTCCAAACTCATCAAAGGATTCACTCGATGTAACACGAGAGCTCTTTCGTGCTTTTCACTGCTCCTTTTTGTCATTATTTTCACCCAGCTTTATTGTGCCACCCTGGTGAGCGAGCTTTTTCAACCCCCCGACACCCAACTTTCTTTATCCTGCTCAGGCTTTCTTCCAGTCTAGATCCTCGACGTATCCTATTCCAATGCCGCTCAAATCCCGTC
Source organism: Ophion slaviceki (assembly GCA_944452715.1). Classification (NCBI taxonomy): domain Eukaryota; kingdom Metazoa; phylum Arthropoda; class Insecta; order Hymenoptera; family Ichneumonidae; genus Ophion; species Ophion slaviceki. Next base: position 7,337,078 of record OX101793.1, read on the forward strand.
TCTGGACTTTGACATTGTAAGATGATCTCCTGGCCGAGGGTATCCGTGTATGTAGGAAAGAGAAGAATCATTGTCCTGGGACGAGTGGAACACGTGGAATTATAAACCTGTTTATAGGTGGTATAACGTGACAAAATCTCGAGCCTCATTGATTTTCTATAACAATGGGAAACACGCATTGTTCACGCTTGATCAAGGCGCAGAGTAGACAAAAGAGGGTTAGGACAGATAAATAGAATCTATTTATGTAGATTAGTATTAATTTATCACTAATCCTACTGGGTTTTAATTCCCGTTTCACTAACAACCGATATAAACACGGCGAAAGATAAAGAGGAAAATAAAAAAAACACAGGTTGATCTCCAGCGAGTGCTTTATCACGTAGTAGCGATCGAACATACAGATTCGTTGATTTGGGCACACGTCAAGCGTCCTTTTTAAACGTATCAAACGCATCAAGGTTTATGCATGTTCTTTTTCGAAGCCAAGCTTTTTAGCCTTGGGCCATCACATACGTATACTCGTGCCGTGTGAATCAAAGCTTACCTTCAACCACCTTTCCAGCACCCTTTTTCGCTTGCCTGGCTCTAATTTACCTATTTCCATCACATACGGTAAAACGGACTTTAAACGTTCGCGGGTTTTCCCCATCAATCTTAATGCACTTTGCATTCGTCTGATATCCACTACATGAGTTTATAATCTGGCTGAAAAAATTCAGTTCGATCCTATATCCTTTCTCCTATTACTCGAATCCCCAAACAAACTCTATGTACAAAGCTCGTGAGGTTGACGTTTCTCGGGTTCAAATTCAATCACTATATGCGCCGAAAGCGCTTGTGCTATATCGTGGATACAGATATGTATGTCTGTGTGCAGGCGTACTTGACGGGGCCCTAATAATGGCGTCTTGAGGATCGTGCGAAGATCCGGAACGTTATATGAGGGATCAAACCATTTAAGACGGTACATCAGACACGCACACATCCAAGTTGCCGTGGTAAACATCCTGGGAGAAATCTTCCTCCTGGGTGAATTATATTCTCCAAGAAAATGAGAGAACGTTCGTTGTCTTTTGACGGAAAGGCTGGTGGTCGTCTTTGACGTTTGAGGGAACATTTGGAATTTTTAAAAATTCTCAGATTCTGGTCAATGTTGTTCTTTCGGAGAACCAAGCTGCTTTTTGCGGAGCCGAATTCATTTTTTTCGTGTTCGTCTTAATCAGTCAACTGGTAGGCCCTTAAGTGGTTTTGTGCAAAAACTGATAAGATCGATTGATCGAAAAATCGGTAAGTGTGTTTAAAAAAACGGTAAGATCAATTGTTTGAAAAACCAGTAGGATACGTTGTTGCAAAAATCGGTCAAACAAATGTTGAGGCTGCTGATTTCAAATCCTGCATTACAACTTTGATGTCGCGCATCCCTGAAATCTTATATCCAAAAAGACACAAAACATTTCGCTTAGCTGTCAGAATTCAAAAATTAGTCCAGACAACGGACTTGTGCGGAGGAAAAACGTCAATATTAGACTTTGAAGATGTGTATAAGGCGATTCCGATCGAGTCCGAACTGACTGAGTTTGTTGTCCAACTTGGCTGGAAAGTTTCCTAAATTTATTATAATGTTTATAATCGAAAATAACTTTACACTTTTGAGGAATGAAAAACTTCCAGTGCTCTGTCGGGTATATCGTACTACCTGTTGAGTTGACAATGATCACTCTGTGCCTAACGGTACCTAAAAACACCAGCCGATTGCGCTTTTTGTTTGCACCAACTAATTAGTGACAGAAAAACATTTCAAGAAATGTGTTCACTGCAGTGTGTTAACGCTGAATGTTGCATTCAAGTGGCACATTATGCGGTTGTGATTCCTTGATCCTCAGCTCATAACAGGGTTCTTTGTTCCTTTTAAGCTGCACGTTGGCCCAACGTCTGGAACAACCGTTCCAAAAGAGCATTTTCAAGCCACTTATCAATAGACCGATGACAAGTTTCTAGTCCGAGAGCTCATATTCCGATTCAACTGACCAAAAATAATTAGGATACCAGTTTGATAAAACAAATCCATTCAAATCAACTAGATTAGTTTATTGTTTGAATTCATTAAAATTTTGGTGAAACCAAATTTTTCGTTGTTTGACTATACGCCTACAGAGATTTATTTTCGATCTATTTATTTATTTGCATTTTTTATTTGTTCCCAATAATTCTGGTATTAATTCATCAAAACAATATTTTGTCGGATAGACTGAATGTAAGTTATTATTTTGAAAAACTAGAGTATCCGTAGACACCAAAATGATCGGTTTGATTTTAATACTACTGTGTTTTTATTTCCACATGCTTTCTCATCTAAATTCATCTTCACTGTAAGTCATTTGGTAATGATATTTTGATTTCTTTCTAATCTTTTTCTAGTCGATTTCGTAGGAAATTCCCAAGTCTTTAAGAATACTATGTACAGCGGTTCACAAAGTGCGCGATAAAATGCCGACGCGCTTTAAGGTAGTAGTCCCGCCACAGTCACGTTGAAAAGTTTATTCTCCGCTCAATCGATGAAAGCTTCGAAATGTTGCGAAATATCTTTATAATATAGGTTGTACATCTTATCAGGATGTAAAAACTTATAAAGTAATGAAGAAAACACCTATTTTAATGTTTAGAAGTACGAAAATAACAACGTTCTCTCGATCACCAAACCCTCACTTTTGTATAAGACTATCCATTCCGGCTACTAATACGTAGGCACTCTGCGTATACGGATATGGAGACACTACTGTAGTCTAGCGAGCACGGAGATCGTGTCATCGTCGCCAGCCCAGCGAATTTTTGTCGTGATATTTAGTATAAAATGGAATAATGGAACAAGTGCAACATCAAGGCAAATTTTCCAAACGAAAAACGACTGCCAAAAATAGAAAAGCGGTCGAAATAATGACTCGTGCAAAAAGAGAAGATGAAAAGAAGAATCATGTAGAGGTTATGAGCAACAAAAATGTGGGACATCGTACCGTGAGTCATTGGATTGACGAATTTCACTGTGATGAATTGATAATAATTTTTTTTTATGGATTCAACGAGTTCGTTATATTATTCACTCACTAATTTTGACCTCGCAATATATATTGCTAGGTCAAAATTAGTAACTGAATAATGTAACAAACTCGTAGAAACCACGAAAAAAACGTTTATTATCAATTCATCGAAATGCAATTCATCAATCCAATGACTCACGAGAAGTAAATATAAAAAATCTGCTGCGTCTCTAAATACATTTTCTACCAATGAACGCGCCAAACGCTTGCAGCGCTGCCAGATCTTCGGCTTTAGTCTGCTCCAGTCGCTTCGTCGCTAAACATTGCCTAATTTAAATCGCTGTATCTCTGTAACAAGCCGATCGAAATTCATGATTTCTTTTAATCCACTTCGTCATATATTCCTCTGTAATGGAGCATTTAAAAAAAATCTGTAGAAATGTTTCGACGTTATTGTATGAAATGTGAAATTTTCCACCGTTCCCCATAAGAACATGTGTAAAACCATGCAATCTTTGATTGCCAATATTTCAAATACAGAAGGGTGAATCCTTTTGAAATATTGCAGGTAATCACTTAATAGTGTCTTGAATGTGTCCTCAAAAAAAAAAATCTATAGAAAAACGACTTAGCGAGACTACTACCTTGAACCTCAACGCCTTACGCGGGGCCGCCTATATGCTTGCTTGGAGTGCAAGAGTTTTGCGGGCAATGCTCTAAATTCTGCGCCATACGTCAGCTACGGAGCGTCCCACGTGAACGTACGGGTGGTGCGTTCCGCGGCCGACGTGGGGCGCAGAGCTTCGCGACCGCTCCCGCAAGCCCTATGTACTCTGAGCGAGTGTATAACCGCGTCCGCAAGAGAGGACGGCCGAGTGCCTTCCCAAATACTTGGAAATTGACCATCTTGTGATACCCATGCAAGCAACCTCGTCCCATTATATTATATATGAAAAAAGATGATAAATTTGTTGTTTGCAAACCAAAATACTATGAGTTTAAGTACTTTTCTCATGCATTTGAAATAACAGTATATTACCACATCTTTCCATATGTCGAAACGATGGCAATACAATATTGTTTTATGTTCCACCATCGACTACAGTTAACATAAAAAATAAAAATATATTATACATGACGCGCCTCAATTAAAATATCAAGAAGATCGAACATTTTTGGGTTATTTTCAAGAAGCTGTATCTCCGCGAAAAGTCGTCGAAGAGCAAAAATAAGAAAAGAAAATTGAAGCTCCAACATTCTAGTCTTTAGATCTTGAGGTACAACATTCGTATCATGAGCAGATTTTTAGTAATCATAAAAAAACTAACGAGAGAAACAGTTTCAAAATATTTGCTTGAGAGTTAACGCTGTTCAAAGAAAAAAAGTCATTCTTAACGTTTTTGTTAAAAAATCAATTAAAGGATCATTTTTCCTTGCTTTTATTAATTTTTCAAAGTATACACTTTTTCATTAATTGTTGAATATGTTCAGCGATAAAAAGGGTCAATAATTCGAAGCAAATTTTTTTTTTAAAGCAAATGTAAAAAGATTGTGTTTAATTCACAATTTTCTATTATTGAACGAAAATATTTATTTAACCCCTTCGCAGTCAGGCGAAAATTAGATTTTCGTGCCACTTTTGTGTTGGAAAAAAATTTTCACAGATTTACCCTAAAATTTCAGTGTAAAGGTTTTTAGGGTCGCTGAATCTCAATCTAAAATGGGATTTCTAAAATTAAAAATGGCGGATCCAATATAGCGGACGCAAATTTAAAAAATGGTTTGATTCCGACGAAAATGAGTACCATAGGGTTTTCGAGGTTGCTGAATCCGAATCTGAAATCGGGTTTCCAAAATAAAAAATGGGGGATCCAATATGGCGGACGCAAAGTTGCAAAATAGTTTGATTCCGACGAAAGTGAGTACCTCAGGGTTTTCGAGGTCGCTGAATCCAAATCTGAAATCGAATTTCCAAAATTCAAAATGGAGGCTTCAATATGACAGGAAAGGTTTTCAGTTTTAGTACGATTAAGTTGATTTGAATTCAAGCGACTGAATGCGAGAAATCATTTAACATAATATTTATAATAATATAAACAATGTAAATGTCTAAGGAGAATTTTGACATGAACTGAACACTAAGCTCACCAAGAAAGAGATCATGAAGCCAAATGTTGTTATTTCTTATAATAACAATATGGGAGGTATAGACAAAACAGATCAGTCTATTTCTTTTTACGAAACAATTCATACGACCGTCAACTGGCATCACAAATTATACTTTCATTTATTCGATACTGCAATTTGCAATGCTCCGTCGTCTGTAATCATCTCCAAAGTGTCGCGAAAAAAATGTCTTCTTTACAGTTTCGTCGTGCAGTGGCAACAGAGTTGTTAGAAGATCATTGTGATTAACACACATAATCTAAAAAGGATAATTGTAAACCCAAAAATCTTCTGCGCTCGTCACGAAGTCACGTGCCATTCTATATTTCAGACGATAAGAAGATAGGAAAGCGTTGCACTGAATGTTATTCCAAAAAACAAAGGAAGGCAACATTCTTTATGTGCAAATATTGTGGTAACGTCCCACTGTGCGCGGTACCTTGCTTCCAAAAGTACCACGAATAACGGTATGTCCCGGTGAAATACCGAAATCCTTTTTTATTTGTTGTCCAAACACAAAATAAAATATATAAATTTATGAAAAATAAATCCACAAAGAATGAAAGAAAAACAATAGATACAGACAAAAAAATCAAAATCGAAATAAAAAATACAAGTATTTGAAGTTGCAAAAATACCAAAAAAATTGAATACGCGAAATACGAGAAAAAAAGAAAATATGAATAGTAACAAGAAATTTAAAAAAGCACAACAAAAAAATTGAAAATACAAAAAGCACAACAAAAAAATTGAAAATACAAAAAGCACAAAAAAATTCAAAATCGAAGTCAATGACCGCCACGTCCTCGATTCGTGAGTCTGGGGAAGGCAGAGAACGGGATATAAAACCAAAAAAGTATTTTTTACATTTGTTACTATTGATAGATTGTCATACATGATTTGCTAAATTTTAATTCATCATATTGTATCCGAGCGTCAGATACTTGAAGTCAGGACTCAAATTCGAAATTCTCGACCACAGACATCCTAAAGATACAAATTATTGTCGAAATCCAATTTGTCGAATTTGAGTCTGCCATATTGGATCCGCCATGTTGAATTTTGGAAATCCGATTTCAAATTCGGTTTCAGCGATCTCAAAAACCATACGTCGTCGGAATCGAACCATTTTTCAAAGTTGCGTCCGCCATATTGGATCCGCCATTTTGAATTTTGGAAATCTGATTTCAAATTCGGATTTATCGACCTCAAAAATCCTCCAACACTCACTTTCGTCGGAATCAAACCATTTTTCGGATTTGCGTCCGCCATATTGGATCCGCCGTTTTGAATTTTGGATATCTGATTTCAAATTCGGATTCAGCGACCTCGAAATCTATGATCTACCAAATTATAGTCAAATCGCTGTAGTAGAAATATTTTTTTTTTTTTCGAATGCCCACTTGTGTGTCATGACACAAAAATGGCACGACTTTTTTTGCCCACATGTGTGTCATTGACAGTCAAAGGGTTAATTGATCCTGACGGCATTATTTGCCTTATCTCTGAATGTCAATTCAAATATTAACCAACAAAATAATATACCCCAAGCCTATCGCTGTAGTTTTTTTTTCAGAAACGCGACTGTGCATTGACTTTTAAAATCTAAACAAAAACAAAACTTTCAAAGTACTCTCACAAGGGACTTCTCTTCTGAACATCTGAAGAAATGTTTTTTTTTTTTTTTTTTTTTTTTCATTATGCGGCGTCTGCCTTTGTGGACCGTTGAGGTTGCACGTTTGGTCACTCTTATTGAAGAAGGCTATACTCAACGTCCTGTTGCGGATTAAATGTGAGTGAGCCAATCCGTTGAAAATCGCGCCTAATCTCGATTAGTAGAGACTGGTAACCATGAGCAGCGTGCGAGGCAGGGTAGACTCCTGGTTCCTACTGAGCGAGATGACCAGACTATTGGTAGATATGCTCGGCAAGAGCCCAGTGTCAACGCTCGGATTCTCGCACATCGATTCCGGAATTACCGGCAACAACCACCTCAACAAAACGTTTCTACCACGACGCGACGGTCAGAAATCGATTAAGGGAGCAAGGGATGCGAGCCCGACGTCCGAATCGTGTGCCTATGCTGACGCGAACGCATCGTAGAGCTTGCCTTGCTTAGGCACGTAATTTACGTTCATTGGGGACGTCGACAGTGGGAAACCGTGTTGCTCACAGACGAGTCGCGATATTGTCTCTACGGTAATGACAGGCGTTCTTACGTATGGCGTTGCCGTGAAGAACGAAAGCACGATAACTTTACCCTACCAGTCGCGGCGTTCAATGATGATTCCGTGATGGTATGGGCAGGCATATCAATCAACACCCGAACGGCATTAGTGATTGTTCCGGGAACATTGACTGCCGAAAGTCATCTGCGTCAATGAAATTTTTCGACCTCACGTTTTGCATATGCGTAGGAGGATGGGAATTCGCTTCCTCCTAATGCAAGATAATGCTCGTGCGCACTCGACGATCCGAAACAGAAATTTTCTACGCGACAATCGAATCCCAAGTCTCAATCATCCATCAATGAGCCCTGATTGAAATTCAATTGAACATGTTTGGGACATGGTTGGGCGTCGGTTGCGACGAGATTATCCCCGTTGGTAGAATCTCGGACATTTGTCAAATCCACTTCGAGTTTGGCGCGGAATGTTGCAACCAGACATCCGGAGATGTATAAATATGAGAACGCATTTGAATGAGGTGATTCGCAATAGAGGAGGACATAAAAGATTCTAAATTCTGTGTTGTGATTAAACACCTTATCCTGAGGTATGAGTTTGGATTCAGAAAATCCTGCGGAAGTGCCGAACCGCGGGGTCTCATTCTCATCCACACACAATCACACACAAGCCGAAAAGTTGTCATAGAGTTTCTGGAGAATTCTTTTTTCAAATCATTGACCGTTTTTATGCGATCCTGAGGTATGAGTTTGGAGTCACTGTCCACAAATACACACAAACATAAAAGTTTTCATAGAGATCATGGAGTCATTTCTTTTCTTCCAATTATTGACGCCTTTTATCGCTAAACATAAGCAACAATTAATTTTGAAAAAACGTTTCAACTTTTAAAAATTTATACAAACAAGGACAAATGATCCTACAATTGATTTTTAACAAAAACGTAAATTATGACGTTGCAGAGCACAATGAAATAAAAATTGCAGGAGCTTGATCTTTTGTAAGGTAATCAAGAATACTCTGAAGTTTTAAAAAAAATCCGAAATGATCCCTAGTCTATGCGTTATTTACAGAGTTATGGCAAGTTAAGCCGAAATCCCTAAATACATCATTTTGTACATTTTTTTCAATTACTATTTGTGCGGCGAATGTTTTTATCATACATCATTAAACAGGCCTCGCAGAGGACACTTTAAATATTTTAAAACCCTCTTTGAATTTTTTGTACGATCATTAGTTCCCGAGTAATTGATTTTCTAAGTCAAAAATGACTTTTTGCTTTGAACGGTGATAACTCAGCGAAAAATCATCGTACAGAGTTCGTGGACCGCTCAAATTAACGAGGAAGAATCAAACTAAACGAAGATTTAGGTGAATTGAAAAATGTATTAACGTTCGTGGACCTTTTGAAAGTGAGGCAAAAATTTCGAAATTTTTTCCTTCGTTGGTTTTCTTATGATTACTAACAACCCGCTCATGATAAAAATGTTGTACCTCAAGATCTAAAAACTAAAATGTTGTAGCTTCAATTTGCTGTTTTTGATTTTTGCTCTATGATGGTTTTTCACGGAGAAACCCGTGTAGGGTCGCCAGTCGTGACAAAAATGCCGCTACTCAGCCATTAAACGGCTTGACGATAGTTAGCCAGTAATGAGTTGCCCGATGCTGGCTCAGTATTGGCAGTGAATCGCTCGCCATTTATATTCATATCGTTCGGCAGTCGATATTGGGCCATTACAAAGTCAATGCTGTTGTGCCGATAACTACTGAATAACATGGCTGTCGGAAATTGGCCGATCTTCGCCCATTATCGTGTCTCCAATAATGATATTACTCCCGTTTAGCATTAATTGGCCAATCGTCCCGCGCCAATAGTTCACCAGTTTTACGAATGAAAATACACATACATCAATGTTCGTGCGGTAATATATATTCGTGTCTGATAGCCTATCAGACATCGTCACTCGTAAATATCGTTATCTTGCAGGTAATTAATTTGTATGGCGACCAATATCGAGCCAATACTTAAACGTTCATTGTTCATCGGTGGCTTATTTTGTACATCACTCTATTCCGCCGTTATCCGACCGATTGTTTTTTGCTTGCCCTTATCCAGGCTCAGCCAAGAGCAAAGTTGTATGAGGCTGTGTGTCCCGAGAGTGTCACGGCGTTTCCATAATATGGAATCGCCGAACGTAGACGCACGACAACAGACTGGAGAGACCGTAGCTTCGCGAGGTCATGTGCGTGAACCGACGATATTTACGGCACGCGTAGAGTTCGCGACGGACGTGCTTGTACCATTTTGTATTATGCTGAATTTTGAAAAGTTTATTAAAAATTATATTGCGAATCATAAAATAATAATTGACGTGTTAATTCCAGAACAATAGATAGAAAAAATGATAAAGAGTGAAGGAAAAATAAATTTCATATGAAATTCAATGGACGAGTAAAAATGTCTGACCGCGTGAAAAAACATCGCATCCTTCGTCGGTTAGCTCTGAGTTCGGAACGAGACCATAGTTCTGGAAGGCAATTCATAAATACCCCAGGCGATCAAAGTGTTTCTAACAATTAAATCGTGAATCGGCCTATCGGGGACAGCTCACCGAATTCTGAGAATCTCGATATTGCTTCTGGGTCAGATCAAAATCTTTTGATTGCTGAAAATGAAACATCGGATGTCGACGACAGTTGCCTATCATCAGGGAAAAGTGAGGGTCATTCTGCGCTGAGAAAAACACTCCATCATTGGGCTTTGAACAACTTGTACACACTGCGTCTGAATGTGATTACAGAGCTCCTTAAATCATTGAGAGAAGTTATTCCGGATCCATCATTGCCAAAAACTGCACAAGCTCTGTTAGGCACGCAACATCGGCGCATTTTGCGAGTAATAACATCCGCGAAAGATACCGAGGGACAATATGCCTACATCGGGATAGAAGAAGGGATAAAAAAAACACGATTTTGCCCCATATTTACCAAGAAAACGAAGTCGCTGTTTTTATTCACATCGATGGTATGCAGATTTTTAAAAGTTCATCTACGCAAGTCTGGCCGATTGCGGCGATGCAAAACCAAAAAGTGTTCATGAATTTTTGGAGGACTTCATCGAAGAAACAATGATTCTTATTGAAAATGGTGTAACTGTAAAAGAAAAAAAATACGCCTTCAGGATCATCACCTTCGTCGCTGATTCTCCCGCTAGATCGTTCATCAAATGCATAAAGTATCCAGGTAGTTTTTATGCTTGCGAGCGGTGTATAACAAAGGGAATTTCAGTTGGGGAGCACCGAAACCTTCGACGGATATACCCGGAAATGAATTGTCCTATGCGTTCCAAAGAATCATTAAAAAATGTTGATCAACCAGAGCATTATAAACGTACTTTACGTACACCGCTACTAAGATTGCCAGACTTCGACCCGATTAATACCATTGTACTAGACTCTATGCATATACTATTTGTCGGCATTATGAAGGCGATGTTGGAATATTGGGTTAAAAAACCAAATTCAGCACGACTAAAAAAAAGCCACGTTCGAATCCTGGAACGCCGCCTGACGCTCATGAAGCAAGACGTTCCATGTGAGTTCCAAAGAAAAGATTTAAATGTGAATCTTTTATCGCAGTGGAAGGCGACACAGTTTTGATTTTTTTTACTATACTGTGGACCAATAGTTCTCAAATATGTTTTACCAACCGAAACATATCAGCATTTTTCGCTGCTATTTGTCGCACGTCGTATATTACATGACAAAAAGCTTATCCCAAGATACACCAATTGTGCTAAAAAACTGTTAAAAGTGTATTTCTAATTTGCTCCATCTATTTACGGTGGCGAATGCCAAGTTTTGAGCATGCATAATTTGCTTCATATAAGTGACGATGTGATGAATTTTAAACTTCCATTAAGCGATCTGTCGGCCTTTTGGGGCGAAAATTATATCGGTGTATTTAAGAAGATCGGCGGTCAAGAATACAAAGAAGATTATTTATAACAGATAAGATCAGTCACGAATACCTGACAGAAAATAATAACGAGTGCATGTTCATAAATATCGAGAGCATAAACGTGAATAGTGGAAGACTAAAAACAACCCATCCAGACAATGTAGTGAGTTTAAATAATAATAAGATATATGCAATTCGAAAAATTTTGAAAAAAAACATCCTGACGATCCAAACAGCAGCTCATTGTACATTGTAGGCCGCGAATTATTGAATCGAAATAAAGTGTTTGATGAACCAAGCTCCTCAATGGATGTCGGCGTTTTTCAAGGCACTGGGTTTTCCGAAGATGATCAAGTGATTTATGTAAAAAATATTCGATCCAAGTGTGTTCTTTTAAGGCAGAACACCACTGTGACCCCCTGTTTTTTTGCCATTTTTCAAGAATTTTTTTTTGTGGGAAAAGAAAGAGATATTCGAAAAATGTTTTTTTGTTTTGTTCGTTGTTTATTGAAGATACATAAAAAAAAAATTTCAAATTTTTCACACCCCATGGTGACGCTGGGGAAGCTCCCGCGTCAGGTACTGTTGCCTCTGCAGTGGTTTGCGGCACGCAGCAGAACTCTCTTCAAAGTCGATCTGAAAAAAAATACCGAGTGTTTTCGTTAATAATATGACATTTTGAAGAGAAGTACACAGGGATTTGAAAAAATATTGATTTTTAAAAAATAGGCAAGCTTTTGAAATTAAAGGACGATTTTCGAGCAAAATTTCTCGTCGAAAATAGGCTATAACTTTTTTTATTATTGAGATATCGAAAAAATCCTATGTACTTCTTTAGATAATCTAGTTTTATTGATGCAGTCCAAATTTGAAGTCGATCGGATAAAAATTGCTCGAGTTCTGCTGCGTGCCGCACTCAAAAAAGTGGTTTTGAGAAAAACGCGTTCAAAGTTTTAGGTTTGTTAATTTATGCGATAAAATGGAAAAAAAAATGTTTTACCTTTAATCAGCGATGCCGGCACCATATAGCTGGCCTTCAAGAAGCAAATCATTGCCCCTAGCATCTTTTCTCGAACTTGTAGAGGCTCTTCTTGCCTCTTTTGCAGCGTCTGTGAGCGAGCGCTCCGCCAGCTCGATCCGCGCTGCGTCGGTTTCAACGCAAAAATTGAAACAATTTGGGCCGATAGTTATCCCCAACGTCTCCAAAACTTTCATGAGGCTTCTCAGGCCATCATTGAATAATAATACCGCGATATCAGCTGCAATATCGACGATTTTTTTGCTCCCGGACTAACACTTGGGGGCTATTGCCCAAACTGATTTGTTGTAGCTTTCGTTGTTGTTTTGCGTGAAGCCGCCCAAACAACGCTGCAGCAAATCGTCTCTGCTCAAATTTTCGAAGACTGGCGTAATTGCCTCCAATACTTTCTCAGGAAGAGGCGGCTTATGGCGATATTCAAAAATATTACCGCTTGCGACCGCGTGCTGCCACGAACACCACGACTCGGCTCCCTCTGGGCATTCGTCATGTTGTGGCTCACTATCTGTGGATATTTTATGTTTGATAGTTGCCCAAATTGCCTTCCTCATTTTTTCAACATCATCGCTGTTCCTCCGAATAGCCAAGCCGTAATATGTGCTCAACTCGTCAATCAATTTTCCGGTGATCTTTCCTCTGCCAGACAATCCTTTTCGTTTTTTCACGATTTCGCGGAGGCGCGTCCCCATACGTTTTTGGACATGATCGATGCACTCTTTTTTTTATCTCGAAACCGTCGTATGGATCGCTATTCGATATGCCCAGAAACGTTTTAGAATCGCCGTCACCAATATAATATTTATATTTTATGCCATAGAGCTCTTCAGACCGTTGAAACATTTCGACAGCTGAGTCGACTTCCATTTTTCCGGAGGAGCCGCTATGGTTCGCCTGGCACTCATCGTCGTCGGTACTTTTCCATTCCCAGTACTCCGCGGTGCTTTCTTTTTTTCCCAATGCTCGCAAGCTTTGCAATATTTCGATTTCACCATAACGTCGATCACTTTTTTAGTGTACCAGCCGATTAGCGATGTTATGCCGAAAAGCGCGCTGAAACCGCGCTTACGCCACGATCCGTCGCCTGAAACGATAATTCCGTCCTCCACCCCATTTTCCAACGAAATTGTCTCCTCCTCAAGTCCAGCCTTTTGTTTGCTCACTGTGCTCACAGCTTTAGTGGCAATCGAAATCGAATTTAAGATTCGATCGTAGAAAAACTGAAATATGGGGCGCGGTAGGTCCATAAATGCACAACACTTCATCAGGCCATTCACACCGACGCCAAGAAGACGCATACTGAATACGATCCGACGATTTATTTCGTATGCATTGTCAATCATAGGACACGAATTGATTTGCACTTTTTCACAATGGCCGCAATCGACCTCGATTTTGAATCCGAGTCCGCGCAAACTTTTTTCAGTAAACTTTATATCGCGATCACACACTTTGCACTTCACTACCGTCGATATAATGTTCAATGCATTGACGAGGTGTACTATACGATAACCGAAATCATTAGTAACACCGACCTCTAAATCGTCCGACGATTTTAACTTTTTCGCCGACGTGCTCACATACTCTGCAGAACTATTTTCGGAGCTATAACGGTTCGGAGGTTTTCGATTCGAAATTTTCGTTCGACTCCTCGTCACATAGCTCCGTTTTGTTCCCTTTTTCCCCGCGTACACTTTCGGATTATCCATTTCGATGTGCAAAGAATAATTCTGAGCGTTCGATATTTATAAACGAAACGATTCGGAGCGTTTAGACACGAGTAGCGTCGCTTCTATTCGCAAACTGACGCTATGACGCTATCCCTATACCTGACTTGAAAATTTTTCAAATATCGCCACCTATGGCTTTTTTTCGAAACTATATTTATAACAATAGCCGGTTTTTGTGAAGGGAGACAAAAGAATACCTGGGAAAGACCCGCAGGACCTGGGAAAGGCCCGGTATACCTGCCGAGCCGGAGGCGCGCAGCTGCGCGGGCCCCCAGCGTCACGGAGCGCTGCACCGCTCCACAAAATATTCAATATCTCCGAAAATAATTATTTTTTCGACCTGGGTCCAACGGCATCTTAATCTTAAATGTATTTTAGATTTTTCTAGATGGTTTTCAAAAAATCGATTTTTTGAAGCCGTCACAGTGGTGTCGTCCCTTAAATTTTAATACTGAGTGCTACTATGTAATAACGTTACTGCATTAATAGAGTGTGCGCGTAAAGGTTACTTTCAGAACGATCGAAAAAAATAGTCACATATATGTTTGTGTATGCGAATAGTTTGCGCGAAGCAGCATATAAAGGGATACACATAGGGGCGCTACGGATCGTGGCTTAATGTCATCGTGTGCGTGAACGGACGTTATAAAACATACGTTAAATACTAGACTCTCATACATTCTGAACCCGTATGTGTGAATCCTCCGGTGCTAGTGCATGTGTTGTTTAGAAGGAGAGAAAGAGACGGAGAAATGGCCAGGAAAAATGTCGAAAGTGGAGACTTTTATTGACTGGTCTAAAAGAAAAAGAGAACGAAAGATAGCAGCCGGTAGTCCGCAACGGCAATTTTTTCAACGCGCGACCGCCTTCGTGTTTAGCCTCCCAAAAATGAAGAACGATCGCGCCACATCGCTTCCTCATATCCGCAAATCAGTGTAGCGACCAACCGCGCTTAGTATCGTCGGAATCGTCCGTTGCCACACAACAGTTTCATACGCGCTGGGTTACATTTCCAGCGGAATGCCGTACAAAGCAGCGTTTTGTCTGAGTTAGAAGACGGGTGTGACACGGGAATCTACGAAAAAAGTGCGGGCTTAGTGAATTAATATCGTTGACGTATATCTATGAAAAACAAAATATTTGTTTTTCATAGTTATTGTATACCTGCCGTTAATATACGATTCTTCGCCATTTGTTGCATGTGAAAATCTCGGTAAAAACACAGAAAAACGTGCGAAAAAGACGTGCGCAAAAAAGCGCGCAGAAAAAAAACGGGCGGAAAAAAAACACAGTGGTTAATTGTAAGTATAAAACCGATTCACGATGACTATTCTCACGCCTTTGCTATGCTTAATATGACACGTAGTGCAAAAATTTAGCTGTCGTTTTGCATCGAATAATAAAGTTATCGTTGGCGTGTACACAACGATTTGGTGACATTGTAATGCCCGCGCATGGGTTCACGTCCCCGTAGTACGAAATCGGAAAAAAGAAAGTAAAAAGACTCAGGAAAAGAAAAGTGGATGAGAAAACTGAAATAACCGAACGTGAGATAAATTATTAAATTATTTCGAGATGCTGTACGTGTAAATAAGTGGTACCCTTCCCAATTACTCGACATCAATGTATTCTCATAACGTGCGTACAGATTTGAGAGGGCCCCGTGTTCATTGTATTAGCCAGTCATAAACTCATAAGAACAAATTTAATAGCGGTCGAGAATTCGTTTGTTTTCTGTTTATCGTACCGCACACGATCTCAACAAATCATGATTAATATTCCAAACTCGTTTCTTTTACACTACGGGAATGTGTACAGAATTTGGGTCGAATCCACGCTAAAAAATTAACGGCGCAGTCTTTGATCTCATTCGTGTACTGATATTGTGGTAACATTCAATATATACACTATCGGCCGAAAGTTTCCGGATAAAAATTCAAAACAGTTCCGGAACAATTTGTTATGCTTTTCGCCGATAGTTAATATAAATAAATTCAATAAACGGCATTTTAAAGGGGAGAAATTCACCTTCATTCCGTTTTTTTGTCGCAAATTTTTCACTATTTTTTTACGACTTGTACCCTTTTTTCGCCCTTTTTGTTCTTTTTCTGGTGGACCCCATGTACAGACAAATTTTTTTTAATCCATTTCTTTGACCGGAATCATAAAGGGAGAAGGTCAAACTTTAATTTTGTTTTTTTACGCTTCGTCCTATTTTTTTTCTAAGGATATTATGATTTTTTTTTAAAGAGACAATTTGAAAAATAACGTGTAACGCGAAAACGACAAGGATTCAAGTTGAATTAAGAAAGTAGATTCAACTTGAATCAACTTTCAAGTTGAATAAAGTTGAATCTTGATTTTGAAAACTTTGTAAAAGCTTTCCAAATAAACTTTCAAAAAAACAACTTTCAAAAAAGAGATTCTTACTATCTCTTTTTACCTTGAGATAGTGAAAAGTTGAATCGGTTTTCGTTGAGTTCGCGAGAATATTTTTAGATTTTTTTTTTCGAAATTTTGTTCTGTTTCCGGTAAAAAATCGGATGATTTAATTACCATAAATCGAGAACTCAGGGGTTTGTGGTAAAATTGCAAGAAAACAAATAAAATTTTTTTTTTCTATTTTCAACGCAATACAAATATTTCAGATGTTTTTTCGACATTTTTCCCCTTTCGACAAGTTGTAACGGGGAAAAAAATGTCGAAAAAACATCTGAAATATTTGTATTGCGTTGAAAATAGAAAAAATAAATTTTTTACTATTTTTTTTACGACTAGTACCCTCTTTCGAAAACGACCATCTTTCTCCTTTTTTGGTTCCTTTTCTAGTGGACCCTGTGTACAGACAAAGATTTTTTTTATCCATTACTTTGACCGGAATCATAAAGGGGGAAGTTTAAACTTCAATCTTGGTTTTTTTAAAGCTGCGTCCGATTTTTTTCTAAGGATGTTTTATTTTTTTTTAAGAGACAATTTGAAAAATAGTTGGTTTCGCGAGAACATTTTTAGATATTTTTATCGAAATTTTTTTTTCACTTGTTTCCAGTGAAAAATCAGATTATTTAATTACCGTAAATCGAGAACTTTGTTGTGAAATTTCAAGAGAGGAAAATTTGTTATTCTCTATTTTCAACGCTACAGAATTAATTCAGATTTTTTTCGACTTTTCTTTGCCCGTTAAAACTTGTCGAAAGGGAAAAAATGTCGAAAAAACATCTGAAATATTTGTATTGCGTTGAAAATAGAAAAATAAATATTTGTGTTTTCTTGAAATTTTATCACAAACACATTACTTCTCGATTTACGATAATTAAATCTGATTTTTTTACTGAAAATAGAGGGAAAAAAAATTTCGAAATAAAATTTGAAAAAATTCTGGCGAACCCAACGAAAACCGATTCAATTTTTTACTATCTTGAGGTTTTCGTCGAATCCTTGTCTTTTTGAGGTTATACGTTATTTTTTAAATCGTCACTTAAAAAAAATCAAAGTATCCTTAGAAAAAAACCGTACCAAGCTTTTAAAAAAACAAAGTTGAAGCTTGAGCTTCCCCCTTTATGATTCCGGTCAAAGAAATGGATAAAAATGTTTTGGAAAAAAATGTTTAAAACGAAATAAAGGTGAATTTCTTCTTTTAAAAATGCCGTTCATAAAATTCATTTATGTCAACTATCGGCGAAATGGCATTAAAAATTGTTCCGGAACTGTTTTCAATTTTTCTCCGGAAACTTTTCGTCGGTAGTGTATGTATTAAGGAAGGAAAAAAGAACGGGGGATATGCTTGCTAACATGACGCAAACGTCTTCGCACCGCGTTATCCTTTGTTATAGTAAGAGACAGAGGAATCAAGAACGATTTTGCATCGCTACTTCTGCATATAAATAAGAATTATTTTGGCGATGAACTATATGAATATAGCTGTAGCTCTTTCTTCTGCCACAGATTTAGCCGCCTTTCATCGAAAAACACGTCCCTGTGTGTATTTGGGTCAACTTTCTGTAAATCGGTAAGCAAAATTCATATCGATGGGATAATTATAGTAAACGATGTATCATGCGAGTGTGTGCTATGTTCAAACAATCCTTTCCAAATTTTCAGATAATGCCATTCGGCCAGAAAGAAAGCTCGGGCCCCTTCGCAGTTGTTTTGTTTCTCCCCCAGAAAGATGACGGTACCGATCAAACAGACCTGGTGCCATCATCGTGGATTGAACAACAATAAGATAAACGTTGTGTCTGTGCGTACCCCAATTTTCAGCAGTACAAATACTTGCCAAACATGGTTGCCCAACAGCGGGCACCCGACGAACAATGGAAAAAATATCCTGTGAGGATACTCTGCTATGCAAGTACGACTCGTTTCATATCAATTGCATATTAATGCATTTAATTTCATTGACATCTTATTTAGGGATAAATGTTTTTCAGAAAGCCTCAAGGAAGGACAGAAGCGACTACGTAAATCATATATCGATTTCGATATCGCATTGACCGAAAGTGA
Organism: Ophion slaviceki; assembly: GCA_944452715.1. Classification (NCBI taxonomy): domain Eukaryota; kingdom Metazoa; phylum Arthropoda; class Insecta; order Hymenoptera; family Ichneumonidae; genus Ophion; species Ophion slaviceki. The sequence goes on from OX101793.1 coordinate 7,355,694, forward strand.
GGCCGAACGAACATCTTCGGTAGAAGGATCATCATTGAAGGAAGCGCTACAGAGTGTTGGGAGAATGCCAACAATTGATGAGGCCGAGGCTGGATCTGTTTGCTTTACGCGTGATTTAAATGCATTGACGGCTCCATCACTGGATGAAGCAGAATCCTGTCATCAACGTACAAAGCGTCAATAGAAAACGTATTCGAGGGAAGATAAAATACAATTAGGTAATTTTTTACTTTCCACCAATCTGCGTGTATGTATACATGCTTACGTGTCAATGATAGATTCTAACTTTTATCAATATCATTTTTTACGATATTAGAAAAAAAGATCCAGGAACTCGAGCAGAAGAATCACCATCAGCTTGACCCGGCCTTGAGTAAGCGACAACAATGATTCGGAACTATGACACAACATAAATTGTTCGAATTCTATGTGAATTAATTCAACCTACTCTTTAGCATTCCTGAATGATTATATCGACGTTCAAGTAGAGCGCATGATTGCGGAGTTTCATACGGCGATAAGCTCTCTAAAGCGAAGCACACAATGTGAGCTGCGCGAGGGATTGAGCGGTGTAAAAAACACGATCTTGTTGAATGTTGCCGACATCTCTAAAAGAAACGACGCCGACGCTGCGAGGACAACATTGAGCGTCACATTTCCAATCCAATCGCTGGATGTATTCATTCAATTTGATGAATCACTGTCTCAATCGGAGGGGAAATATAGTTCACTGGTAAAATACTTTTACGACGAATAAAGAATAAGAATAATCTAATACCCATTACAAAATGAAAATAATCTAATACTCATTACAGATGACTTTGTTTCGTGTTACCATTTATGGGGAGACGACGGTTAAGCATTCAATTGCCAAAATAATGGGCGCTTCTCTATCCAAAGCGGTCTCGTTGAAATATTCTGGAACCGGCAAGACAATCAAGAATCACGTTGCCAAACGTGACTTCAGCAAGACCAAAACCTATGAGTGCTTGAGCTGTGAGCATCTTATGGTTTCGCGAACTTTTGTTATGTACATGCTAGTATTCGATCTCAACTCAGTTCTGATTTTTCAGCGGTCTTAATGGAACGATTTGGGGATTGCAACGACATCAAAGGTCTACCTGGCCAAGTTGGACGCTGGCTTTCCTGTGCTCCAGATAGAGACGGTGGCCGCAAGAATCGAGGCATTGCCGACCACGGTGCAGATAACGAGACTCAAATATGATTTCTATATTTGGGTGCTTTTATTTGACGAAATATATGAACAGAAGAAAAGTTCCTTACAAACCAAAACGTGGTTTTACTTTTTGATTTTTTGTGCTAAGACACAATATTTTTTCCATTATAGAAACGTTAAAAAGAGTTTATGTTGTTTAAAAAAGTTGTTGAAAGAAACGTTTAAAAAGGATGGAACGTTTGAAAAAGTTTATATTGTTTAGTTATGTTGTTAAAAGAATGACGAATGTCGACGACATGTTTTTTTTTCAGAGATTAATAATCACGAGACTTCAAATATGAAGCGGAACGTTCAAAAATATAACGAATATATATAAAGAATATATCAACAGGGTGTTCCAGAAGTAACGTACGCCCTTTTAGCATCTGGTAGGAAAAAAATTCTGAGACGAAAAGTCCTCAGTCATTTTTTGATCAGACGCATAGATAATTAATTATTAATTAAAATAAATAGCCAATCAGGTGCGCGCTACAGCGGAAAGGCAGCGTAGAGGGGAGGGATAGGGAAATGCGTTGTAATTGCGTGCGCCTGAAAATGTGTGCGGAGGGAAAATTTCGAAAGCATGTGTGCAAGTGCACACACGCGCGTGTGCGCACATACACTCACACTAGGACACACACACTTGTACACACTTGATCACACACACACACACACACACTTGCAAACAAGCACCCTCACACACTTCATCACACACACACACACTTGCACATACGCACACACACTCTCAATTACACACACGTATGAACACACTTGCACACACACACACACTTGCACATATGCTTTCGGAATTTCCCCTCCGCACACATTTTCAGGCGCACGCAATTACAACGTATTCCCCTATCCCTCCCCTCTACGCTGCCTTTCCGCTGTAGCGCGCACCTGATTGTCTGATACAACAATGACTGAGGACTTTTCGTCTCAGAATTTTTTTCCTACCAGATGCTAGAACAGCGTACGTTACTTCTGGGACACCCTGTATATGAAATAAATATATGAATTATGTTAAAGAATAAACATAATTCAACGTGACAAAAAGGAATGAAGAAGGAATTACAAATAATATCAGGTTGATAAAAAAGTTTTGTCGCAATAATTTCAATATAATTTATTTATTTATATATCTTATACAAAACATTTCTAATCAACAATATATTCGCCATCGGTTTCTATGACACCGACCATCTAGTTGGCAACTCATTTATTTCCTTTGCCCAAAACTGCGGCGGCTGGAACTCAAAGAAATTTGAAATATCCCTTCTGAGATCGTCGACGTTTTTGAAAGTTTTGTTTCTCAAATATGCCTTCAAATGTCTGAACAAATGGTAGTCAGATGGCGCGATGTCGGGAGAGTATGGTGGATGAGGAACGGTATTCCAGTAAAGCTCAGTGATTGTTTTGTGGGTTTCCTTTGCGACATGGGGTCTCGCGTTGTCGTGGAGAAGGTGCACAGTCGCGCGTCTTGGCCGTTTTTTTTTCTTATAGCTTTTGCCAATTCCTGGAGATTCTCGATGTATCGTGTAGAGGAGATCGTCTTACCTACAGGGAGAAAATTGTGAAACAGCATTCCCTTTGCGTCCCAGAAACAGCACAACAAAACCTTTTGTGAATGACGATCAGATTTCGGTTGGTGTGGCGGTTTTTCTCCGACGGAAACCCAGTAGGCTAAACGCGTTCTGTTATCATACAAGACCCAGCTTTCATCTCCCGTCACAAGATCTTCTAAAAACTCCTTGCGATGGTGGCGAAGCAGGAGATACTGGCAGATGGTCACGCGACAGTTCTTATTGTCGTCGGTGAGACGGTGTGATATCCATTGAGCTAGAACCTTCCTGTATCCCATGTTGTGTAAGTGATTGACTATTGACGGTTGGTTGCAGCCAAGTTCTCTTGCTAGCTCGCGCGTACTTGCTTCCGGTTTTTCTTTGATGCAGCGGAGTAATACTTCATCATCGATGGTCGACGGTCGTCCGGAATGTTCCTTATCTTCAAGGCTTGTGTCTCCAGATTTACAACGATTGAACCAACGCTGGACTGTTCGATGAGAAACCACGTTCTCGCTGAATGCATCCTGTATATTTTTAGCAGGTGTGCTTGCGGTCGTGCCGCGCCGCCACTCGTAAAAAATGATCGCTCGAAGTTGCTCCTGCGAGATCGAAGCCATTTCTGTCCACTAGAACGCGCGCTCGCCCTTTTATACCCTGTCACGCGGAAGAGTAGAAAACATTCTAGAATATTCTCGACATAGCTCGATGTCATATTCCGTCAATACGTAAAAAGACATTTTTTAAATTTTTGCGACAAAACTTTGTTCTCAACCTGATAGTTCCTTATAGACAAGAAAAAGACATTGCTTTTGAGTTTTTAATTTGTTCAAAGTATTTTAAAGTCAAAAGACTGTTCATTAATTACGACTAGTATGAACCAAAATATACGCATAAATTGTTCTACAAACCAAAAAGTATGTCATAAAATATAAACAATGTGCGAACTTCTGAAAATAAATGTAAGGCTTTTATACCTATTTTGTATTACCACACCCAATCTATTTTGTATTACCACACCCAATCTATTTTGTATTACCACACCCTAAGGGTGCAAAAACAAAATATGTCTTTGATAATTAACGTTTTTTTTTTGTAAAATAAAGGCCAATTTCGTGTATTATTATAGCCGCGGATTTCGACAGCCATATGGGGGCCAATAAGGGCAGCTACGTATAATCCATTTGGGGCCCATACTGTTGACCAAAGTTGGCTAGCTGATGGCAATCGAAAATTGGATACTAACATTGGGCCGTGATTGGGCCAATGACATTGACATACCTGGCTTGCAATCATAGACCAGTATTGGGTAACGATCATGGTCCCATGTTAACAGTCCAACTATAGTCCATGACAGGGCCGACATAAAACATGATATACCGCTTATGTTGGCAGCATTGCAGCCAGTCATGGACCAGCTTTGCGCCGATTGTTAAACCCTACACGGGAACAGCTTCTTGAAAATGACCCGAAAATGTTGGATTATTCAATTGTTGAATTCAAATACTTTTCTCATACGTTCGAAATAACAGTATATTTCTAAGTCTTTCCGTGTGCAAAATGATCGTAAAAAATATCTTTTTATGTTTTATAATCGACAATTGTTAACAACAAAAATGAACATATATATTATGGATGACAAACATGATAAATTTGCTATAACGCAAATCAAAATATTATGGCTTCGAATACCTTTACCAGACATTTAAAATGGCAATATATTTAAATTAAGGAGCTACATCTACCTAGAGGCCCGAAAAATGGGAAAATTTTATTTTTTTTCTCGACTAGTTGGTGAAAACGAAACACACTTTTTTAAACACAAAGGTACATATATTAAGAACCGTTAAAAAATTCACCAAAAAAAAAACAACAAAACCATGGCCGCCGGCAGATGATGAGAATTTTTCGCGACGTTTGACGGTGGACAGTGGACACTCTCCAGCTTAAACGATGCACCTGAAATCTAAAAACTAAACGGGTTTTTCAAGTTAACAATAAATACGAATCGTTGACGATCGATTTATAAAATAATTTATTTTACTTTGGCGACAAATTGAAACTCTAGCATTCACACTTATGAAAAAAGCCGTAATTTTCATGTAACAATTACAAAATTAAGATCGATTTGAAAGAAGTGAAATCGTCAACAATCTTTAAATGTTCTTATCGTACCTCCTGTGAATTTGGAAACAATGTATCAAGTTGTCCTTGAGATATCATATCCACCGACTTTGAGAACAGTGTTTCGAGAAAAATGCGTTTAAAGTTTGAATATGGTCCTGCTACCGCTCTCCCGGCCGACTGTTAGAAGATGTAGCTCATTCAATTTTAGAAATATTTCAATGACATTTTCACGGAATATAGGTAAAAAGTGATACTATCGATTGAACATATTTTTGGAGAAAGCAATTTTTTACCCACATAGTTAGATGTAGCTCGTTAACAGGTTATACGCAGTTAGAAATTTAAAAAAATCGATTTTTTTTAGTTGCATTTTCGGAATGAACAAATATGTGAGTATATTCCCTGAAAATTTCATATCGATCCAGCAAATATTCTGGGAAATACACATATACACTGCCGGCCAAAAGTATGGATACACCTAGAAAATTTTGCGCCGCACTAAAAGTTTGATATCTCTGTGAAAAAAAAAGATGTCCGGATTTCCAAGGCGGCATTTTAAAAGGGACAAGTGAAGCTTCACTTTGCGTTCTGGGAAAAAAAAATTCGATTTTTTTAGACCCGGGGCGCCATTTTGAAAATGGCCGATTTTTGGCTTTTTTTGGCTGTTTAAAATCGGCTACACGTCTTCAGGACATTTTTGTTGACATTTTTTCCCACAGAACCATAAAAGATAGAGCAATAGCTATAGTTTCCTTTTTTAGAAAGTTTCGTACGATTTTTTTTCACCGAGTTATCGCATTTTTTTCTCAAAAAGGCAATTTTGAAAAGATGCTGCTGAAATTAGAAACTTTGAGGTTTAGAGAAAATTGCCAAAAGGAAGAAAAGTTGCGTTACATCGTATTGAATCGAACAGAATTTTTTCAATTTTTTTTCAAAATTTTTTGCTTCAACATTGAATTACAAAAATGTTTTCAATTTTTTTTCTCAATTTTTAGCCGTACAAAACATCCACCTCTTACCTCTTACCTCATCTAAACACAAGGAGCGGAAATAAAGCTTCTTGTCTTTGTTTACATTTTACCTTTGTGGAGCGTAATAAAGATTCTATTTCTCGAGAGTCGATATTCTATTTCTCTCGTGTTCCTTTTCTCGCTCTCTTTTTCGCTCGTCGTTTTTGTTTACATTTTTGATTCTTTGGAATAATGTGACGAGTGTCGCGCTGACAAAGCCAGTTAGTTGTGCGGAAACTTCGAACGCGAACACGTGTGGTCTACAATCGACAAGTTTTTACGCAAATTTTTTTTTCTTAGCGGATCAAAATAGCACGGAAAAAAGAAATTCCACTGTATAAAAGAGGGGCTATTGTCGCGTTGCGCGATAAGGGATTGTCGTACAGAGAAATTGCCAGACAAACTCGCGTGTCTTTGAAAGGAGTGAAGACGACCATCGGGAGATTTAAGAAGTCCGAGACGTATTTCAATCGCAATCGTCCGGGTCGACCCAAAGTGACAACGTCCTCAGACGATAAAAATATCGTCGTTACCAGCAAAAAAATCGTCGATTAACAGCAACGGAAATCTGTGCCAAATTTAACGAACAAAGGGAAACCTCGATATCACTGACGACAGTGAAACGTCGTCTTAACAGTGCTGGCCTCAGAGGCTGTGTCGCCGTGAGAAAACCTTTGTTGCGTCCGGCGAACAAAATAAAACGATACGCATGGGTCCTGGAACACAAAAAGTGGACGATTAATCAGTGGAGAAATGTACTCTGGATTGACGAGTCAAAATTTTTAATCTTCGGTAGTCGTCGACGCATTTTTGTTCGAAGAACTCCTTCGGAAAAAATGGTACCACAGTGTTTGATACCAACTGTCAAACATGGTGGTGGCTCCGTTATGGTGTGGGGTTGCTTCTCCAGTGATGGTGTCGGAGACTGTGAAAATTAACAGCATAATGAGAAAAGAAGAATATAAAGGAATTCTCATTAATCATGCGATTCCATCGGGGCTAAGAACGATCGGGCGTGGTTTTACCATGCAACAAGACAATGATCCGAAACACAGTTCCCGTCTCTGCCGAGAATATTTGGAGAACGAGGCAAAGAAAAAAAATCGTGAATATGGTGTGGCCGCCACAATCACCCGACCTAAACCCCAATCGAACTTCTCTGGGAAGAGCTCGATCGAAAGATACGAATGACGTGCCCTACATCGGCCGAAGATCTGTGGCAGAAACTGCAAGCTGCGTGGAGATCCCTCAGCTCAGCTGGATTCATTAATCGATCGAATGCCACGAATCGTTGATGCAGTGCTGAAAGCCAGAGGTGGGTTTTTCGACGAAAAGGGCGTTTAGATGAGGTAAGAGGTAAGAGGTGGATGTTCTGTGTGGCTAAAAATTGAGAAAAAAAAATTGAAAAAAAAAATTTTTTATTCAATGTTGGAGCAAAAAATTTTGAAAAAAAAAAATTGAAAAAATTCTGCTCGATTCAATACGATGTAACGCAACTTTTTTCCTTTTGGCAATTTTCTCTAAACCTCAAAGTTTCTCGTAAAAAAATCGTATGAAACTTTCTAAAAAAGGAAACTATAGCTATTGCTCTATCTTTTAAGGTTCTTTGAAAAAAAAAATGCCAAAAAAATGTCCTAAAGACGTGCAGCCGATTTCAAACAACCAAAAAACGTCCATTTTCAAAATGGCGCCCCGTGTCTAAAAAAATCGATTTTTTTTTCCAAAACGCAAAGTGAAGCTTCATTTGTCCCTTTTAAAATGCTGCCTTGGAAATCCGGATATCTTCTTTTTTCACAGAGATATCAAACTTTTAGTGTGGCGCGAAATTTTTCTAGGTGTATCCATACTTTTGGCCGGCAGTGTATATTTAAGGACGCTCGGAGCGCATCTCCGAGCGTCCGAGAAACTTCAAACGCGTTTTTCTCAAAACCGTGTTTTCAAAGTCGGTGAGCACGATTTCTCAAAAACGGCTCAACCGATCGGTCTGCAATTTTAACACAACCTTTTCAGATATATTCTTCAGGTATTGATGGAAGGAATACGATTTCCGATAATTATTTTGATTTTTTTTCACCTATTTAATGAAAAAAAATTGTTCGAAAATTGAAATTGTTTCTTGCCGGAGCCACCATTTTGTCAAAAATTACCATCTCGACCATTCCTTCGATCAATATCTGGATTCATCTATACCCTGAAAAAATCTTTTTGCTTTTTTCATTTTAGATAATCCAAACCGGAGATACTTTGCTCACCGCCGGACACTTTTTTTCGAGGACCTCCAGGAGACTTCCTGAATATTAAATGAATATTTTTGACAATAAAAAATGCCAATCTGAAGCTAAAAGATGCCACTTCACTGCCTAATACTTTTCGTTTTGCCCAAATGAAATTTTTTTCCAGAAAAAAATCGTGAAAAAACGACTTTTTTTGCCCTTGCAACTGCGGATAACGCCTTAAAGACCCACTCCCTCCATGCAAACAAAAATATATTTTATTCAATTATATGTTCTACATATTCAAAAAAAAGTATTCATTTCGATAGAATACCTATTTTTAACTTCTACTATATCAATAAAATTCTAGGGGCAGTAAACCAAAAAAAAATATTGGACTGGCCATTTATTTATTTATAATAATGTAACCGAGTAATTTTGGTACCCTAAATCTCTCTAAAGAATTCGTCGGATTCCGACAATGCAAATTCCTTCATTCCTAACGTGGGTCAGAATACCAGCCCTCCAAGAGGGCTCGTTTCCCAACATGCTGATACTGTGATTTATTTCACATTGCACTCGAAATCAGACTTTGCTAATTCAGATATCAGTACGCCGAAAACTTTACAGTCTTAAAAAAAATTCGGCTCGCGATCAAAATCGGGCGAAAAGTGAGCACGAAAATAAGTTGAAAAATGCATCAGCCGCAACGATTCATTTATCTAGTCGTAAAATAATTTAGATCAGAAGAATGGGAGCACCTCCTAATATTTGACGGTGGTTTTCCGATGCTCCGAACTATGCGGCTCAACGCGAAGCTCCGTCAATCACCGATAATAATTTGTCCAAAAATTGTGACGGTTCACGATGACCTTCCATTCCGGGACGCCTTAGCAGGGCGCATCAAGAGCAAGCGAAAATCGTTCGACCGATGTCAGGCGTATCAGTAGCAAAGGTACGCGTGCGGCGAGCCGCACGGGAAACGCGACATCGATTGTCCGCTACACGTCCGATAGTCACTAAAATTCTTACTCTCTCTCTCTCTCTCTCTCTCTCTCTCTCTCTCCTCTTCCTCCTTGCCCTTCACCGCACAACCGAATAATTCGCCAGCTCTGACGGTGAAACAGTTTCGCCTGGGGGGTGACGAGAGGTTTGAACGCATGTCGTCGATGGAAATAGGTCAAACAATCGTTCCAAAACGAACAAAACAATTTGTTCTCTACCCAAAAACGCAAGAACTGGAGAGAGAGAGAGAGAGAGAGAGAGAGAGAGAGAGAGAGAGAGAGAGAGAGAGAGAGAATGAAGGGTTCGATGATTTCTCTCGAGTAGACAAGCGCAGTCAGATTATTCAACTTAGCCCGGACGAGTCTTTATTCATCCAACCAGAGCACAACACAAAGAGGTTTAATGGTTCATGTTTGGCAGCTATAAAACTTGTTCGAAAACCGCAGTGTAGGCAATGGGCTCGTATATCAGAGTTCGCCTAGGGGTTATGTAGCCAGTTAACGACGGATTTAGGATTAATGGGTCGGCATAATTTTGGGGCCCAAAAGATAGGTCGCTTTTCAATTTTTTTCTGACGAGAGTATTGGGATAACGAGGTCGAGGTCAGGGTCTACATACAATTAATGCATATTTTTTCCAAGCTTAAGTTCTTTATTGCAAAATATTAATAAACAATTAAGTGTTGATCGTTGAAACAAAGTGACGCCGTTGCTGCATGGTAAACCGCTGTAGGTGATTCTGGCAAGTAGGGTGATCTAAATTAAATGTTTAAAAATGTTCTTTTTTTAGAATAATCAAACTTCCGTATGACCGGATAATTTTTAAAATTAAAAAATTACGAAGCTCTCAAGCTGCAGAAGAAAGGTTCGTTTTTTTCTCACAACAAAACGATAGCTCTAATAATTTGTTTTGAAATATGGATAAACATAAAAAATCACCCAGTCGGACGATAGGAAATGTCATGAACTATGCTCTGTCCGAATTTAAAGTGAACCGCACGAATAACTTTGAGATACGCATTATATCGTCGCATAAAACATAGTTTTGAGGAAAACGCCAAAAACAAATGGTGAATTGCAGCGGGGCCGTTAGGGGTAGCGTAGTGGACGATCTGACCCTTCACAAAAATCGTCATAACTCGGTCGCTTTTTCGAAGTTTTATAAAATCTTTCTTGCAAATTAAAGTTAAGACCTAAACAAACTACACAATAAATAAAGGTATTTTTGAAATTTCACGCTTATTCAGCCTTCGCGAGTGGATAGGCAGATCAAATAATTTCTCGTGTTTTAATAATTCATTAAAGTAGTACGTTGTGCATTGTGATGATTTATTATTTTTATTCCATGAGTTCCATACGAATGGGTAATAGTACGTACCCCCTGGCGTGTTTTTACGTATTACCCTTTTCTATCACTCCCTGCTTGCACTTCGCTGATTTAACCAAATTTCGGTTTCGTCCACTATCGTCTTGAGGTTGTTCTGCGGCCTAGCCGTCGGGGGTCAAGTACGAGGGGGGAGGCCTTTGCTTATATGCAAATGCGGCCGATTGACTGTTACCGACTGTTAGCTATTAAATAATCGTCATATTAAAAGTAAGTTTTCGACCAATTTTTCTACTTCTGTTTATAAAAATACGCATATTTGAACATTCGATTATTACATTAAATGTTTTTATTACTTTGTATAATTATTTTCTGTAACTTTTTCTTGCTCAATCAATGCAAGATGAATTGGCAACGTCGTAAATCGTAGTATATGATAATGCTCAGGTTGGCAGAAGTGTCGCAAAGTTAGGGAAATACGTGCCCCGTCCATAACCTCAAAATCGGCCCAAGAAGCTCTCAACAATGAACATTGGTCCCAGTAAAAAAAAACGTGTGTAAAGCTGTCTATAATCTAGAAAAAATGAAAAATTCCAATCATTTTCCGATATTCTAAAGAAAAAAATGTATGTTTGAAAGAAATTCCGAGTCATTTTGTCTTTGCCTAGAGATTTCTAAAAAAATATGATTTCTAAACATAGATATTAAATGAATATTAAGTAATGATTACTAATTAAAGGAATAAGAACATACAATATTCGTTGTTAATTATGCTGACCAAGTATAAGGAGTACAACTTTGCAGTGACCGTTTTTTTCAAAAGTTTAAGGCTTTATTATAAAAAAGTGGCTACATATTTTTTAATCAAAGTACTGCCCGTCGCTAGCTACGACCTCGGCCCATCTTTCAGGTAGCATTCGAATCCCGCGTCGATAAAAGTCTTGGTCCTTGGAGGCAATCCAGGAATCGACCCAATTTTTGACTTCTTCGTAAGTACCGAAGTGCTGGTCAGCCAAATCGTGTGCCATTGACCGGAACAAGTGATAGTCGGAAGGGGCAATGTCTGGAGAGTACGGCGGGTGGGATAAAACCTCCCATTTCAGCGTTTCCAAGTACTTTTTCACGACATTTGCAACATGGGGTCGGGCATTGTCATGCTGCAGTATCACCTTGTCATGTCTTTCGTTGAATTGTGGCCGTTTCTCTTTGAGTGCCTTACTCAAGCGCATCAACTGACGTCGGTAGAGTTACCCTGTGATGGTTTCGGATGGTTTGAGCAGCTCATAGTACACAACGCCCAGCTGGTCCCACCAGATACACAGCATCACTTTGGATCCGTGAATATTCGGTTTGGGCGTCGATGACGGAATATGACCAGGCAGTCCCCATGATTTTCGGCGTATAGAATCCTCCCCGTAAGCATCTACAAGCAAACGGTGGGCCTCAGCCGCAGATTTCTTGATGTTGAAGAAGTAAATCATAACCTCCCGAAAATGCTGAGAATTCGGTTTGTAGGTTGCCATGTTTGAGTGCCTATAACTTTATAATGCATACACGTATCCGTTAGCTTTTTTAAATTGTTTACATTGGCAGAGCCTCTAGTTTAAAATGCCACTTTTTTTATTGAGCTAGGGCCACTACTTCGGCCGCAGTGGCTCTCTAAGTAAAACGGTCACTGCAAAGTTGTACTCCTAATAGTTTGAGGTTTCTGGGCATAATTACTGAATATGGTTAAGACAGGTAGCATTTGAGCTGCCTACGACGTTGCCATGTTTGCATAGCCTGATATTTTGTGTGCTTGATTTTCGCAAAAATTCGCGATTAAAAATATTTAACATTTTATAACGATACTATGAATCCTCATTTTCACGGTACATGGGTTAGTTCGATAATTAGTCGTACCGTACCTATTTTTTCAGCCCCGTGGTAGCATTTTTAGCAGATACTAATAATGTATGGAAAAATGATCACGAGTTTTCCAGAAGCGTAATGTAATTAGCCCACGAAATACGTCGAGTTTCCGAATTTTTCTCTAAAAGACGGTACAGTCGATCGTATCCAAACTGCACAGGATGATCACCAAAAGGATTATAAACTTCCAGAGAAAATTTCAGCTCGGTGGTAGCATTTCAATGTAGCGCCATAACAATCTTGAGCTGCACTATACCGCCTTTGCCGTAGGTACGGGGAAACTATGGAAGACCCGTACCGGTTCGGCGGCCGCATATTCTTCTGATTGGGGCGCAGACTCTTACTAAAGTATCTACATGAAGGGATTGGCCTTCCACTCACTGGTTGATGTGCCAGTCACATGGTTAAGCGGTGACCCCTCCGAGTATCGGCCATGCACAATGCTGCTAAACTCGCAGTGCCGCCGGAGCCAAACCTCGATCGCTCGAACGATCGACCAGTGTCGGTACGTTGTGGATTATGTATATAATAAATGATATTATATTTCTCATACACAGCTATACATTTTATATTATACAATACCTTCCCATTATACGTCATGAATGCATAATCCAATAATTCAATGAATACCTGAGCGCGCTAATAAGAATTGCAAGGTCCCCAAGCACTTCTTTCGCCAATGTTTTTCCTCGTCTCGAGAGCGTCTACACCGGCCAATAGTCCATACTGAACGTGAATAGAGAAAGGCAGAAAAATCTGTGAGGGTAAATGTCGGAGATACGTGGTGGATCGGGGATTATCGCGACTGGGTCCCGATTCCCATTGACAGCAATGAAATATAAAAAAGACTGACTCGGTGGATACGTACTCGCGTATGAAAGTTCGTGTGTTGCCTCCAGACCATCCTCGTCACCGAGCACATCCGTCCTTTCTGTTGCCTGTGTCCGCTCTCTCGCCACACCTCTACCACCCGCGGGACGGAATAAATATTACTTTAGCGTTGATCCGACCGCATTGAGGCGGTATATTTTCCAACGATCCAACTCCCTCTTCTATCGATTTTCTCTTTGCTCCCTCAGCCCCTCCTCTTAGCCCTTTAACCTTTACTTCTCCTCTCGCTTTCTCTCCAGGCTCTCCTCATGCTCTCCACACTCGTCGAGTGCCACAAATGCAAGCAGCTCTTAAGTGATCCAGTAGAACAACCCTCGAATGGTTATGTATCGCGCCGTTCTGCAAGTATACACACACACACACACACACACACACGCACGCACGCACGCACGCACGCACGCACGCACGCACGCACGCACGCACGCACGCACGCACGCACGCACGCACGCACGCACGCACGCACGCACGCACGCACGCACGCACACACACATATATATATATATATATATATATATATATATATATATATATATACAAGAGCTATTTATAGGGTCCGTGTTAAACCGCAAATTGCATCGATCCCGACTGCTCGATGTTTTCACCCTACCGATGCATTTTGCGGTGGTCCGCGAGCAAGGTGCCCGGGGCCCAGGAGCTGGGGAGCTTGTGTAACTTCAACGAGTGCATGCCACTACATGCAATTTCAACGCGCTCCCATACGTGATGCACTTGGCGGGATTTCCAGTGGAGGGTATGTGCATGGCGGGTTAGATTGCGAGCAAACACTGCCCCGTGCACTTCCACAATTTCCTCCTTCAAATCGCTCCCCGCACTGCGGCCGTTCCAGGCCACCTTCTGCAAACATCCGGGCAGTAAACACGATGACCAAGGGCACACATGTATTCATATTTTAACCTGCACCCCCGCTGGCACTCGCGACCTTGAAGACGGGCTATCGGGATGGGGCTAGGGAATTGGGATACTTTCGGGCACGAGGATCTAGGGAATCTCTGGAGAGCTTCAAAATTCAGCCGCAACTTTCGTGGGCGTGTAAATGTCACGTGGTCGGTGTCGCCACCGAGGGCGAGAGTAGTATAACAGGACTGATTCTAACGTCGGCGGGAGCTCAGGGGGGAGCAGGGCGAGGGGCTCCAGCGCGGAAAAGCCAAGTGCGTGTGTGTGTGTGTGTGTGTGTGTGTGTGTGTGTGTGTGTGTGTGTGTGTGTGTGTGTGTGTGTGTGTGTGTGTGTTTGTGTGGAAGGAAGGGGGAGGGGGCAAAAAGAATGCTTCGAATGAAATGACAATAAAACGATAGTTTATTAATAATTAAATTGAACAATGACCTTGCATAGTATATATTATGTGTGTGTTTGCCTGTTTTTCATTGTTTCAAATTATTTTATTTTGAATATCCGCAGCGAATCCATTATCCTGGAACATAACAAATCATGCATCTTATTAACCTATCAAAGATAATCATATTTTGAATCACACTAAAGATAATACGAACCATCGACCCAGTATAAGTTCAGGCAGGTGGGGCACGTGTCGCGCATTGAAACTTGGAAGGTCGGCCCGCCGCAGTTGGTACAAAATATCCCCTGGATGTTCTTAAACCGTTCGCTGAAGTGGCCACATCTTTGAATTAGTCGATAAACCGCGCCCCGCATATCAAAGTAGCACGACACGCAAAATTTCGCCCGATCATTTTCGGTGAGATATTCGTAGTTCACACAGCCCATGACGCCCCGGTTCAACCGATTTATTTGCTGCTGGTCCACTATGATTTTACGCACATAATGGACTCCCTTATCTGAGGCATCACCAAATCCACTATCAAATGATTCCGTATCACTGTCCATCTCGGCCAGTTCCATGTCATCATGTGCAAGCACTTCAATGTCCGCCTACTCATCATCGTCATCATCGGCGATATGAATAACGTCTTCGTCTACCCCAACTTCCACTTCGTCGTCATCGGCGATATTCACAACAACTTCCATATCATCATCGACGAGATCGATCACTTCAATTTGGTTCGACATTTTTCTTAACTGATTTTCTGTTTTCCGACTTTTCCACAATGACATCTCGCAGGTTGAAGACTGGAATGGCGAAAACTGCTGTTCTGATCCTTCTTCGGATTTCGATTTTTGGATCCTCATAGGCTGATAGTAGGGTGGGGGATGACCAACAGGATGTGTAAATAGTTGTCAACATTAGTTGGGACTTGTAGAAAAAAAAACCTTGCAAGATGGTACATACTGGCCAAGGATAAACGAAAAGTTTTTTTCCTTAACTATCCCTGTGGGGTGGGCATCTGCTGTCCAGAAAAGTGGGCACTCGTGGAGGTGAAAGCTGGCCAGGCTCGCCAATCATTGACTTTGGCTATCTCTACAGAACAGCGTCTAGGTCATGGAGACTGAACTGGCGCATTATAAAGAGCATCATAGAGTTTTCAATATATATTGCCACGTGTTCCAGTATGTATGAAGTCTGTCACGAATCATAGGGCTCTTCGCAGATCAACATCAAACCTATTCACGTGACACTTGAGGCTATACAGTACTTACCAAATCAGCCATATTCTTAAGGCATTTTTTTTCTTCGTCGACGTTCGAAGCCACCCTCCGAGCATAGGGATGATTTTGGAAAAATAACATTCCGCCAAGTAATGTCTTGGCTATCCAAAACACATAGGCGAAAACGAGGTATTTATTACACATTTTTGTTGCATTTTAGTTTATTTTTAAGTATTTGATTTGATTTTATTTTATTTTTTGTTTGCTCCCGTTGAACCCCGACCGGCTCGTTCTGTGTATGTATTTATTTTTCATGCTTTCCGCGATAAAAGATATCAACGTGATATTAAAAAACTCTGGTGGAGGTGATTCTATTACATTTTCCGAACTAGAAGGGAACGACGAAAATATTTTCTGATATGAGACCATTTTTAATCATCGGCAGCGCTCAAAAGTGTAACAAAGAAAAGTGGCCACACTTTGAATGAAGCAGTGAGTTAACATATCTCTCTGGACAGACTTTTCAACTCGTTAATATGGAGAACAACAATGAACCATCAGAAGAAATCTTGGACAACCAAGTCACGCTCTTAAGTTCGATCGACGACTTTGCTGTGTGGGGGCAACAGATCGTCGAGCTCATCGAAGTACTGAAGACGCAAAGCCGAATTAAGCGCCAACGATTATCAACTAAACATCAATAGTCATTGATAGGCCAAATACCGCATCTGGAAGGATTGAAGTATTCCATGTACAGGCATTTTATGTGCATGTGTGCAGGACACAGCGGTGATGGGTTAATGTGGCGAGCACTCGACTTGAACGCGTAATGGTCTATACTTTAACCCCTGCTCGATGAATTTCAACAACGTGGAAGTCGTTGAGCTTTACGAAGAATACATAATCTTACAATAAATGTAAATAAGTATAAATCAATACGCGTTATATCTCATTGCCATGGGAAATAATGATTATGAGGGCTGCGATTAATGTTCAATCAAGAGATAATACACGTTTCGCATGGGTGACAGTCACAGCTTTATACCCAGCTGAATGAAACAGTGACCACGGATCTTCTTACATGCATTATTCAACGGTATTGAATCTATCGAATATTGGATTCCCAGCAACTATAGGTCAAATTAAAAATAAAAAAATTGTGCTTCAAAACAATTTATCCATCAATGTGTATACCACCGAAGAAGACATTGCTCCGATACGCGTGGCTCAACGTAAGAAGAAGAAAAGCATATCAATTTGCTATACATACAAGATACCGAAGATAATGAAATTGAAAGTCTCTAAAACATCGTCGATCCCCTCATCGATGTCTTCAAACGTATTATGAATATTGTCAAAGAACTCTTGAATATCTTCGAAAGTCTCTGAATGTCTTCGCACCTCTCGTGAATGTCTTTGAAAGTCTCTTAAGCGTCTTCGAACCCCACATGAATGTCTTCAAACGTATTATGCACGCTGTCGAAAGTCTCTTGAACGTCTTCGAACCCCTCATGAATGTAATCAAACGTATTATGAATGTCGTCGAAAGTTTCTTGAACGTCTTCAAACCCCTCGTGAATGTCTTTGAAAGTCTCTAAAACGTCGTCGAACCCCTCATCATTAAAGATCTCTTGAAAGTCTTCGAAAGTCTCTGAAAGCCTTCACACCTCTCATGAATGTATTCAAATTTCTTATGAACGAAATTTCTTTTCGAAAGTCTTTTGAGTGTCTCACGAACATCTTCAAACGTCTCATGATCGTCGTAGAAAGTCTCTTGAAACTCTTTGAAGGCCTCATGCATGTCTTCAAACGTCTTATGAATGTTTTCGAACGTCTCTTGAATGTCTTCAAACATATTATGAATGTCGTCGAAAGTCTGTTGAACGTATTCGAAAGTTTCTTGAACGTCTTCAAACCCCTTGTGAATGTCTTTTAAAGTCTCTTAAACGTCTTTGAACCCCTCATCGATGTCTTTAAACGTATTATAAATATCGTCGCAGATCTCTTGAACGTCTTCGAAAGTCTCCGAAGGTCTTCGCACCTCTCATGAATGTCTTCAAACGTCTTATGAACGTTTTCGAAAGTCTCTTGAATGTCTCACGAACATCTTCAAACGTCTCATGATCGTCGTAGAAAGTCTCTTGAAACTCTTCGAACCCCTCATGCGTGTCTTCAAACGTATTATGAATGTCTTCGGACAAACCCCTCGTGAATGTCTTTGAAAGCCTCTCTTAAGTGTCTTCGAACCCCTCATGAATGTCTTCAAATGTATTATAAATGTCGTCGAAAGTCTCTTGAACGTATTCGAAAGTTTCTTGAATGTCTTCAAACCCCTTGTGAATGTCTTTTAAAGTCTCTTAAACGTCTTTGAACCCCTCATCGATGTTTTTAAACGTATTATAAATATCGTCGCAGATCTCTTGAACGTCTTCGATAGTCTCCGAAGGTCTTCGCACCTCTCATAAATGTCTTCAAACGTCTTATGAACGTTTTCGAAAGTCTCTTGAATGTCTCACGAACATCTTCAAAAGTCTCATGAACGTCGTAGAAAGTCTCTTGAAACTCTTTGAACCCCTCATGCGTGTCTTCAAACGCCTTATGAATGTTTTCGAACGTCTCTTAAATGGATTCGAACATCTTATGAATGTCTTCGGAAGTCTCTAGAACGTTTCACGAACGACTATCGAAAATCTTCGAATGCCTCGCAAACTTCCAACAAAACGATTCACGAACATCTAACGAACGTATACTGATGAATGTCTTTGATTATCATTGGGCGATTCTATTAATTTATTTTCAATCAAATTCCATGCAAAAAAATGAGTTTCACATTCGAAAGTAATATTGTTTTCAGTTGCACAATCCGATATCAGGTGATGCTGACATAACTAAGTACGGGGTGAGGAGGATAAAAAGTACATAATGTTACATTTCTTTTATTTGCATGAATCCTTATGATTCAGCCACTAATTGAATATTTTAAATACATTTTGTAAGGCACAACTGTTTTTATGCTTTTCACATCGTAGAGTAAAACTTCCATCTAATTTACTTGAGACATCCATATCGTCAAAGTCTATATTCAACGACTCAATAAATAGCTCATGTTTCATATTTCTTATATCAGCTAGCCATTCTCCTTTTTCATGATCATTAACATATACGATAGGACACATGTCGCCGTCCGTTGAACCTTCAACTCCAGCTGTTATTGAGCCTTCAGCCATGCTATATGGAACGTTCCCATGTGCCCACTTTAGACCATGATGATTGCGAATCAACCATGATGCTTCGTATCTCGCAGGTTTTGCTGATCTATGCAATTTTACGGATAATGTCGGTGAATGGACAATATTCAACAACGCGATCATGTAAGATTAAAACAATATGCAGTTGTATTCGGTGGTGAATCTTCTTTGCATTCGAACTCTATTCACACATCTACGGTAGCATTTTTTACGGGCTCGTTCTGATGCGATCAATCATTAACCGTGGGAGGGCCGTTACATTAAGACTTGGCGATGGTTAGTAAAGAACGATCACTATTGCAGTCATAATGGTATTTACAAAATCGAGAGTACATATTGAAGAAAATGTCGAAACTTTTTTGAAGTCCAAATTCGAATCATCTTGGGAAAAGAATGCTGAATTGAGATAAAGTTTAGCACTTGTGAGTTTGCAGTCGGTGAATAATATAATGTCCTTTGCCATACATTATCTTTTTTACCAGTCTGCAACGCACCAATTACATATTTTGGTTTCTCTAGTTGGGAGGCAGCTTTTACGGTCCATGAATGTTTCGTTGTGCTTTAAAGCGATGGACAGTCGTATAGATCCCAAGAGCGAAAACTCGTATTCAAGTATCGCCCACTTTCCAATGTTCGAAGTAATGATAATTTATTCATCTCATCTAATATTATGTTGGGCATATGCCATTGTATCTTGAGCAATTCAACTTCTACCTCTAGTGGTTGATGATGACTGAATGCACAATTATTGGCATAGCGTGAAGGTATTAGAATTAACTCACGACGAGCATTAATTTTCGTAGAAAATGTATTTTATGCACAGGACTAGTTTTTCCAGTTCTGTCACAAACTGTGATAGGAAATCGGCGTTGTGATGTGATCGATACTATGATAGCGATTCATCATATGAAAAACATATGTGGTAATCAATAGTAAATGCTTCATGATATTGATACATATCCTGTTCTACGTTCTTCTCATCAGTCTTTGCACACTCTCATCTTCTCTCTATAATTAGTAAAAAAAAACACTCCAAATAGGCATCTACAGTGAATGGATGTGTTGCTTTCCGATTGGAGTTGATGATTTGAAGCCACTTATTGGTATCATTTGATAGTCGGATGGCGCAGTGCTTTATTGGTCCATAATCGATCTCATGTGATTGCAGTTTATCCGTTGATCTAAAGTAATGCAGACATCTGCGAAATAATGGATTGTTGTTTAATTCGTCTAGCACATATGACGATATAGTAATTGTGTTAACTTCACACACTGATGGCATATATATATATATATTTTAATGGCTGCCTCTGTACTGCGCTCACGAGGCTTGACAGGTTCTTTATCTATGTGATATGTCATACATTGTTATCTTCGGTATCTTGTATGTATAGCAAATTGATATGCTTTTCTTCTTCTTACGTTGAGCCACGCTAATCGGAGTAATGTCTTCTTCGGTGGTATACACATTGATGGATAAATTGTTTTGAAGCACAATTTTTTTATTTTTAATTTGACCTATAGTTACTAGGAATCCAATATTCGATAGATTCAATACCGTTGAATAATGCATGTAAGAAGATCCGTGGTCACTGTTTCGTTCAGCTGGGTATAAAGCTGTGACTGTCACCCATGCGAAACGGGTGTTATCTCTCGATTGAATATTAATCGCAGCCCTCATAATCATTATTTCCCATGGTAATGAGAAATAACATTCAACGCGTAATGATTTATACTTATTTACATTTGTTGTAAGATTACGTATTTTTCGTAAAGCTCAACCACTTCCACGTTGTTGAAATTCATCGAGCAGGGGTTAAAGTATAGACCATAACGCGTTCAAGTCGAGTGCTCGCCACATTAACCCATCACCGCTGTGTCCTGCACCCATGCACATAAAATGCCTGTACATGGAATACTTCAATCCTTCCAGATGCGGTATTTGGCCTATCATTGACTATTGATGTTTAGTTGATAATCGTTGGCGCTTAATTCGGCTTTGCGTCTTCAGTACTTCGATGAGCTCGACGATCTGTTGCCCCCACACAGCAAAGTCGTCGATCGAACTCAAGAGCGTGGCTTGGTTGTCCAAGATTTCTTCTGATGGTTCATTGTTGTTCTCCATATGAACGAGTTGAAAAGTCTTTCCAGAGAGATATGTTAACTCACTGCTTCATTCAAAGTGTGGCCACTTTTCTTTGGTACACTTTTGAGCGCTGCCGATGATTAAAAATGGTCTCACATCAGAAAATATGTTCGTCGTTCCCTTCTAGCTCGGAAAATGTAATAGAATCACCTCCACCAGAGTTTTTTAATATCACGTTGATATCTTTTATCGCGGAAAGCATGAAAAATAAATACATCCACAGAACGAGCCGGTCGGGGTTCAACGGGAGCAAACAAAAAATAAAATAAAATAAAATAAAATACCTAAAAATAAAATAAAATGCAAAAAAAATTGTAATAAATACCTCGTTTTCGCCTATGTGTTTTGGATAGCCACGACATTACTTGAGCGCAATGTTATTTTTTCAAAATCTTCCCTATGCTCGGAGGATGGCTTCGAACGTCGAGGAAGAAAAAAAATGCCTTAAGAATATGGCTAATTTGGTGAGTACTGTATAGCCTCAAGTGTCACTTGAATAGGTTTGATGTTGTTCTGCGAAGAGCCCTATGAGTCGTGACAGACTTCATACATACTGGAACACCTGGCAATATATATTGAAAACTCTATGATGCTCTTTACAATACGCCAGTTCAGTCTCCATGACCTAGACGCTGTTCTGTAGAGATCGCGAAAGTCAATGATTGGCGAGTCTGGCCAGCTTTCACCTCCACGAGTGCCCACTTTTCTGGACAGCAGATGCCCACCCCACAGGGATAGTTAAGGAAAAAAAACTTTTCGTTTATCCCTGGCCAGGATGCACCATCTTGCAAGGTTTTTTTTCTACAAGTCCCAACTATGAAAACTATTTACTACTGTTGGTCGTCCTCCACCCTAATATAAGCCTATGAGGATCCAAAAATCGAAATCCGAAAAAGGATCGGAACAGCAGTTTTCGCCATTCCAGTCTTCAACCTGCGAGGTGTCATTGTTGAAGAGTTGGAAAACAGAAAATCAGTTAAGAAAAATATCGAACCAAATTGACGTGATCGATCTCGTCGATGATGATATGGAAGTTGTTGTGAATATCGCCGATGACGACGAAGTGGAAGTTGGGGTAGACGAAGACGTTATTGATATCGCCCATGATGACGATGAAGAGTAGGCGGACATTGAAGTGCTTGCACATGATGACATGGAACTGGCCGAGATGGACAGTGATACGGAATCATTTGATAGTGGATTTGGTGATGTCTCAGATAAGGGAGTCCATTATGTGCGTGAAATCATACTGGACCAGCAGCAAATAAATCGGTTGAACCGGGGCGTCATGGGCTCGGTGAACTACGAATATCTCACCGAAAATGATCGGGCGAAATTTTGCGTGTCGTGCTACTT
>OX101793.1:7378422-7423422 GCA_944452715.1 Ophion slaviceki
AATTGATGAAAATGTATGTACCCAAGATATAGAAGAATTGAGTTACGAATACAAGACAAGAGCTGTAGATTACTGGAGATCCGGGGCAAATGGGAATAGAAAGTTATCATCTGTTCAAACGAAATTCAAAAAGGTGAAATCAGAGCCGTAGTTGCGCCGGTGGGCCCATAGTATAAATAAGGGTGGCACCTACAAAGAAAAGTTAACAAAGATAGCTCACTACACGTTAAACAATTTTAATGATGTTTTGGACAGAAGGCTGCCTGTCCATGATATAGATCTTCGACGATGGGCCTTACGTGCACGAGAAATTGTAGAAATACCAGCCGTAAATTTCCAAGCATCCGCTTCTTGGCTAAGGACATTCAAAAACCAACATGGAATTGTGTCACGGAAGATTACTAAATATGTAACAAAACAACAATTATTAAACGCTGATACACTTCAAAACAAAGCTATCGAATTTATAGAAATGGTGAAAGTCAACATAACCAACGTTGGGGCTGAAAACACATTTAATTCTGATCAGAGTGGATTCAATTTAGAGCTACATACAGGCCGCACACTGACGAAACAAGGGCAGAAATCCGTTGAGGCAGTCGTGCAATCGAAAACATCAACAACACACAGTTATACTATACAGCCTTTGGTTTCTGCCAGTGGCAAGCTTTTGGCACCTATGTTGATCGTTTTAAACGAACCTACCGGCAAATTTGGTTCTCGAGTGGAACAAACTATGTTCAGAGCCGAAAATTTATTTCTATTGGCTTCGAAATCTGGAAAATTGACGACTAATCATTTCAAGCGATGGTTCCAAGAAGTATATATTCCCAATACGGGTCAAAAATCGGTAATACTTCTGGATTCTTGGAGCCGTCAATGTCCAACTGCATTTAAAGAAATGGATATGCAAGGGAAAGATATTAAAGTTTTAACTATTCCAGCAGGTAAATATATTACACGAGTTTCATTAGTTCTGCAGACAATTAGTCCACATGATAATTAGCCATTCCTGCAGGTACAACTGGAATGATACAGCCCCTTGATGTTTATGGCTTCCGTGTATGGAAAAACTTCGTCAAACATTTTTCTGACGCAGTAATATTATACAACTACGATGTCAATCTGCATTTGGGAGACAATATTGTTAAATTACAATCTCTTACACACAACCAGTTTTCTTCTCCACGGTTTACAAATCTTTTCAAATATGCGTGGTACAAAAGCGGGTACGAAGAAGAAAGACCACCAAACTTCGAAAATCCGGTAGAATTTTGCTTTTCACAAAATGTACCGACATGCGATATATGCGGCGAAGCAGCTATTATCACTTGTGCGTGGTGTAAGAAATCTCTTTGTTTCAAACACTTTTATCATGACTATCATTATTGTAATAAGTATAATAAAAAAAAACATTTCCTAAATGAGTAAGCGTGAGAACACTTTTCCGATTGTGTTGTAATCTTCAAAGGCAGTACGTGGCGGGGGAGAATTTCTTCGTAAATATACAATTGTAATCCAGTTGCTTCCCGAAGCACGAAGTCAGTCCGTGATTGCGATCCTTGCCTCTGCCCATATTAGTAGAAAACTGAAGAGTGATTTTGTACAAGTAATTCACGAATTATTGCAATAAACAACACGCCATTTATTGCTGTACTCATCATTATCATCATGAACGTCTAGTAGTCGAAGAATACATGTTTTCCTTCCGAACATTATTTTTATTTCGGCCCGTTCACGAGCTATAGAAAGAACGAAGTTGTTAAGGGTGCATTGACCCCTTAAGAGTGTCGTTCCGCCAAAACGAGAAAATGTGTATCGATTTTTTTGACTGATTGTACTTTCTTTGTAACCCATTTTTATTTCTACAAATTTTCGTCCATGCCGCACGGTAAGAACTTTGAACGTTTGCCGTTCGAGAGGGGGACCGTTGGGGGGGGGAGGGGCTGGAATATTACAAATATGTAATTGCGTCATAACACGAACGTATATTGACGTGAATTTAGACCGAAATGCCAAAAGGCTACCTGATAATACGATGCTCTCGGCAAAAAAAAAACCCTTAATAGTACGAGCCTTGCTTCTGCCCATATGAGTGGGAAACTGAAGAGTGATTTTTCCCAAGTAATTCACGAATTAAACAAGCAAACAACATGCCATTTGTTGCTGTACTCATCATTATCATCATGAACGTCTAGTAGACGAAAAATACAACATTTTTTCCATTCGAAATTTATTTTTATTTCGACAACGAGAAAATGTGTATCGACTATTTTGACTAATTGTACTTTCTTTGTAACCCATTTTTATTTCTAGAAATGTTCGTCCATGCCGCACGGTAAGAACTTTGAACGTTTGCCTTTCGAGAGAGGAACCGTTGGGGGGGGGGGGCTGGAACGTTACAAATATGCAATTGCGTCATAACACGAACATATATTGACGTGAATTTAGACCAAAATGCCAAACGACTAGCTGATTATACGATGCTCTCGGCAAAAAAATCGATGGGCAGTTTCAACCCCTTAATTGTGAGATATCGGAAAAAGAAAAAATCCGTATCCGCACTTTTCCATTTTCTACATGTATGCAAATTTACATCCCAATCGATTAAAAATTCTCGGAGATACGGTTGAAAAAATTGCATTTTTGCAATAAACAATATGAAATTTGTTGCTATCTGCATCATTCTCATCTCCAGTGTATAGTACACGAAAAAATAAACATTGTTGCAATTTGAAGTTTTTTCATATCTCGTACCGTTAAAACGTTATCGACGAAAAACGAAAAACACCCTAATTTTCAAGGGTGCTTTTCAACCCTTACAAATCGGGTTCCGCCGATATAAAAAAATACGTGTCGCCTATTTTTATCCATTCTACAAGCATGCCAAATTTCATCGAAATCAGAGACATAGACCTCGCAACGTTTCCTTGTAAGGAATTTTCTTTCAGTTAACTCAATGCATAGGTCAGTTAGCTTGTTTATTCACCTTTAATTTGGTTTTTATCTCGCTACGTCAATTTTTTTGCTGAGATATCCGACTTCGAATGAAAAAAGATCCTTTTGTCTTTGATCATCGATATCTCAGCAACCAATTATCGCAACGGGAATAGAGGGCAGCTTTGAAAAGTCGAATAAATTTCCTGCCAGCCCCTCCCGTTGATTTTTGTGATTTTTTTCTTCACCCTTAACCGTTTTTTGGTGAAGGACAAAAATGACGTTTTCTGGATTTTCAGTAAATCTACCGCTACGTTACAAATATTGATGCAAAAACTAATGTTTCCGCGTTTTTTTCAGCTCGATTTACTCCCAATACCCCTGTTAGTCTGCAAATTGATTCATCAAACCATTTTCCATCAAAAGTTAATCGAGGTTTTACAAAACAATTAGAGGAACAAGTGTATTATTCCTAAACATCTTGTAATCATCATCAAAATAAAAATACTGATTTTCTTCGATTTTTTTAACAACTTGGCACTAGTTGCTTGTTAAATATAAGAAAAAAATTCGAAAGATTGACATTTTTTTTAGTTTGTAAAATACTTCAGGAAACAATACTGACTCATTTTTTATACGATTCGACCTTTGCGCACTTTAATTTCACTCATCTTTAATTGCATCAATTAAAGTTGATACTCCCAAGCTGAATTTAATAGTCGATCTGAGAACATTTATGCAATTAATTCTCAATATTTTCTACGAAGGTTATTAGGGTTATGGAAAACAATCTTTTTTCAAAAGTAGACATGATAAAAAATTGATAAAAATGAGAGTTTACAAAAATATTAGATTAATTTTTTTTACCAAAACGTAGAAAAAATTGACCATAAAAAGATTAGTTTTTGAAAAAAATCTTCACTGGTTTTTCCTTCCAAACAAGAGATCATTTTTAAAAAAAGTGTTTTTTGTATCCCTAATAATCTTCGCAGAAAATATCGACAGTTAATGGCATACAAGTTCTCAGATCGACTAGTGAATACCGCTTGGGGGTATCAACTTTTAATCAATGCAATTAAAGATGAGTGAAATTATGGTGCGCAAAAGCCGAAGCGTGGCAACAACGAGTCACCATTGTTTCCTGAAAAATGTTACAAATTTACACAGATTAGAATTTTTTTTTAATTTCTCAATTTTTTTTCTTAAATTTAACAAGCAAATACTGCAAAGTTCTGAAAATAGTCAAAGAAAATGGGTGTTTTCATTTTGATCATGATTACACGATGTTTATGAACATTTGTTCCTTTAATTCTTTTGTAAAACTTTGATCGATCGGTCCGGAAAAACGCGTGGATGGATCAATTTGAAAATTTACACGGCTATTGGGGGTACATTAAGCTGAAAAAAAACGTGGCGACATTAGTCTTTCTACCAATATTTGTAATGGAGTAGTAGATTTACTGGAAAACCATAAAATGTCATTTTTTTTCTTATTTTTCATACTAATGTTAATGGTGAAGAAATTATTTTTTTTTCTCAAAAATCAACGAAAGGGTCTTGTACGAAATTCATTCAAGTTTTTAAAGCTGCACATTAAGGCGATGTGCCACATGCCTCCGGCCGCTTCGAAATTTTGACAAAAGAATTCTCCCAAACGGGACAACCGATTGGAATGAAATTTGTTATGTGCATGCAGGACACTTGCTCCGAGGGGATGATGATCTCCGTTATCCAAAATTTCCAAAAAAATGTACAGTTTGTGGTTACCCTGCGAAAAATGGTGAATTATTAACCATTGCATCGCATTTTCGGTAATTTTCTGAGCGCCATCCTCTGGATCATGAAAAAGCACACATTTTAAGCTTTGTTTCGCATGTTTTCATGAACAAATGGCGGAGAAAAGGCATTTCAAAATTTTTACGTAAATGTAGCAAAAATGTATCGACTAAGCTCAAAATATCATGTACCGGAGCGAGCGTTCAGTTCATTCGTTTTCTCACTAGCGGCGCGCAGCTCGCTTCGTTTTTTTTTACCGACCGCGCTCGCCTCCTTCCGGAACAATTTATTTTTGACAGGTCGAAAGCCTGAGCCATAACCTCGCACGTTCGTTTGAAATATATTTCAAACGATGTGTAATAGTGTGTGATAGAGTGGAGTTTGTGTTCGTCGCGTTTTGGTGAGTTTTTATTTGCCGTAAAAAACGAAACGAGCCCGGTGGTAGCGGGCGACGCCTCAGGACGCCGGCACACCACCGAAAAGAAATCCCGACAACGAAGCCCGACAAGGAAATAATCGACGAGAAAACCGCTACAGGCTATTACACGAAGAAGAAGATCGAGGTACATCGTGACAGCGAGAAGCCGAAGGAAAAAAAACCGGAAGTCAAGGTACGTACATGCTATCGTACTTTGGGTACTCAACGGCTTCAGACGAATTGCCAAGGAAGCATCCTTGGCGATACATCCCTTCGCTCGGTATATTCTAATCTGATTCGAACGTGAAATCCTCGTCGATTTCACGTTTGCATCCGTGTGAAATATACTGAGCGGAGATATTCTTTACCAAGGGTGCTTCCTTGGCAATTCGTGCTGCGTCACGAATCGACTCCTGCCAAAGCTAAATTCCAATTCGAGCTAATTTTTCCATTTTCTTTGTACCGAAGCACGAATCGAATTGGAATCTAGCTTCGGCATGAACCAATTTGTGTCGAAGCACAAATTGCCAAGGAAGCATCCTTGGCGATACATCCCTTCGCTCGGTATATTCTAATCTGATTCGAACGTGAAATCCTCGTTGATTTCACGTTTGAATCCGTGTGAAATATACTGAGCGGAGATATTCCTCACCAAGGGTGCTTCCTTGGCAATTCTTGCTGTGTCACAAATCGACTCGTGCCAAAGCTAAATTCTAATTCGAGCAAATTTTCCATTTGCTTTATACCGAAGCACGAATTGAATTGGAATCTCACTTCGGCATGAGCCAATTTGTGTCGAAGCACAAATTGCCACAGAAGCATCCTTGGCGATACATCCGTTCGCTCGGTCTATTCTAATCTGATTCGACCGTGAAATCCTCGTCGATTTCACGTTTGAATCTGTGTGAAATATACTGAGCGGAGATATTCCTCACCAAGGGTGCTTCCTTGGCAATTCGTGCTGCATCACGAATCGACTCGTGCCAAAGCTAAATTCCAATCCGAGCTAATTTTTCCATTTTCTTTGTACCGAAGCACGAATCGAATTGGAATCTAGCTTCGGCATGAACCAATTTGTGTCGTCGCACAAATTGCCAAGGAAGCATCCTTGGCGATAAATCTCTCTGCTCGGTATATTCCAATCTGATTCGTATGTGAAATTCTTGTCGCTTTCACGTTTGAATCAGATTGGAATATACCGAGCAGAGAGATTTATCGCCAAGGATGCTTCCTTGGCAATTTGTGCTTTGACACAAATTGGTTCATGCCGAAGCTAGATTCCAATTCGATTCGTGCTTCGCTACAAAGAAAATGGAAAAATTAGCTCGAATTGGAATTTAGCTTTGGCACGAGTCGATTGGTGATGCTGCACGAACTGCCAAGGAAGCACCCTTGGTGAGGAATATCTCCGCTCAGTATATTTCACACAGATTCAAACGTGAAATCGACGAGGATTTCACGGTCGAATCAGATTAGAATATACCGAGCGAAGGGATGTATCGCCAAGGATGCTTCCTTGGCAGTTTGTGCTTCGACACAAATTGGTTCATGCCGAAGCGAGATTCCAATTCAATTCGTGCTTCGGTATAAAGCAAATGGAAAATTTGCTCGAATTAGAATTTAGCTTTGGCACGAGTCGATTTGTGACACAGCAAGAATTGCCAAGGAAGCACCCTTGGTGAGGAATATCTCCGCTCAGTATATTTCACACGGATTCAAACGTGAAATCGACGAGGATTTGACATTCGAATCAGATTAAAATATACCGAGCAGAGAGATTTATCGCCACGGATGCTTCCTTGGCAATTTATGCTTCGACACAAATTGTTTCGTGCCAAAGCACATATCAAATTGGAATTTAGCTTCGGCACAAACCAATTTGTGCTGAAGCACGGATTGCCAAGGAAGCATCCTTAGCGATGAGTCCCTCCGCTCGGTATATTCCAAACGAATTCGAACGAAAATTCGGCGAAAATTTCATGTTTGAGTCAGGATACGATACACCGAGCGGAGAGGTCTAACGCCAAGCATGCAGCCTTGGCAATTCGTGCTGTGGCACAAATTGGTTCGTGCCGAAGCTAAATTCCAATTCGATTCGTGCTTCGGCACGAAACGAATGGACATTTAACTTGAATAGGAATTTAGCTTTGGCACGATTCGATTCATGCTGCAGCACGAATTGCCAAGGAGGCATCCTTAGCCATAAGTCTCTCCGCTTGGTATATTGCAAACGAATTTGAGTAGAGAGATTCATTGCCAAGGACGCTTCCTTGGCAATTCATGGTTCGACAAAAGTTGCCAAGGAATTTGGCAAGTTCCTTGGGAATTTCCCAAGTTCCTTGGGAATTTATCTCTCCACTCAGTATACTTCTAATTCTAACAAGGGGACAGTACGGCAGTTGGATTTTTGTAATTTTTCGTACTCATGGTACGTGAAGTTCAGAGCTCGAATATTAATATCCCAAAGCAGTTTGACGCCATATTCAGAAATTTTCGAGAAAATTGACTTTGTAGTTTTCGAGCGCACTCTTATCCCACAAAGATGCAACGATATTCGAACCGGGCTCGTGGCGTACCCGGTAGCGCTCGAGTCTAGTAATCGCGGGGTCGCTGGTTCGAGTCTCACTTCGAATTTTTTTTTTTTTTTTTTTCATTTTTTTTAATTCGCATACCTCCGTCATTTAAATATCCCGATAAATTTTTGTTGTATATAATCACATATTATTATATATAATTGTCAATGATAAATGCTCTAATCAACTAATAAAAAATAAGACTTGCATTTATCATTGACAATTATAATTACATATATGTGAATTAGCATAGATTTTATGATTTTTATCCCGGGATTATTTATTTATTTTTTTATAAATAATCACTTATTGTTATATATAAATAATATATGATCATATATGAGAAAATATATAATTATGTATAACTATAATGAATTTTGCACATAAATAACTATATATGGATTTTGTCCATATATAAACATATATAGATATATTATATTAATTATATATAATAATATGTGATTATATACAACAACAATTTATCGGGATATTTAAATGACGGAGGTATGCGAATTAAAAAAAAATGAAAAAAAAAAATCGAAGTGAGACTCGAATCAGCGACCCCGCGATTACTAGACTCGAGCGCTACCGGGTACGCCACGAGCCCGGTTCGAATATCGTTGCATCTTTGTGGGATAAGAGTGCGCTCGAAAACTTCAAAGTAAATTTTCTCGAAAATTTCTGAATATGGCGTCGAACTGCTTTGGGATATTAATATTCGAGCTCTGAACTTCACGTACCATGAGTACGAAAAATTACAAAAATCCGACTGCCGTACTGTCCCCTTGTTAGAATAAAATAAATAAATTTCTATTAATTTACACGACTATAGCTAGAGAAATACGTAGAGGATTGTGAAAATATTAATTTTTGTGTAATTGGGGAGCATTAAACCAAAAACTTAATTTTCGACAGAAAAAAAAAGGACAATAATTTGGTAATAACTAATGTTATAACTAACTCATAGAAAATCCCGTACGTATTTCTCTTTGGAATGTTATTTTAAACATGTACTCAAAATTTGGAGTGAAAATAATGAAAATTTTTTAAGTTATGCTGCGTGCCATTTTGAAAAATTGTGTTTTGAGAAAAACCAGCGTAACGCAGAGTTTCTTCTCCATTCCCTGGTGGACTATGGACAAAATATTTTCGATGAAACGTTTCGAGGAGAATAAGCCACTGTCCGGGCTGAATCTCCGTCGTCTGATGACATCAGCACCGTACCCATACCTTCGTGAGGCGAGCGGTGGACAAAGTGTATATGAATCGTGGTCGAGGTATTTGTTTAAATGTATTAAAACGGACGGTAAGATGTCACCACCTTTCCACAGGGCAAGTCTTTAGCAACTCGGAAAGCCTGAAGTTGAATTGTTGTAAAAAATTATTGAAAACTTTCAATTTTGGGTAAGTCAGCATTTTATTTCAAATTCGTTCGGGTCAAAATGACGCAGTGTGTCAAGGAAGGAGAACACCACCGTCACTGCCCATTTTCGACCGTTTTTTAAAGAAACCAATAAAATACATGGTCAAAAGAACTTTTAGGCTTTACCAGGTATATATTGAAGTATGTAAAAAGAGTTTATTTGTCAAAAGAATAGAAAATCGCGGTGCACGAGTTGCTATAGCACTACTGGTTTTCAGTCAACCCTCTCCATACTGTTGAAGTTTGCATCGTTGGAACGCAACGAAAGCTCTTGCTTACATTTTATTTTTTATATTTTTATTGTTATGGAAAAACTTTTTTTTAAAGATTTATATTGTAGATCGCTAAATAAACATCTTAAAAAATGGTTAGAAGATTTTTGTGAGCAAAGTTTGCCAAAATAAATTAAAGGAATTCACGAATATTAATTTTCGTTGCGTTCCAACGACACAAACTTCAACCTCATACTCTCTCTGCGGAACGCAGTACAACTGTCGTTAATTTAATCCTGGAACTAAGAGCGAAATATTTTCGTTAATTATGTTAGTTTTAGAAGTCAAATACGGGGAAAAATTTCAAAATAATTTTTTAAAAATCGTAACGAGGAAAAAAAGTTCGTGTTTTCGACCATAATTTTGATATACTACTCCAAAAAATTAAAGGAACAGAAAATTTCTTCTTTTTTTGGAGTGTTTTTGAAGCGCTGTATCTATGTGAAAAATGGTCGCATCGAGATAAAAAAAAGCCTTCGAAGCTTCAAGTTTCTAGTTTCACGATTTTTTGGCAACTTTTTTCGCGAGCTGCGGTTTTCGCGCTATCATAAGAATGACGGAGGAAAATAATTGCCAAATTTATTATTATTTTTTTTTTCAAGGGTTCACGGGCTTGTTAATTTTCAAATGTATAGGTCAGTTGGCTTGTTGATTCAGCTTTAATTTGGTTTTTTGTCTCTCTACGTCAATTTTTTGCTGAGATATCCGACTTTAAATGAAACAAGATCCTTTTGTCTTTGATAATCAATATCTCAGCAACCAATGATTGCAACGGGAATTAA
This sequence comes from Ophion slaviceki, assembly GCA_944452715.1. Lineage (NCBI taxonomy): Eukaryota > Metazoa > Arthropoda > Insecta > Hymenoptera > Ichneumonidae > Ophion > Ophion slaviceki. Next base: position 7,388,604 of record OX101793.1, read on the forward strand.
AGGGCAGCTTTGAAAACTTGAATAAATTTCCTACCAGCCCCTTTCGTTGATCTTTCAGAAAAACATTTTTTCACTCTCAACATTAATTTGAAAAAAGGACAAAAAGTGACTTTTTATAGTTTGTCAGTAAATCTACTACTACTTTACAAATATTGATGGAAACACTAATGTTGCCGCGTTTTTTTTTTTCAAGCGTAATGTAGCCCCAATAGCCCTGTTAATTTTCAAATTGATTCATCAAACTGTTTTTCCGGACTGATTGATCAATGTTTTACAGAACAATGAAAGGCACAAGTGTATTGTTTCTAAACATCGTGTAATCATCATCAAAATGGAAAGACCAATTTTCTTCGACTTTTTTCACAAATTTGCACTAGTCTCTTGTTAAATTTAAGAAAAAGAAATTCATAAAAATTCAATTTTTTAAAAATATTTCTTTTAACTTTGTAAAACATTTCAGGAAACAATACTGACTCATTTTTTACCCGATTCGGCATTTGCGCACTATATTTTCACTCATGTTTAATTTCATTCATTAAAAGTTGATAACCCCAAACTGTATTCAATAGTCGATCTGAGAACATTTATGCGATTAACTCTTGATATTTTCTACGAAGGTTATTAGGGTTCCAGAAAACAGTTTTTTTTTTCAAACTAGGCATGAACAAAAATTGAAAAACGTTACAGTTTACAAAAACTTTAGATTAATTTATTTACCTAAGCGTACAAAAAAATTACCAAAAAATATTAGTTAAAAAAATGTTAATTGGTTTTTTCTTAAAAAAAAGATCAGTTTTGGAAGAAAAATTTTGTGAATTTTGTGAATACAGCTTGGGGGTTTCAACTTTTAATTAATGCAATTAAAGATGAGTGAAATTATGGTGCGCAAAGGTCGAATCGTGTAAAAATGAGTCAGTATTGTTTCCTGAAATGTTTGACAAATTTGAAGAAAAAAAAATTGAAATTTTTCGAATTTTTTTTCTAGACTTTAACAAGCAACTAGGTCAAAGTTGTGAAAAAAGTTGAAGAAAATTGGTTTTTTCATTCTGATGATGATTACACGATGTTTAAGAACAATACACTTCTTCCTTTGTTTTGTAAAACTTTGATGAATCGAACCGAAAAAATGGTTCGATGGATCAAATTGAAAATTTACAGGGCTATTGGGGGTACATTAAGCAGAAAAACAACCGGGCAACATTAGTCTTTCCATCAATACTTAAAGGATTGTACATTTACTATAATATATAAAGTAGTAGTACAGTTACTGAAAAGCCATTAAAAAGCCATTTTTTGGTCCTTTTTCAAATTAATATTAATGGTGAAAAAATGTTTTTTTTCTGAAAAACAACGGAAGGGTCGTGTTGGAAATTTATTTAAGTCTTCAAAGCTGCCCGTGCAATCATTGGTTGCTGAGATAACGGTGATCGAAGACAAAAGGATCTTTTTACATTCAAAGTCGGATATCTCAGCAAGAAATTGTCGTGGAGAGACAAAAAAAACCAAATAGAAGCTGAATGAACAAGCTAACTGACCTATATATGTATTTAACTGAAATAACATTCTCGAGCGCGTGGACCCTTGAATAATAACCCAAAAAATTTGGAAATAAATTTTCTCTCGCTATTTTTTATTATTGCGCGATTACAGTAGCTCACAAATTTGTTTTGACGACAGATCTCGAAACTAGAAAGTTGAAGCTTCATAATGCTTTTTCTCATCTCGATGCGACCATTTCTCACATTGATACAGCGCTTAAAAAAACACTTTGAAAAATTGAAGAAATTGGATTGATCGAGGGGACGAAAATTGTTCAAGTTCTGCTGCGTCCCGATTTCCAAAACGTGGTTTGGAGAAAAACGTGTGTGAAGTTAACGGTTAGGCGATAGACCTGAAGAAGTTTTGTTTCCGTAATCTAATGCCACCTTTTGGTCGAAAATAAAACTATTTTTAGTCGGTGAGTTTATCCCCATAGATAATAGGCTTACAAGAGTTGAGAATTGCGACTACCGGCATGGCATCGCCGAAGACGCTTTTCAGCGCCGGAGACACTCCTATAAAAATAGCTCGAAAACCACTTTAAAACTTTTTTTTTCGGCTATAAACGAATATTCATCATATTTTTGGAGGTTATAAGGATTTTTTCAGTGTTTCCAAAAAAAAAAGATTTTTCGAAAATTTTCCACCGGTGTCCCCTTTAAACATATCGCGATCGTAAAATTTCACCGCTCTTCTGTAGGGCGAGACTCCTGCGATCGTCATTGCTAGAAAATTCGACCCTTGGAGGAACCTGCCGAAGATAAATCCCGGCAGAGAGAAAAAAAATTCTAAACGTATTTATTTTAACAATAATTATAATATTTCACCACTCTTTCGAAAAGTGAGACTCGGTCGATCTCGTTCGCTCGCGAATTTGGTCGGCCGAGGCCAACCTGCCGAAGATAAGCCATGGCAGAGAAAAAAATGGCGAACGCAATTGTTTAAACAAAGAGCATTGTAAATTTTTTTAAGTTTCCAAGAATTTTTGAAAAGTGCTTCCAACAAAACGATTTTTCGAAAATTTTACACCGATGACCTCTAAACAATTTGCGATTGTAAAATTTTACCGCTCTTCTGTAGAGCGAGACTTCTCCGATCGTCATTGCTAGAAAATTCGATCTTTGGAGAAACCTGCCGAAGTGAATTCCGGCAGAGAGAAAAAATGCTAAACGATTTTTTTTAGCATAATTAGAAATAATTTAGTAATAATAAAATGTTACCACTCTTTCGCAGAGTGAGACCCGGTCGATCTCGTTCGCTCGCGAATTTGGTCGGCCGCAGACAACCTGCCGAAGATAAGCCATGGCAGAGAAAAAAATGCCGATCGTAATTGTTTAAACAAAGAGCATTGTAAAATTTTACAACTCTTTTGTAGAGTGAGTCTCGAGCGATCTCGGTCGTGACTCGAGATATTAGCAGAGATCAAATTTGTCGACGATAAGCGACATCGAGATGCCAAATAGTCTTTGAGCTTATTTGGTTAAATTAATTAAAAAAGAATGGGAAAATGCTAGCACCCTTCCACCATACGAGTCTCTAGCAAACCCCGTTTGCTAGAAAGTTCAACCATAAAGAAATTTCCACCGACGACCGCCGTCGACAAAAAAATCGATTCGAGGGCATTTGTTTAAACAATGCGCGATCGCAAAATTTCACCGCTCTTCCATAGAGCGAGGCTAGCGATCTTGATTGTTCAAGAAGCTGACCAGCAAAAATGCTGCCAAATATGAACCCTGGCAGAGATAAAAATGCTGAACGCATTTGTTTAAATAATGAGCATTGTAAAATTTTACCACTCTTTTGTAGAGTGAGTTTCGAGCAATTTCGGTCGCTCGAAATTTTGGCAGAGATCGATATCGTTAACGATATCGTTAACGATAAGCGGCATCGATGTTACAAATTGTGCTCGAGCTTATTTGTTTAAATGATATAAATAAGTATGGGAAAATGCCTGAGTCTTTTGGTTGTGGCCATCGTCGAAAAAAATCGATTCGATGGCTGCATATACAAAGTAAAATGCAACAAAGTTTCACCGCGCTCTCCTGCCGAGCGAGCGCATGCTTCCAATACAAGCGTACCATAGTCGCTACGCATAGTTGTATGAATTGTGTGATACACACATAGACGTAAGGTGCTTGCGTACGACCGAACGGCGTGCGAGAATGGATTCGTTCTTTCTCCACGCGGTCGCCGCGGCGTAGCAAACACACACACACACACGCGCGCGCTCAGCGATCGCCGTCTATTTGGCTTCGACTCTTCGTCTCAGTGCGAAGCATCGAGACCGAATTCGCGATCGCTGCGCTGTCCGTCGGTAGCGACTCGTAGCTAAAAACTACGAGCTCTGCGCTACCGACGTAATGAGAGGCCGCGTCGAAATTTTCTGGCGTGTGGCACATGGCCTTAATTTCCTGTGCGATCATTGGTTGCTGTGATATCATTGATCAAACACAAAAGGAACATTTTTTATTATAAGTCGGATATCTCAGCAAAAAGTTGACGTAGAGAGACCACAAAAAAAACAAATTGGAACTGAATAAACAAGCTAACAGACCCATGCATTGATTTAACTGTAAAAAATCCCTTGAAAAAAATAAATTAGAAAAATAATTTTCTCGCTATCTCTTATGATTGCGTGATAACCGTAGCTCACAAAATTATTTTGCCAAAAGATCTCAAACTAGAAACTTGAAGCTTAATAATGTTTTCCTTTTTCCTCTTGATACGACTATTTTTAACATTGATACAGCCCTTCAAAAATACTTTAAAAAGTGAAGAAATTTTCTGTTTCTTTAATTTTTTGGGGTTGGGTAAAAAAAGTGATATATTTTTTTACAATTTTCAGTCAATCGAAAAAAAAGCGCTCGTCCTTGACTGTAACAGCAATCTAAGAAACTACAGTTCAAATTTCAAGTCAACTGGTCGAGCATTGTTTGAGTTCTACCCGTCCCGATATCAAAAACATGGTTTTGAAAAAAACGTGTTTAAAGCCAACGGTTTCAAAGACGCTACAGCTGAACAAGTTTTTTTCCCCGTAATCTAATGCCATCTATTGGTCGAAAATAAAACTATTTTTAGTCGGTAACTTTGTCCCCACAATAGACTTACAAGAGTTGAGAACTGCGCCTACCGGCATGAGACATCGCCAAAGACGGTTTTCAGCGCCGGAGACTGCCTTAAAAAATAGTTCGAAAACTACTTTATAACGGTTTTTTCAGCTACAAAGGAATATGCATAATATTTTTTAAGGTTCCAAGGATTTCTCAAAAGTGTTTCCAACAAAACGATTTTTCGAAAATTTTACACCGATGACCTCTGAACAATTCGCGATAGTAAAATTTTACGGCTTTTCTTCAAATTTTCTTCTGTAGAGCGAGACGTTTCCGATCGTCATTGCTAGAAAATTCGATCCTTGGAGAAACCTGCCGAAGATGAATTCCGGCAGAGACAAAAAATGCCAAACGTATTTTTTTTGCAATAAATATAACATTTTACCACTCTTTCGCAGAGTGAGACTCGGTCAATCTCGTTCGCTCGCGAATTTGGTCAGCCGCAGCCCACCTGCCGAAGATAAGCCATGGCAGAAAAAAAATGGCAACCGCAATTGTTTAAACAAAGAGCATTGTAAATTTGTTTTAGTTTCCAAGGATTTTTTGAAAGTGCTTCCAACAAAACGATTTTTCGAAAATTTTACACCGATCACCTCTAAACAATTCGCGATAGTAAAATGTTACCACTCTTCTGTAGAGCGAGACTTCTCCGATCGTCATTGCTAGAAAATTCGACCCTTGGAGAAACCTGCCGTAGATGAATTCCGGCAGAGAGAAAAAGTGCTAAACGTATTTTTTTTTGCAGTAACAATACAATTTTACCACTCTTTCGCAGAGTGAGACCCGGTCGATCTCGTTCGGCCGCGAATTTGGTCGGCCGCAGACAACCTACCGAAGATAAGCCATGGCAGAGAAAAAATGCCGATCGCAATTGTTTAAACAAAGAGCATTGTAAAATTGACTCGAGATTGTAGCAGAGATCGAATTCGTCGATGATGAGCGACATCGAGATGCCAAATAGTCTTCGAGCTTATTTGTTTAAATTAATTAAAAAAGAGTGGGGAAATGCTAGCACCCTTCCACCATACGAGTCTCTAGCAAACCCTGTTTGCTAGAAAGTTCAACTATAAAGAAATTTCCACCGATGACCGCCGCCGACAAAAAAATCGATTCGAGGGGCATTTGTTTAAACAATGCGCGATCGCAAAATTTCACCGCTCTTCCGAAGAGCGAGGCTAGCGATCTTGATTTTTAGAGAAGCTGACCAGCAAAAATGCTGCCAAATATGAACCCTGGCAAAGATAAAAATGCTGAACGCATTTGTTTAAATAATGAGCATTGCAAACGTTTACCACTCTTTTGTAGAGTGAGTTTCGAGCAATTTCGGTCGCTCGAAATTTTGGCAGGGATCGAAATCGTTAACGATAAGCGGCATCGATGTTACAAATTGTGCTCGAGCTTATTTGTTTAAATGAATTAAAAAACTGGTTGCCTGTAAAGTCGGTATACGGGCGAAGTTTGAACGTGACAACGTCTTTTTCCTGGTATAATATTTGTTGATTTGAATATGATCTATTCGCACAGTGGGAACAAGGATTTAAATAAAAATAACAATTGCACATTTTAATTACAGAAATATATTTGATTTACTTGAACATTTTTTACATATATACCTTATTTCTTAATATTTGTAGATAAAGAACCAATTTGGAAATCAAAACATTGATCCAAGTTGGAGGTTTTAATTCTTGCTGAATCAATTTGAAATTGATTAAAATTTGGAATTTTAAATGATGCAATGGAAAATTAAAACATTCACTAAAATTGGAGGTTGAAATTCTTGCTAAACACAATTAAATTCAAGTTAATTCCGCGCGTGGTGATTGGTCGGTTTGGTTCGTTTGTTTGGACGCATTGTTTTGACAGGTTGGAGGTTATGATTTGTTATTTTAAATGTTTGACTAGCAGTACGCGCTGTTTTTTTTTCTACATCGACTGAATTACGATTGATTGCGGAATGATTTAAACTAATTGTTTACTTAACACTAACATTTATCAATAGTAAGACATAACCTATAAACTCAGTTTCTTAGATTATTCTAACAATTAATCAATCAATCATAGTTTATGATAATGGAATATCAGTGTACAATTATTTACCTTTATTGTTGTAGTTGTTGTAAATGACGAATCTAATCACTCCACAATCACTACAGACACAGCTGACGATACTTTAACCACACGTGTGAACTTGTATTATGACGCTTTCTTTCTTTTGCTCCAGCACCAAGAACGCACGAGAAGGACAGAGACGCAAGCACGCACCGATTCAACGCGCCTAATTCTCGAATGCTGCGCGCGCAGCGCACCGATTATGCTTGAGTGGGAGAGAGACGGCATTCAGCGGTCCGGCGTGCCTCTCTCTCGGTCATGACTCACTGTAACAGACGTGAGCGGGCGTTATATTTTTCCGTGCATGCCACGGAGCCGCATCCTAATTTAAGACGTTGTCACGTCAAAAAGTATGGGGAAATGTCTGAGTCTTTTGGTTATGGCCGACGTCGAAAAAAAAATCGATTTGATGGCTGCATATACAATGTAAAGCGAGCGCATGCTTCCAATACAAGCGTACCGTGGTCGCTGCGCATTGTTGTGTGAATTGTGTGATACACGCATAGATGGAAGGTGCTCGCGTACGACCGAACGGCGTGCGAGAATGTATTCGTTCTTTCTGCAACGCGGTCGGCGTAGCAAACACACACATACAGACGCGCGCGCGCTCAGTGATCGCCGTCTGTTTGGCTTCGACCCTCGTGCCAGTGCGAAGCATCGAGACCGAATCCGCGATCGCTGCGCTGTCCGTCGGTAGCGACTCGTAGCTAAAAACTACGAGATCTGCGCTACCGACGTAACGAGAGGCTGTGTCGAAATTTTCTGGCGTGTGGCACATGGCCTTAAAGAAAAGGCAGGAGTCGACTTTAATTGACCCCAAACCACGCGGCGTAATATAAAATTGGTGGCATCTAAAAGGATACCAGAAGCCAGTGCTCAAAAAACTGCCTTGTGGAAATGAGGAGAATAACATTGCTGTTGTAAGTTCGATTTATTTTTTATGTCTCCTATTGTTTCCCCCAATTGACGTTAGGTCAATTGGTGAAGGAGTGAAAAGCGAAAGAACAATAGTAAATAAAGAAATAAATAATCGCAGGCCGAATATAAAGAAAAATAATGGCATCACGCGCAATTTAATTTGGTGACCTCGCAGCGTCGCTTAGAGAACGGGTGGAAAGTCCAAACGTTAAGGTAGGAGAATTGACTAGCAATAGGGAAACAAACTCATCTGAAGAGCTTGATAAGACACGGCCGCAAGGAACGGAACACCAGGTGATGACCGTCAAACAACTAACGGAAAGTTTAGAATTCGTCACCGAATTCGAAGGAAACAATGTTTTCGAAATTAAATCAATACTGGAAGAAATTCCGGAAACCCAAAAAAATGGCCATCAGGATAATAATAGAAAAAAAGATTAGAAGTGCGCGAAAAGCAATTGACGGTTACGATATCCGAACAACAGAAGACTTGTTCCATGTGCTTCGTAACAATTTCGGGAAGAGCAAATCTTACGGAATAAGTTTGCTTTAGAGAAGTCAATGTCAACAGAACGATAAGACCGTGAACACCTATAATGAAAGATTCTCAGAGTGACACCTAAACGTAAAACGTACAGTGACAAGTAATTCGAATCTCAACCCGAATCATCGATCGATAATACTCTTAAACGAAGAAAAACAAGGACCGGCGCAATTTAATCAAGGGTTGTTGCCGAACATTCGTTTATTCATCAAAGCAGGACAATCAGAAATAATTAAAGAGGCGAAAACTCTTGCTCTTGCGACCGAAAAGGAGGAGGGAATGTCCCACATTTTATCCACAAAATCTGCCATCACAAAGTCGATGAATCCGAGGAAGTTCAGCAACACTCAAAGTTTCGTGAAGAGAAATCCGTACGCACCGACTGAAGAAAGACAAAAATGTGGACGCCATGGATGCGGCGACACGGGTCATTCCATCAGGAATTGCACAAAGAGGAACAACTGCCAATCTTAAAATTGTCTATCGCGGCAGACATCAAATGTACCACCGAACAATATCAAGTTTACCGAATGTCAAGAAACCGGCAAAATCCCGGAGCAGCTTCTTGCTTAGGACCATAGCACTTATGGAGCACGACATCAGTGCTTCTTGACAGACACAAGAGCGGCAATGAACGTGATAAAATAGAGTACGTCTGGACTACCGGCAAGGAAAACCTTTGCATCGATAACCTGAATAAATCACACTCCTGTAAATTGCAATCAAGAATGCAAAATTACTATGAATCGAGTCCCGCAGATATAAAGAAAATACGTGTCGCCTATTTTTACCCGTTTTACAAGCATGCAAAATTTCATCGAAATCGGAGAGATCGACCTCCCAGCCTTTCCTTGTTAGTGATCCCGGACAAGTTCCCTCTTGAGGAAGATGGAATCGCGAGTCGACCCTTTTTGACCCAAGAAGACGCGGCAATTTATATAAAACGACATTATGCAATGGAAACTACAATATGCAATTTATATGATACTACAATGTCCAATGAAAGTTGCTCAGAATAAAACATGTTTAAGTTAAACATATCATTTTCAAATAATTACCCTCTGTCACGAAATCAGGAATTGAAAGAAAACACTCTAACCAAAAACATAATCGGGCGTGTATACACGGCGTATTTTCTACATGCAGACAACGCGGGTTTACGGCGCATTTTTCAGTCCAAAAAGCAGATTGTGTATCGCACATCGCGTGTGTATCCCGTTAGTATCGCGTCGTCTACGCGTAGAAAATACGCTGTGTGCACAGGCCTTTAAGTGCAAGAGACCGCGATCACATTTGGGAAATTATCGATTCGTATCAGGAGGTTTTCTACCTACCCGGTGACCCATTACCATGCACGAGTTTGGCCGAGCACGCAATCGAAATGACTCTCCAGGTTCCGGTTAACGTCAAACAATATCGACTTCCACCAGCACAGCATGAAGACATTTTAAGACAAGGAGATGCGCGAAGAAAAGTCGTCCCAAAATCAAACTCCCCATACAATTCACCACTGTGGATTATCCCAAAGAAGAAGTACGTGTCGGGAAAATAAAAATGGAGGGTGGTCGTAGACTTTCGGAAGGTGCATGAAAAAACTTTGCAAGATGCCTACGCATTGCCAAACATTGAAAAAATTCTAGGTTAGTTGGATAACGCCCGATATTTCTCAGCGTTCGATTTGGCTAGTGGATTTCACCAAATCCCAATGAAGGAACAAGATATAAAGAAAACAGCGTTTAGTACGCCTCAGGGGCATTGCGAATATCTAAGGATGCCCTGCGGTTTAAAAAACGCTCCCGCAATATTCTAGAGAATGATTGACAGTGCGTTGAGGAGATTACTTAGTGATGCTTGTTTCGTTTGCCTAGACGATGTTGTGATATACACTACAGGAAACACTCTGAAGGAACACAATGGAAAATTGCACGCGTTTTTTAAAAGAATCAAAGAAACGAATTTGAAGCTCCAGCCCGATAAGTGCGAGTGCCTGCGACCGGAATTACAATATCTAGGTCGCATTATTACTGAAGGCGTCAAATCAAATCCAGATCAATGTAGAAGTGTTCTAGAATTTCCAAAACCGTAGATTGTTAAAAACGTCCGTCAATTTCTGGGACTCGCAGGGTATTATCGGAAGTTTATAAAAGATTACAGCAAAAAAAGCCAAAGCATTGTCGGAACAAGAAAAATCCTTCATAACTTTCAAAAGGGAAGTATGTAAAGAATCGATATTAGCATATCCTGATTTTTCTAGATCATTTACGTTCACCACCGACGTTCAGATGTTGCTCTAGGAGGAATGATGTCTTATGAAAAGAATAGGAAAGAACATCCGATTGCCTACACGACACCCGCTACGTGAAAAATAAAAATTTAGTAGGTATGTTTTGGTAGTTATTGAAGTCCTAGGAACCTTGAAACGTATTCACAACCACCATATTTAATTTGAAAACACTTTTGAATCGTCAAAATCTGAATTGAATTAGGTGTAAAACTAGTGTTACACTATGCCGCAAAGGGTTAATGAGTGCTATTAGGTTGATAAAAGAAGAAAAGGCTAATGAGCAAATGCCCATTCCCGTCCACGATGGTTTCCAATATTCAGAAGTAAGTGACTGTAAGAAGATGTGGAGAAGTAATATGGAGAAGTAAGTGACTATTTTCAATATTCAGAAGTAAGTGACCTAGCTATTACCGTTATAGGGTATCTTTTCGTTTACGTTATTAAAATACCGATCCCCGAAACCGAAAACTATAAAGGTCTGCATAGACTACGACACTTATTGCGACACAAATATCTGACACTAATGTCCGTTCTGTTCACACATAAGACGGTTTCGGTGTCCCAGAAAGTGTCTGTACTGTGATGTCGCTACACAAGTGTCTCAGATGTTCACACACAAAACTACTGACACGTCTGCAGTACCCGCTCGGACGCCATAGAGAAATGCCGTGCGGTGGCAGCCGTAATTATGTGCGCTGTTATTAAGGGGCTATACCAGTGTGACACTTTAAAAAGATCAATTTTTTTGCGTTTGTCGACAGTTTATTCTTTCAAGAATATCATTATCATTTATATTATATACATCAATATCATTTTACCTTGCAAAAATCGATAGTTAAGTCTTTGAACGCATTTTTCTCGAAATGAGATTTTGTTAAATTTGGTGACATTGTAACTCAAAGAGATCCGATTGACTTGAAATTTGAACTGAGTACTCTTGAATATATTTACTTTACAATGACGTAGGAGATTTTTGATTGCATGAAAATTGACGATTTGGCATTGAAAAAAAAAACGATCATTTTATAGGCAAGAAAAGAGACTTTTTTCATAATTACGTCATTTTGTTAGATTTTGATATTTTTTAAAATTCTACGTCATTGTACAGGAAATACCTTCCCGTTTAACGACATTTTTTTCCTTTTTCGGTTTCAGCTACGCAATCAGCCGGAAACATGTCAGCAGTGGAGGAACATTTTTTTTGCGCCTGCGAAGGCAACGCATAAGTCGCTTGGATTTCAATATTTTTCAATGAAAAAATTATGTAATATAGGTCAAATATGTTTTTAATTTTCCAAAACATTTAATTGAGTACTTTTCTTCCAAAAAAATCCTGAAAATCACCCAAATTTCCAGCATTCACACTGGTATAGCCCCGTAAGCTGTGTTCTTAAATTATGATTTTTTCTGCCGACTTCAGCCGATATTGTGCCAAACTCTTCCGCTCAGTATTGAAGTGCTGCCTGTTTTTTTAACTCAATTTTTATAATCAGCACAACATATATGCCACAGTTCAGGCAGTCCTTCTACAAGAGATATCAAATTTTCAATGCTCTCCTTGCTCCACGTAATGGCCATTTTTATTTAACGCGGGTCGCGCGTGTCTGGATAATTTCGCGCCGGTTCGAAAACTTGAACACTGCGGCAGACACTCCGGCACAACCTGTTCACACGGCGCTCGGCGCGACACCTCGCGAGATGTCGCAATAAATGTCGTGAGATCAGACAGTGGGGTTCACACACAGACACTCGATGTATACATTGAGTGTATACACCAAAGTGTAGTGTAAACCTACCTTAAGGCATGTAGAGTAATCCCAGCTCCGAAACTAATTGAAAACAATATAATTGCTTACATATCCAACCCATAAGATTACATTATCACTAATGACGAAAAATTGTCATATACTTCGAGTGATGAACGTTTTTTTTGAATATTTGCAAGATACACCAATATCGACATTCTTGCAAAACAGTGAATCCGAAATATTATATAAAAGCGCATGATACTAAAGGGTGTCTCAAAATGACCTGAAAATTCAAAGTGCGCGCCATTTATTTTGTGGGGAACATAGAGTACTAATCTTCGACAACTGGCATCAGGAAGTATTGAGGTTTAGTCATTCAAAATTACACGATCGAGCAACGCATAGAAATGGTTATTTGCTGCATTGTTACTGCATAGCTATTGCAGACGAAGTTTCATTTGACGCTATTGGAATTCGTCCTTTGGGGTTTTCTGAAAGGAAAAATGTATGCCAATGATCTCCAGACCATTCCAGAGGTCAAGAAAGCAATTGGACGCACGATCAATGAAATTAGTCCGCAATAATGCCAAAATGTTATTGAAAATTTCATCAACAGAGTGAACGTTTGCAAATAGGGACGAGGCGGCCATTCATCGGATATCGGGTTCCACATATAACCTCCATATTTGAACCTTATATTAAGATAAAAATATTCGTACTGTTCAAACAAATAACATGTTTTATTAATAAATTTAAATGTCAGGCCATGTTGAGACACTCTATAGTTTAAGTAAAATCGTGAATGAACCACTTAAGCTAAGCAAAGACGATTGTACTGTTAAGGCAGCTTGCATAACTCATACTATGTGGGTCGAGTTTAAAAGTATTCGAATAATCTACAATGATGAAGTAGAAGAGAAAATAATAAATGGAACAAAAGTTCATTGGCTTGCACCTGGATCTAATGCAGTAACTAACGATGTTACACTCAACTCATATATAGAAATAGAACACGATAAAAACAAAACATTCACTCTGATAACTTATAATTTTAGTGATCACTTTGAAATCTTAAGGAACCCATCTTTTAATTTAAGTCTTGCGAAAATGCGTGAAATTGAAACGCCTGATGTAAAAATTGGTGATCCCACTCACTACGGCATCAAATTCAGTGATCTTAGGAAAGAAATAGAAGAAATTTGAAATAATCGAAAAATGAAAACTTTTCAAGAGATTTAAGTAAAATGGTTCTGGCACATTCATTATGGGGTAGCCGCAACACTGATATTGTATTTACTTATTAAGTTGAGAAACTTGAAACTTTTGAAATGTGACTCAAATAAATTAGCCGGCACATCTACTTACCGGCACATCTACTTATCAGAGTGCCTTTTGGAGGAACAAACTGACCATAATACTTTTCGAAACATTATGTCGATGAAATCAGTTTTGCATATCGATTTAGTATCACCCAGTTTATAAATAGAGCCAAGCCCACACGCCACGTCAAAATACCCATCTCAATTGAGAAAGGAAAATGTAAGACACTCGAATTTACGCATTTCAGAATTTGAACATAATCAAGACGTTTAGAAATTATAGGAGTCATTCCTTTATGTAACGTTGTAAATGGAACTTCGCATCTACGGCTGGGGGTGTTATGCCAGTCGGCCATAGCTACCTGAGAATGCACCTCTATCCCTCTGCTCTAGGTAAGCATTCGTATTTAAGAGAACACTCTCACGCTAGGGTTGCTGCCTCAACCCAGCGACCGGACCGTGAGAGTTTGACCGCGCTGCGTTTGACCATCGCGCGTTATACCAGGTGTGTAAGTATGAAACCGGAATTTTTGTACAGAAAAAACACGTTTATTGTAATGATATGATACAAATAACTCGAGATGGCTTCTCGGGTCACCTTTAACTGATCCGCCAGTTGTTGTTGTGTTTGAGCGTCGTCTTCATCCAACAAGGCTTGCAGGTCAGCGTCTTCAAACTTTTTCGGTGGTCTTCCACGTTCTTCGTTCCTCACGTCAAAATCGCCATTTTTGAACCGTTTGAACGACTCGAAACACTGTGTTTTACCGAGAGCATGCTCACCAAACGCCTCCACAAGCATTCGATGCGATTCGGCTGCGGTTTTCTTCAGATGAAAACAGAAAAGTAGTGCTGTCGGCAAATCGTAATTTGTTGGCACAAAACTCGACATATTTATCTCTAATAAACTAATGCTACTGAATGAAACTCGTGTTATTGTGAGTTGGAAATCTTTGTCGGATATCAATACAATAACAAGACACCGCTGACGTGATGTGTCGGTAACTGCATCGACATCTAGCGCCACCTATGGGCAAATTCCGGTTTCATACTTACACACCTGGTATTCGCGGAGAGGTATATCACTAGCGCGGAGTGCTACACTTATCATTGAGGTATTTTTTTAGGTTAGATACTTGTAACATGCTTTCATTTAACTTGACTTTCTGTGAGATGCAAAACAGAAAATCGATATTTCACCCACTTCCCGATTACTTAGAGCTCTGAAATTTTTCTAACAGGCATCTAAAAGATGACAATCAAGATTCAACTTAAAAAATATCCATAAAATTGTGACTGTGTTTGCATGTCAAAAGTTTATATGCAGCAATAAGTCGTAAGTTCAATCCCAATTACAGTCTTTGTTATTTTTTACACGCATTCCATGTTCCTAACGTATAAACTCGTAAACTCGTAAACTACTAGTAACAACTAACTAGTAAAATCAATTAAAGACGAACAAATAGAAAATAATTTGTTGGTAGAAAAATATTTTTTCAAAAACAAACTTTCATTTAATGTACTAACAAGTAGAAAATAATTTTTCCTTACCAAGTGACCTATATGTGACTATAATTAAAAGCTCGGGGCCCTCAACATTTAGGCATATAATCTCAAATTTACATAAATCCGTTAACATATAAAATGTATTTAATTTACTGTAAAACAACCTTAGATTTCTTAAATAACAATCCTGAAACTTAGTAAAAACGTGTAATAATAATTGTTCTAATTACTATTGTGCCAAATTAAATATGGTAAATGAAACTACATTGATAACATTTATTAAACATTTAAAAAGATGAGCACCCTAAGCTTTCGTTTGTAGTCACATATAGTTGACTTGGTAAAAAAAATATTCTCTACTTTTTAGTACATGAAATAAGAGCTTTTTTAAAAATATTTTCTTTACATATAAATGTTCAGTTTTCGTTACTCCTTCGACGCGGAACAGTCTTGAGAGACACCAAATAGTGAAGTTGAAGTAAAAGAATGGAGAAATAAGTTACGAAGTTATTCATTCATAAACTTGATAAATAAAGACTAATCGGTTATTTTAAAAGAAAAGAGAGGAGTCGGCTTTAAATTACCACAAACCATGCGGTTTATATATATATATATATATATTTTAATAGGGACATTCTTTTTCTTTCCCACGGTCTCTTCTACACCACGACTTATCGTTTCCCGAATGCTCGGCACCGTGTCCTTCGAATTTCCCAGGATGCAGATTTTGTCGACTGCATTCCGATCCTCTCCCACGCAGCATTTTCGTGACTATTTCCCAAATCTTTTCCTATGGCCTTTTTATTGGATACTCCCCACGGACTTACCTAACAAACGCAGCTGCTTTTCCTAGAATCCAGAGTCACACGTGTGCTCATTTTCCCTCGAAGTTTCCAGGCGTTTCCCCCGAAATTCCTTCCCACGGTATAACACTTTTCTACCCGAGAATTCGCCTATAAAACCCCCTCCGACACTAGAAGAACGGTCAGTCGATATCCGAAACTCTGTGCCACACTATGTGTCTTTAATTTTATAATAAACGTCTCAAGCAGTTAATTATTGTGTAAACCGAGTTAATCGCCTCCTACCATCGAGTTCTGCAGCGAAGTCAGCACCTTTACGAAACATAAAAACTGAGTCCCCGACGACATCACAATTTGGTGCTAAGTGTGGGGTTGCTGGCTTTCCAACGCTAGGAACATAGGACCGATCAACGACACGACAGTCTGCAAGAGACAAAGAACTAAGGCTGGACACACATAAGAAATCGGTGAGTAATAACTCATTTACTCAATATCGCGAACCTTCGATCATTACCACCGATTCGGATACAGACTCTGTCATGACAAACGAGATGTCGCTATCAAACGTCAACGCAACAATAAAATCCGCGATAAACAAAATGTTGGAAACAAATTCACAAATGGAAAATCAGTTGTCGCGAGCTGAAAGTGAAACCTCGGAAAACCATCTCGAAGAATTAACACCTAAAGAGGCATTAGAACTCATCAAAGATTTTGATGGAAAAAATATTGGGGTCGAAACATTCATTGCCTCAATCCAAGACGTACGTCTGCAGGTATCTCGGACAGAATACCTTCGTAGACTCATAATCGCAAAGAAAATAAACGGAGACGCGGCAAGGGAAATCCAGAAGTAGGAAACAGATACCTACGAAACATTTTACGAGGGTCTTCGGATACTCTACGGGAATTTACAACCGGTTAGTGTGTGGCGAGACAAACGGGCACCAACGTTTCAGGGCAAGTCGGAATCACTTTCGAAATTTACAAATCGGTTTTTCGAAATACAGACTCAAGTGTTATCAGTCCTCGCGAACTCTACAACGAATGAAACAAAACGAAGATTCGTAATAGAATATGAGCGTGAGCAAGGCCTTGAGCAATATCTGTTGGGCCTTAGAAAAGAAATCTCGACAGAAGTACGCGCGCAAAAACCTGAAAACATTCGAGCAGCTATAGCCACGACCCAGGCAGCTGAGGCTTACGATTTCACGCGAGAAATGATGACACGAAACCTTAACATCGGGGAGAAAGAACGTAGGTGGAATGACCCCCCATAAAGTTTATTCAAGTGGGCCCTCAACTGTCCCACCTTCACAACGTACACCAATAACTTGTCGCTACTGTAACCGGTCAGGACACGTTGAACGAGAATGTCGAAAAAAATGTATGACCCACAATCACCATGTCAACAACAGTCGGGTTTTCGAAACAGCTCAATTCCACCGCGACCTCCCATACACCAAGCCGTCAATCACATATCAGCGGAAGAAACGATAAAACCAACCTACCGAACAAACATCCCCTGAATCAATGCCATCAGACCCGGTAAACGAGTGGTCAAATTATGCACAGAGCCGGCAACAAGAATGGGAGAATTCCTACTTGACACTGGATCTGCGATAAACTTATTGAAGGAACACATGCTGACAGCCTCATCCCAAATCAATAGGAAACTGAAAACAGAATTTACAATGGGCAACGACCTGCACAAATCCCTTTTTACTGCGAGACAAGACTTCATGGGGAAAACACATATCTTTCACGTAAGCCCGAACAATTTCCCGTTGGAAGAAGATGGATTAATTGACCTTCCCTTTATGGAGGAATATCAGACGCTTATTGGTATAGGAAAAGAGCATTTCCTACAATTTAATGAAAATCGATTCGAATTCGAAAAATCAACGAACGTTATCGTCCCACCTAGGACCATATACTGGATAAAGGCCGTAACTAATATCGCAAATGGGCCAGCTCTCACAGCTGGGACTTTATCTGTGGACAATATGGAATCGGTAGTGCCTTGCGTGTATGAAGCCAAGGACTATCAAGTTCGAGTGCCGGTAATAAACGACTCGGAAGAACCAATCATGGTTACATTGAATTTACTGCGTGGCATCCCTCTAGAGGAATTTAGCCAATTCTCGAAGGAGGCACACCAAGATGCAACTTCGAGCGCAGTTCAAATCTATCACATAGAAAATATAAATTCAGCGGAACGCCTCCGCATGCAGCGAGAAAATGTACGCCTCGAACATGTGCCGCATGAACAGGCAGAAAAACTATTGGACATTATCTCATCCTATCCAGACGTATTTGCGTTACCTGGTGACCCATTGCCAGGTACGAAAGCGGTCAAACACCACATCATCATCAGCGATGACGTACCAGTGAACGTCAAACAATACAAGTATCCTCCCGCTCATAAACAGGAAATCGACAAGCAAGTGAACGAAATGTTGGAGAAGAAACTCATAGAAGCAAGCGACTCACCATATAACGCACCTTTATGGGTTGTTCCAAAGAAAACCGATGCTTCGGGACAAAAGAAATGGCGCATAGTGATTGACTTTCGTAAATTAAACGAAAAAACAGCCCACGATGCTTACCCACTACCGTGTATAGACGAAATCTTGGATCAATTGGGACAAGCGAAATATTTCTCCGCTTTTGATTTTGCGTCCGGTTTTCATCAAATACTCATGGACGAAAGAGATAAGCCAAAAACCGCATTTTCCACGCCCAACGGTCACTATCACTACAATCGGATGCCATTCGGCTTGAAAAACACACCTCCAACGTTTCAGTGGATGATGAACAACGCGTTACGCGGACTCATTGGCAACGCCTGTTTTGTTTATTTAGATGACATAATTATTTATGGTAAAACGCTGGAAGATCACAACAAAAAACTAATCGACGTATTGAGGCGGCTCCGGGAAGCTGACCTGAAACTTCAACCAGACAAGTGCGAATTTCTGACAAGGGGACAGTACGGCAGTCGGATTTTTGTAATTTTTCGTACTCATGGTACGTGAAGTTCAGAGCTCGAATATTAATATCCCAAAGCAGTTCGACG
The DNA here is from genome assembly GCA_944452715.1 of Ophion slaviceki. Lineage (NCBI taxonomy): Eukaryota > Metazoa > Arthropoda > Insecta > Hymenoptera > Ichneumonidae > Ophion > Ophion slaviceki. The sequence continues at coordinate 7,407,563 of OX101793.1, forward strand.
CCATATTCAGAAATTTTCGAGAAAATTTACTTTGAAGTTTTCGAGCGCACTCTTATCCCACAAAGATGCAACGATATTCGAACCGGGCTCGTGGCGTACCCGGTAGCGCTCGAGTCTAGTAATCGCGGGGTCGCTGGTTCGAGTCTCACTTCGAAATTTTTTTTTTTTGTTTTCATTTTTTTTTTAATTTGCATACCTCCGCCATTTAAATATCCCGATAAATTTTTGTTGTATATAATCACATATTATTATATATAATTAATATAATATATCTATATATGTTTATATATGGACAAAATCCATATATAGTTATTTATGTACAAAATTCATTATAGTTATACATAATTATATATTTTCTCATATATGATCATATATTATTTATATATAACAATAGGTGATTATTTATAAAAAAATAAATAAATAATCCCGGGATAAAAATCATAAAATCTATGCTAATTCACATATATGTAATTATAATTGTCAATGATAAATGCAAGTCTTATTTTTGATTATCTCTTGCTTGAAATTGCGAATAGGCGACGTAAAAATATCCAGTAATAATATTTACATAAACTCCCTTGTAGATTAATAGGAATATAAATAGAAGAATAAATGTTGAAATATGTGAATATAACGCTTGCTTCGGCAACCGTCGATATTGTGAATAACAGTTCTGCGTATACAGACAGAATAATAAAGTATTCAATTCCTTACCCGACGTTTTTCATTTTCATCCTAAAAATGTTGTTGGTTATAAATATTGATACTTGAAAATGTATGTTTATAATCAAGAGATAATTAAAAATATGACTTGCGTTTTTTCATTTAAAAAAAAATGAAAAAAAAAAAAAAAAAAAAAAATCGAAGTGAGACTCGAACCAGCGACCCCGCGATTACTAGACTCGAGCGCTACCGGTTACGCCACGAGCCCGGTTCGAATATCGTTGCATCTTTGTGGGATAAGAGTGCGCTCGAAAACTTCAAAGTCAATTTTCTTGAAAATTTCTGAATATGGCGTCGAACTGCTTTGGGATATTAATATTCGAGCTCTGAACTTCGCGTACCATGAGTACGAAAAATTACAAAAATCCGACTGCCGTACTGTCCCCTTGTGAGACCAAAACTGGAGTTTCTCGGTCGTCATCTCAGAGAACGGCGTTCAGCTAAACCCCAAGAAAACAGAAGCAGTTATGAATTTTCCAAAGCCAAGCGATCCGAAGGAAATAAAACAATTTTTCGGGCTCGCCGGCTACTATAGAAAATTTATTAAAGAAGTCAGTAAAATCGCAAAACCACTGACAGAACTACTGAAGGAGGACAAAGAATGGATCTAGACCGACAAAGAGGAACAAGCCTTCAACTTACTAAGTACTGCATTGACTACAGCATCTGTTCTACAATATCCGGACTTTCGTTTTGACCACGGATGCTAGGAACTATGCAATAGGAGCAGTCCTATCTCAAGGCACCATCGGAAAAGACCGACCTATTTGCTACGCCTCTCGCACTTTAAATAAAGCCGAACAGCGTTACTCAACGACAGAGAAGGAAATGTTGGCAATATCATGGGCCGTAAAACATTTTCGTCAATACGTTTATGGAAAAAGGTTCCAAATAGTCACAGACCATAAACCTCTTATATGGATCTTGAAGGCCACTGACCCTCAGACCAACAGCCGACTGATGAGACTTCGAATGAAGCTAGAGGAATACGAGTACGATCCCGTAAACAAAATAGGATCTCTTAACATGAATGCAGATGCGTTATCACGAATTTATGCGGTCACTACTCGAGGGCAATCTCGTGCGAGCCCCCAGTTGAGTGACGAGGAAAACGCATCGGAAGTCATTGACGACGCTACGCCGGAGGAAGAAGAAGCTGAACAACAACTAGAAAACACCAAAGATGAAGAACCTCCTTTATACATTGAGTTCGAACTCACGACAAGTAGCCCTTGCGTAACAGAGATTACAGAAAAAACCCCACCTAAGGACATCCCGACAATTAAAATAACAGATTTTGCCACAGAGGCTGAAGAAGGATTGTACATGGACTTCTCAAACGAAGAAATAGAATGGTTCAATAATTTATCTAAAGCCCTACAGAAGATTGTCAAACCGACAAAAGTATATCTGGGATGCGAATATTTGAACATTCACCCAGCGACAAAGATCAGACTTAAACAAATGATTAATTTTATTTGGTCAAGAAGAAAAGACCGCCCTTTACTTTACGTGTACGATGCAGAACCATACGAAGCAGGTACCGAGGAAGAACGACTCAATATCATAAAACAATACTATGGGACGACGGCCACAGGACACTTCGGAGTAGCCAAAACTCTCCAGCGGGTGAAGGCTATTGCTACCTGGCCTAACATGCAAAAAAACATTGAAGGCTACATAAGGAAATGCGACACGTGCCAGAAAATCAAGCTCGTAAGAATACGATCACAAGCAGTAGCTGTTATAACGGATACACCGGAAAGACCAAACGACAAAATAGCTCTTGATCTTGTCGGACCAGTACCTGAATCCGAGGAGGGTCATAAATACATCATGTCTATACAGGACCAGTTGACAAAGTACATAACTCTTATACCGTTGAAAACTCAAGATACTCAAGCCGCGGTAAAAGCGCTGATTGAACATTTTATCTACATCCACGGTGCCCCTAGGAAGATTTTGACAGATGGAGAACGGAATTGTATCAGTCAAACATTTAAACATTTAGAGAAACTTTTTAAGATTGACCATATGACGACTACATCATTTCATCCACAAAGTAACGGAAGCCTTGAAAGAGCACACGGGCCTATCAAGGAGCAGATAAAAGCACTTATTTACGACAATAGAGAAGACTGGGACAAGAAATTGAAGTTCGTAACCATGGCATACAACAGCCAAACACGAAGGAACAAATCTAACACCTTTCGAAATGCAGTTCGGTCGCAAACCGAACATTCCTAATAATCTGCCGATTCATCGAACCAACGTTACCATCGATCAATACTTTGAAGGACTTCGAGCGGATCACGAGCGTATTTTGAAGCAAGGACGCGATTATCTCTTTCATTCGAAAGAAAAATATAAATCAAACCAAGACGCACACATCTGCCGACCTTCTTCAGTATTTGAAAAGGGAGATGAGGTGCTCGTAGCACGAGGACGAGACAAATCTCCCCTTGCTCCGAAATGGGAAGGCCCCGCAATTATAATCGATCGAGATTCGGATGTTAATTATGAAATCCTCCTCAACAATAGGAAAAAGTTAATCCACGTTAATAAATTAAAGCCATATTACGGAAACTAATCACATATCTGCATAGGAACTACGTCGATACTCTTCATCCTGCTCTTGATGAGCTGTGCAGCTTCCGAGTTTCTCGACATACAACCGATCGAGGGACCAATCCATCTAGAACATCAGGGCGAGGTGGTAATGTACCACCAGAGCTGGACCGCCGTAAACTACGTGGACCTCACCGGGACGAGTTATTCAAAATTGCCAGGACACTGTCGAGGATCTGCAATGCTACCAAGGCATCGAAAAGAGGTTTAGAATCTCCAACGATCGAATATGTACGACAAAGATTAGATCGGATTGATCTTCGCAGATCAAGCCTCATGAATATTATTAATTATGCACCGCGTTTGAAAAGAGGAGTTTTAATTTCATTGGTGATATAGGCAAAGTTTTATTTGGTACGTTAGGAAATGCGGATGTCTATTAGGTCTCTTCGGAAAGATATTACGTTCTACTTGTTCACCATGTATCAACATTTACAATAATTGTTTCCATAAGAATAGTTCATATCATATTGACTATACCATAAGTTATACCCCAGAGGAAACTGCGGCTCTGACAAACGTTAATCGAAACAATGTTGTGCACCTCGCAAAGCATCCCAATCGACGTCGACCCAGTTGCCCCAAAGCCTGAGAAAATTCATATCGCTTCTATTCATGAATTTTCTTAAAATAGGGGGGAGGTGTAATAGGGACATTCTTTTTCTTTCCCACGGTCTCTCCTACACCACGACTTATCGTTTCCCAAATGCTCGTCACCGTGTCCTTCGACTTTCCCAGGATGCAGGTTTTGTCGACTGCATTCCGATCCTCTCCCACGCAGCATTTTCGTGGCCATTTCCCAAATCTTCTCCTATGGCCTTTTTATTGGATACTCCCCACGGACTTACCTAACAAACGCAGCTGCTTTTCCTAGAATCCAGAGTCACACGTGTGCTCATTTTCCCTCGAAGTTTCCAGGCGTTTCCCCCGAAATTCCTTCCCACGGTATAACACTTTTCTACCCGAGAATTCGCCTATAAAACCCCATCCGACACTAGAAGAGCGGTCAGTCGATATCCGAAACTCTGTGCCACACTATGTGTCTTTAATTTTATAATAAACGTCTCAAGCAGTTAATTATTGTGTAAACTGTGTTAATCGCCTCTTACCATCGAGTTCTGCAGCGAAGTTAGCACCTTTACGAAACATAATAAAAACTGAGTCCCCAACGACATCACAGTATATATATATATATATATATATATATATATATATATACTGTGATGTCGTTGGGGACTCAGTTTTTATTATGTTTCGTAAAGGTGCTAATATATATATATATATATATATATATATATATATATATTATAATCCCCCAAAAAAACTCAGGAGAACTATCCGAAAAAAATACGGTGCGCTTCTGGGCCGGGATTCGAACCCCGGACCTTTCGATTGCCGGTCGACTGCTCTGACCAACTGAGCTACGCCAGCTTACCTCACCTTTCTCGGATAGTCTCTATATGGTAACGCAACGTTACAAACCCCCCTGCCAGAGTCGATCCGGCTCTGGAGGGTCGACTCGAAATTTTTGCCCAAACTACTCAATATAACTCTAACTCAATACGCAACGGGTACTACAGACGCGGGGATTGTCTGAGGGACGGAAGGGGGAAGGGGTACTACAGACGCGGTGATTGTCTGAGGGACGGAAGGGGAACTACAGACGCGGGGATTGTCTGAGGGACGGAAGGGGGAAGGGAAAGGGAGGGGCTAGCTCAATGAGACTCTTCTCAAGGAGGGGATTCTTTTCCGCGGCAATCAACGATAATTCGATATTTATCTTGATTATTCTGAGGCCGCGGCCCGCTGTTGGGCGCCATTTATAATCCCCCGAAAAAACTCAGGAGAACTATCCGAAAAAAATGCGGTGCGCTTCTGGGCCGGGATTCGAACCCGGGACCTTTCGATTGCCGGTCGACTGCTCTGACCAACTGAGCTACGCCAGCCCGCTTACCTCACCTTTCTCGGATAGTCTCTATATGGTAACGCAACGTTACAATATATATATATATATATATATACGTCATACAAAGTTACGCCAAAAGCGAAGCGTGCTTATGGTGCTAGAGCATCGCAGGACTACGGTTATCTCATGTGCCTCGATTACGTCGAAAGCTCCGAGTATATCTTGAGAATTTCAAGAATCTCGAGAGCCGGTGGCCTTTACCTCATCTCGTATATATATATATATATATATATGTGTGTGTAGATCCTAGGCTGCGAGTCTCTTACGTGCAGGGTCTTGACTAGTATAACACATGTGAGACCAACATTTTGCACCTTTTTATTTCTTGCAAATTTGCGCCGCGGAACGCTGCACTTTTTGCTAAGCCCTAATCTTCGCATTTTGCTTATATGATTTTTCTCTTTCCCTTATCTGACATACATATAAACCTTTATATGGTATTTGGACGGATCGAGCTAACATTTTGATACGGCGGAATGAAAAACAGAATAAAAAATAGTTTGGATATATTGTATCACAATCGAGTTTGGTGGGTGTTTCAGAGATATTTTATTACTCGTAGTGACAATGTAATATAAGTAAATTATAGTAAGCAAGGTGTTTTAAATCTGAAAATAATTCGCGGAGTGAAAATAATTTTTTCTGAATCATAAATTCATGACACTCACAGTCATAAATTCATTCATGCATTTATGAATAAACTTATAAGTTTCATAAACAAGATTAGTTGATCTATTGATTCATCGATTTATGAATGTCATGAATAAAATCATTCCTTCATCTATGAATGAATTTATGAATATTATGACTTTCATGAATGTTATAAATAAAATTCATTTATTAATTCATTATACTCTCCAATGTTTCACCGATTTTTATAAAATTCAATTCAAATATACCCTGTATAATATGATGTTCTTAGGAAAAATGTATCCCGATATCTTAAGTTTAAACATAACTATCAAGGGGAGGGCGCTAATCGGGACCCACCGATTTCGCCCAAAAGGCGCGGGTAGGTGGACCGATGTTGGAGTAGGATGCCCACTTTACGTTCCTAAAATATTTCGCCTGAGTGGGCCAAAGGAAAGAGTAAAACGCTCTCCAAAGATTTCTGAGTAGAGCTAGCGGAAAATTGTTTCAACCATTTCCAAGTCAGCGGCGTAGCGCAGTGGTGAAGCGCATTGCCTGTTGTCCCGCTGGCTTGGGGTCGATTTTTGCCGCCACCATTGCATTTTTTTTAGTTTTTAAATTTCTCGCAATGTTTAACTATTTATTGTAGTAAAAAAATCTAATTAAAATACTACAAAGTGCCCCTGAATTGCTCCAACAACAGCGAGAATTATCGTCAAGGGAAGACGAAATTAAATTACATTCGATAATGCAGCATCAATTCAGTGCTCCTGTTTTCACCCCTATGATTCAGTATGCTTGGTTTGCATCCAAATTGACAAAGGAAAAACCTTTGTTTCAAAACTTGAAGGAAGTATGCTTTCCAATAAAGCATTTTTCGGATAAATGTAACTGCTCAAACAATGCTTTTATAAAATGTGCCTGCAGTCAAAAGTATGCATGTTTCAAATGTTTCTACGATGAATATCATCCTAAACATTGTAAAATTATTTCTCATAATGAATAAAAAGCAGCGCACATAATTATTGGCAAGAATTTTAGGAAGTTTTATTTTCATTAAAAACTTCACTGAATTATATAAACTAACTGCTTGAATATATTTAAATTCTACGATAAATAGTTGAAAATTGCGAGAAATGAAAAAAATAACGGTATCAGCGAGTATTGAACCCGAGCCAGGGGGGTGACAAGCAATTGACGCTTGACTACTGCGCCAGGCGGCTGAGTTGGAAATGGTTGAAAGAATATCCCTCGAGCTCCACTCCGAAATCTATAGAAAGCGCTTAACCCTTTCCTTTGACCCACTCAGGCGAAATATTTTAGGAACGTCAAGTGGGGACCCACCTCCTTCTACCCACGCATTTTGGGTGAATTCGGTGGGTCCCGATTGGAGTCCTCCCCTTGTAAGACATGAAAGGTATAGTTCGGAGAACTCAAACTCCCTAAAAATCCAAAGCCTACACTGGTTTCTACAATATTCAACCAAAAAATTTTTTATGATACTCTATTTCCCGACAAAAATTTAAAGATCAAAAGAAAAATTGTAAAAGGTACAGCTCAAAAACATTTTATTTCCTATTAAAATTCTCTTGAGATATAAAGCTTTTTACCGATGTTCAGTGAATTCATTAAAAACATTCCCCCTTATGATAGACTATTGCAGCCCAAAAATTCTGCCTGGTATCTCAAAAACTGTAGAAATTCTGACGTGTGCAAAAAGATCTGGGCGAGGACCCACGCACGCAAATAGACATTTGTTTCTAGGTGTCTATATCGACGTAATCGATCCTGAACCCATTTTGGTTAAAAAAATGTATCTGCCATTACGAATAATTAATCGAGTGAACTGAACACAACAATTGGTCTGTCGAGATTTGCGATGCATTCGGAGTAAAAAATCAATGGCATATTCGAAGACTGATAAAAAAAATGGACACCTTTAATAGCGATATCCTATTCTACGCCATAAACCGGTAATTGTATACGAAACGTTTCTTCCTTTTGTCCATAATATGATTTTTTATTTACTTTTTGATAATTACAAAAGATGTTGAAAACGATGATCTTTCACTACCAATCATAAATTAATATCGCCAATAAAAAATTGTTAAAGTAAAAAGAGAGTCTCTCTGCGGACACTGCGACAAGCATTTCGAATAACAGTTCCCGTCACCTCTCTTATCGAATGGTGACACAAGAAGCCTACATCGATACGAAAAAAATAGCTTTCTGTTTGATGAAAAAAAGTTTTACAAAAGTCCACAGATAATAGGTAAATCAAAAAAAGTTTCGAACTTCGTATTCGGATTTCGTAACCAATTTTGAACAAGCAACAAGATGCCTAGATGGAAAATATCGGTTTCCATTGTATTTTAAGTTGACGTTGAAATCACCTTGAAAACGTTCCTTTAAAGAAAGTTATCTTGTCAACAAACCCAAGCTGAACGAGACACGTGGTATGTATATAACACATCCCTCTTATCTCTGTCACCCGAAATAACTCGATAATAATCGACGTCACAAAAAAATGTTCCATTCAAAAGTTGTACGGTGTGAAGAGGGCCATCAAATGCGACCAATTATTTTTATTTCAAGCGAGAGAGAGAGAGAGAGAGAGAGAGAGAGAGAGAGAGAGAGAACAGAAGGTACATCGTGATTTTTTTTTATTTTTTTATTATTACGGCCACCATGACTATCGGGGGCCAAAGACTTCACCTTTGAAGTTAAACGTCACCCCCCCCCCATCCCCACCCCATTCTACGGTCTTTTCCCCCAACTACCCTGGCGAGTTAGGTGGAAAGAGGAACAAAAGCAACGTATGAACTGTTCAGACCAGCTATTCACTTCCGCACACAGCCCTCCTTCACCACTGCCTCTCCACACCCTTGGCACTCTCCATTGTAGCCCTCTACCCTCCTTCTGCCCAACCTGCTTCTTCGCACTCGCTGCTTTGCTCATTTTTTTCCATTTTAGGTACGAGCAAAGCTCTGCAAGTTCTAGCGAGATCGCAACCCTTCCTATCATAACACGACACCAGGATACAGAAGATGTTTTCAACATACATACCTCACATACACACATTTCATTTATATCTACATGGAATACGACTGTAATAGATTGTTCGAGTGTAATTTTCAATTCGCGCATTTTTTTGCGAAAGTTAATTAAATATTTAGTATTCAACATTTTATTACAAAAGCTAAACCTCAATGAAATTTTGTAGAAGAATCTTATTTTTATGAGGAGAATAGCCTGTCTGTCTGTACAACCGGCTCTTTATTACTCGAGAACTTCTGAATTCATTAAAAAATTAATCTTTCACAGAACGATAACTTAGTGTCTGAAATAGGACTCAGGCTACCCAGCATTACGCTATGTAGGTAATTACAATTACAATGAGCAAGCAAGCGAAAAACTAACCACGATGTTAAACTTAATCAAACGGCAGCACAAGGCGACAGAACTGCACGGACAAGGCGGTTATATGTAGTTTTCGAATTTTCAGAAATTGTTTACGGTTCATTATTTTCATCGAGAAAGATTGAGCAAATATCAAAATCTAACAAACAAAAATAAACAAGCTTAAGGAGGTACACCAGCTTCAGCAAAATGGTGATAGATCAATAAAATTTGGTGAATATATTCTTTAGTATTATTCATGTAGATACAAATTTTTTCAGATTTTTTGGTTGTGCCGTTTTGTTACAAATAATTCACAAGCGTTTATTCTTATACCCGGAATATATACCTATATCTATAAAAACCCTATGCTTATACACGTGAACTTCAATGTTCAATTATTCGATAACGGCACAATGAAAAAATCTGAAAAAAATTGTATTGACATATATAATACTAAAGAATATACTCACCAAATTTTATTGATCTATCACCATTTTGAAATTTGACCATGGTTTAGCATGGCAACATTGTATGAAGCTGGTGTACCTCCTTAAAGAAAACGTAGAATGATTTAAAAAACGAACAAAAATGTACAAATACTGAGATGCACTTTGCCTGTAAGGGAAACACATAAATATGCGTGTGTGTTAATAAACATATATATGCGGCAGCGTCCTGATATACCACACACAATTTTCCAAGTTACAAGCTGCCGCGGCGTAAAAGGATTAATTTACCTAGAGTATTAATACATCCTAAAACGACAACCCTCGCAGGAAACTTAGAGAGCGAGACAAAGTGTGAGTATTGCTTCGCGCTGTGTATATAATGTAAGAGACGGATTGCGGAAAATGCTGAGTCAGCGGCTGAGCGTGAGGATCGATTAGCCTCTGTGTCAGCGAAGCTAACTCGCTATCCCTAATAAAATGTCTCACAGACTAAGGTAGAGCGGACTCGCTCCAGTGTCTTATGGGACGTTTTTGACAATTCCGCCAATAAACGAATAGAGCTATTCAAATAGGGGGTTAGATTTGCCATCAATCAAATTTCATCGCAGGCACAGCTTTCGTATATATATTTATATTTATTTGTTTACACGCATTTTAAATATCTGTAGTTATCCAGACTTATAGGATATACTATGAAAATTGATGAATAAATAAATAAATAAATAAATATATATATATATATATATATATATATATTGAGAAGAGTTTGTGGCTTCCGGATGGAGGCCGTGTTGAGGATCAGCGTTGTGCCGACGTTTCGCAAACGTTACAGTCTGCATCATCAGGGCTGAGAGCTCCGATACTGAAGCTCTCGTGTCTCAGGTATTCCTTATATAGTTGCAGTCATCGTTCCAGATCGCTGCACCAGCCAATCAGATGTTTTAATTGATCAGCTGGTCAATTAAAAAACCGGGAGGACGGTGTGCCAAATAGGATTGACGTGATATCCTCCATCTCTGTTTAGGTTGTCCGGATGTTTTCGGGTTTCCAAGCCTTCTCGGTGTTTCCTAGAAAAATAGCTGTTTGATGGGGCCAGACTTTGGGCTTTGTCGAACTGGATGGCATGACCAGTCTCCATCCAATGTTCGGTCAGCGCTGATTGTGTAATATGGCCATATTTGATACACCGTTGGTGTTCTTTGATCCGTGTACTGATCTTCCTCCCGGTTTCCCCTATGTACACTTTACCGCATGAGCAGGGTATTTTGTATACTCCTGGTGCACTTAATGGTGGTCTTTGGTCTTTTGCACTCGGAATCACTTGTGCTAGTTTCTTCTGAGGTTTGCAGACGACTCGCACGTTATGTTTTCTAAGGACCCTGCCTATGCGATCGGTTATGCCCTGAAGGTATGGAAGGGAAGTTGTTGCAGTTATTTGTCCTTCATTCTCTCCATCAGGTGCTGTAACCGTTTTCGGATCAGCTATTTTTCTTTTTAGATTTTTAATCGTTCTTTCGATGTTGCCTGGCTTGTAGCCATTGTCTCCTAAAGCTTTTCGTAGGTGTTCTAGTTCAACCTCCAGGGAGTCTGGTTCGGAGATCGCTAGAGCTCTTTAGACCAGAGAGCTTATGACCGACTGTTTTTGGGAAGGGTGGTGATGGGACGTAGCGTGGAGGTATCTATCCGTATGCGTTGGCTTCCGGTAAACTTTATGGCCCAAAGTGCCATCGCTTTTCCGTTGAACCAGTACATCCAGAAAAGGGATTTGATTTTCCTGTTCTATCTCCATGGTGAATTGAATATTGGGGTGTTGGGAGTTGAGGAAGGTTAAGAAATGATTGAGGTTTTCTTTGCCGTGACTCCAAATGACGAAGGTGTCATCGACATATCGGAACCAGGTGGAGGGCTTGAGGGTAGCTTCTTGCAGAATTCTGTTCTCGAAGTTCTCCATAAAGATGTTGGCAATGATAGGGGAAATAGGGGAACCCATGGCTGCGCCTGAAATTTGTTCAAAAAACTGGGATTGAAATTGGAAGTATGTAGAGTTTAGGCAATGTTCCATGAGGGGCAGTAGGTTAGGGGCAACTTTTTGGAATTTTTAACTATGCTTAGGGTTTCATTGGTTGGGACGTTTGTAAACAGGGATACAACATCGAAACTCACTAAAATATCTTCTGGTTGTACCTTGATAGACTGGATCTTGTTTACAAAATCCCGGGAGTTTTGGATATAGGAGTTGTTGAGACCTACGAGTTCCTGCAAAGGTTTGCAGAGAAAACGTGCCAAGTGATATGTAGGACTGCCTATGTTGCTAACAATGGGCCTTAGTGGGATGTTGTTTTTGTGTATTTTTGGCAGACCGTAAAGCCTGGGTGGTAGGGATTCCTTGGGTGTAAGGGCTTTGGTTAGGTTTTCCGATAGACCAGCCTTCTTTAGAAGTGTTGTTTTCTTTTCTTTTCTACACTCGATGTGGGGTCACGTGCTAATTTCTTGTACGTGTTGGTGTCCTCGAGCAGGTTCATAATTTTACTGCAGTAGTCCGTTTTATCCATGATGACAGTTGCATTCCCTTTGTCAGCTGGTAGTATTAAGATGTCCTTGTTTTTCTTCAAATTGTGAAGAGCAAGGTGTTCTTCCTTCGTGATATTCTGCTGCGGAGGTTTTGCCTTGTGTAGAATATTACTTATCCGTTTCCTGATGTCGTTGCCAGTATCTAGTGAGAGACGGTAGATGGCATTTTCCACCTGGCTGATGATTTCTCTGGTCGGAATTTCTGTCGGTGTAATGCCGAAATTGTGCCCTTTTGCGAGGACTGATGTTTCAGCTGCGGAGAGTGTGTGGTTACTTAGGTTTTTTACTGTGTGGGTTAGGATGGGCTGCTTCGTCTGTGGACATAGTTTCCTGAATTTTTCTATTTGATTCTTGGATCTTAGGTCTGCACAGTGGAGGGCTTGTTCGTGGGTGACACGGTCAAGATCTTCCCACAGCTGTGGTTCCAAAGAGTCAGATAGACGTAGGTGAAGTTTAAGGAGTTTTTGGGAATTTTGGTCTAAAAGCTTTTTGGTGACAGCTATTCTCTCCTTTACCAGTCTCAGCGAGGCCTGGTGGAGGATAGTTTTGGCTTGTTTTGATGGAAAGGGGTTTTTTAATTGAAAACATTTTGGTACCACTTGATGGTCGCGGCACCTTTTTAGGAATGTTAACGAGCACAGTTGGATGTGCAGAGTTTTCCTGAGTTTGGAAAAGGTGTTAACAGAACCCAAAATAGCCTTTCCGTGTAGGCATCTGATTTTAGTTTTAAGGCTTTCATGGCTCTTTATGTAATGAGAAGAGTTTGTGGCTTCCGGATGGAGGCCGTGTTGAGGATCAGCGTTGTGCCGACGTTTCGCAAACGTTACAGTCTGCATCATCAGGGCTGAGAGCTCCGATACTGAAGCTCTCGTGTCTCAGGTATTCCTTATATAGTTGCAGTCATCGTTCCAGATCGCTGTACCAGCCAATCAGATGTTTTAATTGATCAGCTGGTCAATTAAAACATCTGATTGGCTGGTGCAGCGATCTGGAACGATGACTGCAACTATATAAGGAATACCTGAGACACGAGAGCTTCAGTATTGGAGCTCTCAGCCCTGATGATGCAGACTGTAACGTTTGCGAAACGTCGGCACAACGCTGATCCTCAACACGGCCTCCATCCGGAAGCCACAAACTCTTCTCATTACATAAAGAGCCGTGAAAGCCTTAAAACTAAAATCAGACGCCTACACGGAGAGGCTATTTTGGGTTCTGTTAACACCTTTTCCAAACTCAGGAAAACTCTGCATATCCAACAGTGCTCGTTAACATTCCTAAAAAGGTGCCGCGACCATCAAGTGGTACCAAAATGTTTTCAATTAAAAAACCCCTTTCCATCAAAACAAGCCAAAACTATCCTCCACCAGGCCTCGCTGAGACTGGTAAAGGAGAGAATAGCTGTCACCAAAAAGCTTTTGGACCAAAATTCCCAAAAACTCCTTAAACTTCACCTACGTCTATCTGACTCTTTGGAACCACAGCTGTGGGAAGATCTTGACCGTGTCACCCACGAACAAGCCCTCCACTGTGCAGACCTAAGATCCAAGAATCAAATAGAAAAATTCAGGAAACTATGTCCACAGACGAAGCAGCCCATCCTAACCCACACAGTAAAAAACCTAAGTAACCACACACTCTCCGCAGCTGAAACATCAGTCCTCGCAAAAGGGCACAATTTCGCCATTACACCGACAGAAATTCCGACCAGAGAAATCATCAGCCAGGTAGAAACTGCCATCTACCGTCTCCCACTAGATACTGGCAACGACATCAGGAAACGGATAAGTAATATTCTACACAAGGCAAAACCTCCGCAGCAGAATATCACGAAGGAAGAACACCTTGCTCTTCACAATTTGAAGAAAAACAAGGATATCTTAATACTACCAGCTGACAAAGGGAATGCAACTGTCATCATGGATAAAACGGACTACTGCAGTAAAATTATGAACCTGCTCGAGGACACCAACACGTACAAGAAATTAGCACGTGACCCCACATCGAGTGTAGAAAAGAAAACAACAACACTTCTAAAGAAGGCTGGTCTATCGGAAAACCGAACCAAAGCCCTTACACCCAAGGAATCCCTACCACCCAGGCTTTACGGTCTGCCAAAAATACACAAAAACAACATCCCACTAAGGCCCATTGTTAGCAACATAGGCAGTCCTACATATCACTTGGCACGTTTTCTCTGCAAACCTTTGCAGGAACTCGTAGGTCTCAACAACTCCTATATCCAAAACTCCCGGGATTTTGTAAACAAGATCCAGTCTATCAAGGTACAACCAGAAGATATTTTAGTGAGTTTCGATGTTGTATCCCTGTTTACAAACGTCCCAACCAATGAAACCCTAAGCATAGTTAAAAATTCCAAAAAAGTTGCCTCTAACCTACTGCCCCTCATAGAACATTGCCTAAACTCTACATACTTCCAATGTCAATCCCAGTTTTATGAACAAACTTCAGGCGCAGCCATGGGTTCCCCTATTTCCCCTATCATTGCGAACATCTTTATGGAGAACTTCGAGAACAGAATTCTGCAAGAAGCTACCCTCAAGCCCTCCACCTGGTTCCGATATGTCGATGACACCTTCGTCATTTGGAGTCACGGCAAAGAAAACCTCAATCATTTCTTAACCTTCCTCAACTCCCAACACCCCAATATTCAATTCACCATGGAGATAGAACAGGAAAATCAAATCCCTTTTCTGGATGTACTGATTCAACGGAAAAGCGATGGCACTTTGGGCCATAAAGTTTACCGGAAGCCAACGCATACGGATAGATACCTCCACGCTACGTCCCATCACCACCCTTCCCAAAAACAGTCGGTCATAAGCTCTCTGGTCTACGGAGCTCTAGCGATCTCCGAACCAGACTCCCTGGAGGTTGAACTAGAACACCTACGAAAAGCTTTAGGAGACAATGGCTACAAGCCAGGCAACATCGAAAGAACGATCAAAAATCTAAAAAGAAAAATAGCTGATCCGAAAACGGTTACAGCACCTGATGGAGAGAATGAAGGACAAATAACTGCAACAACTTCCCTTCCATACCTTCAGGGCATAACCGATCGCATAGGCAGGGTCCTTGGAAAACATAACGTGCGAGTCGTCTTCAAAGCTCAGAAGAAACTAGCACAAGTGATTCCGAGTGCAAAAGACCAAAGACCACCATTAAGTGCACCAGGAGTATACAAAATACCCTGCTCATGCGGTAAAGTGTACATAGGGGAAACCGGGAGGAAGATCAGTACACGGATCAAAGAACACCAACGGTGTATCAAATATGGCCATATTACACAATCAGCGCTGGCCGAACATTGGATGGAGACTGGTCATGCCATCCAGTTCGACAAAGCCCAAAGTCTGGCCCCATCAAACAGCTATTTTCCAGGAAACACCGAGAAGGCTTGGAAATCCGATAACATCCGGACAACCTAAACAGAGATGGAGGATATCACGTCAATCCTATTTGGCACACCG
>OX101793.1:7428422-7438422 GCA_944452715.1 Ophion slaviceki
GTGGTCCTGGACACGTTGATAATCCCGGGCAGCCAGCTGAGCCTTTTTCATACACTTGTATTCATATCCACTATATGCGCATGTAAACTTCTATATATATGTGTGTGTGTGTGTGCGCGCGCGCGTGTGTGTGTGTGTGTGTGTGTGTGTGTGTGTGTGTGTGTGTGTGTGCGTGCGTGCGTGCGTGCGTGCGTGCGTGCGTGCGTGCGTGCGTGCGTGCGCGCGCGTGTGTGTGTGTGTTCGTGTGTGTGCGTGTATAAATTTATAAATGTCTCAATCTCGCATAGGGGAGCAGGAACGAGATCGGTCCGAAAATAAAACGAAGCAGTTATGAGGCCCTAATGACGTGTCACGCCCCATGGCACGTTGTCCTGACGTCTGCAATTTCCGACCGTTGTGCAATCCCCCCCAATCCCGCCGTGTATTAAGCCCGAACTCATCCATGGATCTTCTTCTCATATGTATATACATAGCTTAAACTTTGCAGGGACCTCACCTTCGTTATACTTATCTGCGCATATACGTAAAGAAGCGGAATTTTACGACGCTGACACTGAGACATATATGTGTGTGTAGTTGCGTATGTGTATATACAGGGTGTTATGAATGGATAATCCTGCAACTGTCGATAGGTCAAATCATCTCCTGCTATGTGCTGGAATTTCAGTTGAGTAAAAGTCCCACGGTTTTCGAGATAAAAATAATTTTCTTTTGGTTTTTCGCGTGCCATTTCTACAAATAATAATTTTTTTACCCGGTTTTTTAAAAATACTTTTGGTTATTTGTTTTATCTAGAAAAGCCTTCTTTTTAACCTTTTATGTTAAGGTACCTTTATGAAAAAATTATCTGATTCCGAATTTTCATACAAACTAATTCGAACATCTAACTTTGATAGCCTGTGGTGTTAAAAAAATGTACTACGCATGTCGTGCCGATTATTTTAAAAAGTTTCTTAGTTATTGTCGATTCGTATTATTTGTAAAAATGGTATGCGGAAAACTAAAAGCAGGTGATTTTTTTCAACAAATAACATAAAGCCCCACATTTCGAAAACCGTGGTCCTCTTACTAAACTGGCGTTTCAGCATATAGTAAAACATGATCGGACCTATCGACAGTTGCAGAATTATCCATTCGTAACAGGACACCCTGTGCATGTGATTTTTCTCAATTAGTGACATGAGGCTAGCGGTAGTTTGCTTGTAAGAAGGATATAGACCGTTTCGTTCCTCCACTTCCGGCACTTTCGTTTGCTCGTATAACACGCTCTTCGTCCTTCGTCACGTACCGTTTCCACTTGAACGGAGATGACACGGTGTTGAGAAAGGCTGAGAAAGTTGAGGGAGAGGAAATGGAAAAAATGGAAGGGCAAGAAAGGGCGTCAAGCGTGTATCTACTGATCACCTCGAACGAAATGAAATTCACCCCAGTAACGTTCGTGTTTTTTCATCACCCTGGTACAATATAGGCAGAATAGGACTTGGGCAATGCAAATATATTCGACTTATTTTCTCTCTTCCTCTCGCTCTTTTGCTCTCGAGGTATTCTTCAATCTTCTTCATTTTCCGATGCTTTGCAGCAGATGAGCTTTGGCTTCTCAAAACCCTATCTTATTGTAATTTAATATAAATATTTTCCACAAACCAGATTCACTTTTATATATTGTATATATATATATATTTGTTTACCTAAGTTTATAAAGTTTATTTGAGACTTCGAGCTTTGTGAGGGGCGTCTGTTATCCCAAGCGATCTTCATCCCGCCCTTCAACGAAGAAAGACGCATGAAATATGTACGCATAGTTGTTTTCAGAGAAGCAAGCCACCGTCGGCGTTTTCGCTTTGGAAAAATAATTCCACAGCTCTGGGCATATTTTAGCACTGTGTATTGTTTTAGGTCGAGATATTTCTTAGGGTTCATGTGTTCAGCTTCGATCCTCGAGGGGGGAATGAATTTGAAACAAAAAATGATTTTTTAAAATATACTGTTGGCATAACTATCTTGAGAAAATAATTGAAAAGTTTTGAAACGAAATACACCTGACTTCAGCATGCACTGTTGCAGTAATATCTCGATCCTCGAGGGGGGAATGAATTTGAAACCAAAAATGATTTTTTTCTATATACTGTTGGTGCAACTATCTTGAGAAAATAATTGAAAAGTTTTGAAACGAAATACAAAGTATTTGTGATGTTATAGCCACCGGATTCATCTACACTTGACTTCAGCATGTACTGTTGGAGTAATATGGCCTAACGACGATCATAACCGGTAAAGTTATTAATCTGGAAATCGAAAGTTTTATTTCGAAAAAGAAATGATGTCACGTCGCGAGCAAATGCACACTATATATTTATTTCCTCTTTCTTCTATCTTGTCGAGCTACGGCGAGGACGCAGGCCTATGCGATTTCCCATAAAAATCGTGAACGATCACGAAGCCAATATGCGCGATCGCGGCACTCTCATTTTTCGACGGATTCTGATATTTTCTTTAGACTTAGGCATCTCACAGCTGAAATGTAACCGATCGATACTAAGCAAGCGTCCCGCGTTTCTTCCCACACGAGAACGCAGCCGGCGTTAAACATATATGTGAAGAAATTAAGTGCACCCCCGAAAGGTCGCCAGAATGCTCGAACAGAAAAAGAACGCAGGGTCTTCGCCAAGCGATAATCCTTTATCTAGAGACCCAAACAACTCTTCAAGGAAAACTCACTCGAGTCGAAATACTTCAGCGGTCGTAAAACTAGACCCACGAAAAACACGCGCCTTCAACTCAATTCTCGGAAATAGACCAGCGATTGTGTTTATCAACAGCCGCGAACTAATAATGAGCTAGAATTTCTTTCTCCAAAGCTGTCTCGACCATTATAAAGGTCAACCCAGATCTTCACGACCCAATAACCAATCCCAAAAAAACACATCTCCGAAGGTGCACTCCTTCTCCGCGAACGAAACATCTCCTAAGTTTTACTTTGCGAAGGAGCATTCTACATAAAGGAAGTGTTCCCTCACCACTCGTCGGAGTTAGTGACTTATTCACCATCGCTACAAATACTGCATCTTTGCTCCACGTCGAATTTTCTAACTTCATCTTTTCGAGACAAGTCCATTTTGTTAAATACGCGAAATGTCCAGGTAAGTCCTAAGGAATTACGCACTGTTGTAAATCCTTGCGGGTGATTTTATCATCGATTGTACTAGCTAGCGTACCTATGGCCCGAGAACGAAGGCCCTTCGTCCGTCTGCAAACCATAGCCACTCTGCGAACGTAAGCTACACCGATTATATTTTTCCGTATCTATTCCTCGATTGCCAAAATTGTGTTCCTAAGAATCCGAAACCCAAACATCAATAAGAAATAAAAGAACCTCGTCATTGGTAGCTATGTCTGTCAATCTCTTAACCACGGAGCCAGTCGATGCCTAAATCCTCTTTCATACATCGGCCTTTTTAGTCATCCCGTGCTGCGCTAGGCGCAGGCAAGAAAGAGGGAAACGGAAGGTTGAGCTCTCATCTCTTCCGAACATGACAATTAAAATTACGGCCAACGATACACATTCTGGAAAAAAGAACAGAGTAGGGAAGACTGGCCTTGAACGGGTAATCCGCCCAATTCGGGAAAGCTTTTTGAATTTCGCGCCCCTGACACTAGTTTGGGGATGTGTACAAAAAGGTGGCGCGGGCGTCGGCTATTCACAGGTAGTCTCCCAGCAACGACGAATCACGCGGCTGCAATTTAAGCTGTAAACAAAGATTTTTGCTGTTTTTAATAAAATAATTGATGTTTCATGACCACCGATTAACCGACCTTGATTTATGACGCGTTCTTACTAGTTTAGTGACATTATTATGCTATGTTTGGATCTTCTTATCAGTGAAGTAATTTGTCGCTTGCTGTGCCAGTTTCGAGGTTACGAGTGTGCCAAAAAAAGTATACCTTGGGGCACGTCGGGTATGGGTATAACGGGTACCCGATTTGCCCTACTTGATTTCACAATCAGTTTTCTTATATATCTTATTTTTTTCTTTCATTTTGTAGATGGTCAATAAGTACAAACAAAAACTAACCGAAAATCTACATTAAGAAGGCTGAAATACTTACAAGCTCTCCCACAAAAGAACCACAAGAGAATAGATGCAGCAAAGAAATTTTTTAAACATATAAAGGGGTCGGTTTAAAAATTTCAAAAAATCGATTTTTTCACTGTTTTCGAAAATACATACATTCAAAAAAATTGTGTTAAAATTTTATGAAAATCCGCGCTCTCTAAGTATTTTTTTTTACCTGAACGTCAGGACCTCATTTCGTGTAGCTGAGCATATAGCGCGCTCGGCCGACCCATCGGCCTTTTAATCCTCTTTTCCCTCTATTGTTTATTAAACAGCTGCTTCTCATTATAAATCGTTTGATCCAGCTATATTTTAGTCCTTCTTGAAATATAACCGCAGTTATAAGTAAGTTATAGGAGCAAAAACGAACATTGAAACACCTCTACCGTTATTTCAACATCAGTATTCGCTTAGACTGCATAGGAGTAACATCGGGTTGTGCATCATGGGTAAAAAGAATGAAGCTCATCCAGGGAGAACCAGGAAGCGGAAGTTTTCAGGGAATCAACACTCGGATAAAACTGCAGATTTTGCAAGCAAATCAGCTGAAAAACTGGCAACTTCGAAGGATCAGAGTTTCGACGTACACACGGATCCAGCTGCCGGTTACAGTATAAGCTTTCTTCTCGTGTTTTCAACGTTGTCAAACTACTTGAAGTGCAAAGTTTGCAATGGAGAAATTTCATTTTCTAAATATGGAGCGCGAGACTTGGGTTTTAAAGTGTGTGTTGAGTTGTGCGTGTGGCGAAAAGTACATTAACTCGTGCCCGATGATCAGAAGTGGTTACGAAGTGAATCGTCGCCTCGTGTTTGTGATGCGTTTAATGGGCATTGGATTATCTGGAATCAACTTATTTTGTGGTCTAATGGACTTAGGCTCCGGATTATACAAGAATGTTTACTATCAAATCGTTTACGGCATTGCCAAGCAGTAAAAACCGTTTTCGATTTAGTGACGCGCAAAGCTGTAAAAGAAGAAAAAAAGTGCAAAAGAAAAAAGGATTTACTGGAAAAAGTCGCTGACGTTGAAATACGATCAAGTCTCTGTAAAGGATGTGAAAAATGGAAAGGTAAAGAAAACATATTAGACTTCACCACCTGGTCTGAAGCATAAACCTCATTGTACGGCAAATCACTCAGGAAGTGCTGGCAAAATGGATGTAGATGGCATAGTAGAAATGTTCTTACGGTCGGTAGAAAGATTTGCTGTGCGATATGGATTCTACATCGGTGATGGCGACTCAAAGACTTTCAGAATGCTGAGTAATTATTTTCCCCATGGCGAAGAGTTCGTTGTCAAAAAATTGGAGTGTGTTTTACATGTGGCCAAACGCGTTTTCAAACGTGCAAAGGAGGCAAGAAAATCTATGATCCAGAAGAAAAAAGCTTTAAAGGAAGCAGAAGAGGAAAAAATCGCATCGAAAAACGTTACACCGAAAAAAGCCGCATCGAAAAAAACCGTACCATAAAAAATTGTAGTTGTGAAGAAAAAAACGGCTACCGTAAAAAAAGTGTCAAAAGCAAAAACACAAACTTTGACGATCAAGTTAATGAAACAGTTGTCTGAAAATTATGGCTCATCTATTCGAAGGAGTTTGAATTCTATTGAAGGTATGCGCAAAGAAATATGGGCAGGGTATTACCACAAAATTTCGACCGATGTCAAGTCGCAACATCACAACTGCTCGATAGAATGGTGCAAGTACCTCAAAGCTAAAGCACTTCAGCAACATTACAAACAACCTCCTGCTCTTTCTGAGGAAGTACAGGAAGTTTTAAAAGCTGTTCAAGAGGATCTCAGCAAAAACAGAACTGCTCGAAAGGTGTTTAGGTGGCCATACGCAAAACAATAATGAAAGTTTTAACAACTGCGTATGAAATGTGGCACCTAAACACGTTCAACGGCAAAAAAATCGTAGTCATTGCCTGCAAAGTTTCCGCGTGTGTCTTTAATGAAGGATTTCGTCCAGTGCTTAAAATAATGGAAATAATGGGCGTCAAACTCGGCCCGATCGCCATCGAATTCGCCGACAATCGCTATGACGAGCGTGTTCGCTCTGCAAACCGCCGCAGTTCTGAGTGCTCAAAAGAGACCAGAACCAAACAAAAGCAAGCAAGACTTGAAGAAATCGACGATGATGAGTAATCAGAAGGGATTTCGTACGGTGCAGGCATTGCCGATTGAGTTTAGGTAAGAGTTTTTCATAGTATAAACTTCAAACGCGTTTTTCTTGAAACAACGTTTCCAAAATCTAGCTCCATCGTATCTCTAAAAGTAATAAACCGATTCTCTTGAAATTTGAACCACATATTGTAAACATGATTTGCAACAAGATGACCCTCGATGGTTTTGAAATTTTGATTTTTACTCTGTTTTTTTGCGAAAAACGCGTTTTTTAAGGCGTTACCCCCACTTGTAGCGCAAAAAAGGCTTTTTTTCATGAATTTTTTTAAAGAAAACTACAAAACTTGTTTAATCGATCAATATACCATCTTAAAGAATACATCTTGAAGAACTTTCAGTAATTTTTTTATTGAACAATATTACATTGTTTAGTGGCAAATGGCCGTCAATGAAATAATGTTTTTATATACACGGTTTGCGATGACCAACATTGCGGCGAAGTGGATCATCTGAAAAAAAAAATGCGGATGGGTTTAGTCAAATATAAGTATAAACTAGTCTTTAATCGAAGGATTTTAAAAAATATTCATTTTTCACAAAACGGCGGACAGGCAAAGATAATGGTTCGATTTTAACGAAAAAAACGGCCGTTTTTTGGCTATAAAACGGCCATTTTTTTTTCGAAAAAACAATCGAACGATTAAAGACTACATTTTTATGTATTAAATAAGCCTACAAAATTTCAAGAAGATCGGTTCATTAGTGTTCGAGTAATCTTGGTCACCGACTTCAGAAATGCCATTTTTTTTGTAAACTTACATAGAGTCATCTATTCCGGGCATCAAAAAAAACTGCACTTCAAATTGCACTTCAAAAAAATCCAATTAAAAAAATTGATTTTTTCAAAATCGCAAGTGGGGGTAACCCCTTAAATACTTTTTTCGTTTTTCATCTGCCATTTTTTTATTAATACTAATACTTTAATAATTTTTTTGATAATACTTTCTATCCGCCGGTCATTTTGTAGCTGGTGTCATACTGAATCTAATGGACTTTGATTTTTTTGTTTCAGACAAGCCGTTGCCGAGTTGTGATGGAGCTACCTAGCCCACCTATTTTTCAGGCGTTGCGTTAAACTATAGTTTTTGTACTCAAAAATGAATATAAATGAATAAAATTTTGTTTTTTTTTTTTAAAGTATTTCAAGACTTTATTTATCAAGCCCAACAACTTTTATACCCATATCTTTTATAAAATCCTCAAAAAATCGCGAAAATAGCCTTTTTCGTGGCTCTAAAGTGGACTTGCCCTTTAAACTTTCGATAAGAATTTTTTTTTAAATATAGGACAAAACGGTGAAAAAATGTCGAAAACGGAATAACTAGGACACAATCGACTACCGATGCCTGATGTGCAGCGAACTTTATATAGAACCACGAACAGAAGACTGGAAGTGCGATGATTGTAAGATATGGGCTCATGAAGCTTTCACTTCTTATGCCAGCAGAAGGCCCTATTATTGTGACATGTGTCAAGAATAATTACGTGAAATTTGATTTTACCCTAAGATTATTGTGACAAAGGTTGTGATAGGGATATAAAACAAAAACTGTTGATTATAAGTAAATACTATATAATATCTAGCTGTTGAGGTTGATTGATCTCATTATTCTAATCACTTCCCGCTTTGCCAAAAAGCTCTACTCGCTTTAGGCACCCCGACGGGCAAAACGGGTTTTTCGTATGGGTTAGTTTTTGGTTTTTTAATTGTTATTAACGAATATTTTTTTAAGTTTGTGACTGTTTTATTAAAGTTCGATAAGTAACAAACTGTAATCGTTCAAATAAAACTTCGGAATACTACATGAAGAACCTGTTGTTTTTTCCTCTAACCTTAGCTTACCCGTTTGGGGCTAGTCTCCCCTATTTAAGAATATCGCAACTAGTCAGTCAGTTGCTGAAACCATTGAAATTTCATTTATCGATAGGTACTTTGAAAGCGTTTTTTCAAAGCTGTATTTTTCTAATAGATGAAAGCAATAACTCAACAAATAATTTATCGATACCGTTGAATTTTCACACACATTATATTGACAATAGTATTGTATTTTGTACTCAAACCTGTCGGTTGTAAAAAATAATTTAAAAAAGTATTTTTTGCATTGCTAAGCGACTCAAAAAATTACTGTAATATTCAAATTGTTTTTTAAAAGCTTGCCATTTTGTTGATTGCTTTTTATTTTTTTTTGGTTCACGTCAACTGTATAAAGGGCAATATAAAAAAATTGTACTGTAGTATCGAGTTTTATTTGTACAACTTTTTTGCAAAGCTTTTCACGAAACATTAATATTTCACACAAGTGCTTTTCACTTATTGTCTACACCCTACCTCCCTACACTCCGCATTACTTTCATATTCTCCCTTTCTTCATTTATTCGTCCACTCCGTCGATCTCTCCTCCTCCATGCTCCATACTCATCTTTATGCACCTATCCTCTATTTCCCTAAAGTAGTCGTGACTATTTGTATTTTCCCTCCCAGCATATTTATGATATAACCCTTTACTGCCAAATCATCCATTCCTTCCATCCATTCCTCTGCTTTCTTATTTGCTTTCTCTGATACTAACGCCCTTCCTTTTTTAACTATCAATAGGTGCTCTAATGTTTCATTTAAAAAATTTTACTGATTCTTTTCAATTCAATGCAGTCGAAGCTAGAGCTCCGAAGCTAGAGCGCGAACGTAAAAACTTGTCGATTGTAGACCACACGTGTTCGCGTTCGAAGTTTTCGCACAACTAACTGGCTTTGTCAGCGCGACACTCGTCACATAATTCCAAAGAATCAAAAATGTAAACAAAAACGACGAGCGAAAAAGAGAGCGAGAAGAAGAACACGAGAGAATGAGAATATCGACTCGCAAGAAATAGAATCTTTTTTACGCTCCACAAAGGTAAAATGTAAACAAAGACAAGAAGCTTTATTTCCGCTCCTTGTGTTTAGATGAGGTAAGAGGTAAGAGGCGGATGTTTTGTGCGGCTGAAAATTGAGAAAAAAAATTGAATTTTTTTTTATTCAATGTTGGAGCAAAAAATGTTGAACAAAAAATTTTGAAAAAATTCTGCTCGATTCAATACGATGTAACGCAACTTTTTTTCTTTTGGCAATTTTCTCTAAACCTCAAAGTTTCTCATTTCAGCAGCATCTTTTCAAAATTGTCTTTTTGAGAAAAAATGCGATAACTCGGTGAAAAAAAAATCGTACGAAACTTTCTAAAAAAGGAAACTATAGCTATTGCTCTATCTTTTAAGGTTCTTTGAAAAAAAATGTCAAAAAATGTCCTGAAGATGTGCAGTCGATTTTAAGCAGCCAAAAAAGCCAAAAAGCGGCCATTTTCAGAACGGCGCCCTGGGTCTAAAAAAATCGAATTTTTTTTCCAAAACGCAAAGTGAAGCTGCATTTGTCCCTTTTAAAATGCCGCCTTAGAAATCCGGATATCTTTTTTTTTCACAGAGATATCAAACTTTTAGTGCGGCGCGAAATTTTTCTAGGTGTATCCATACTTTTGGCCGGCAGACAAAGTCGAAGTTCAATCAGACAAAGTTGAAGAGCCCCAAAGCCACCTTTAAGGCGACCCGCTCGCTCGGTTTTCATCCTCGTACGGAAGCCCGAGCGTGCCGTTATTGTTTATTATTTATTTATCTTGTTGCTCATCACCATCTTTCATTTTTTTTTGTGTAATTGTATTCTTTTTTCTTAT
>OX101793.1:7443422-7474446 GCA_944452715.1 Ophion slaviceki
TGTGTGTGTGTGTGTGTGTGTGTGTGTGTGTGTGTGTGTGTGTGTGTGTGTGTGTGTGTGTGTGTGTGTGTGTGTGTGTGTGTGTGTGTGTGTGTGTGTGTGTGTGTGTGTGTGTGTGTGTGTGTGTGTGTGTGTGTGTGTGTGTGTGTGTGTGTGTGTGTGTGTGTGTGTGTGTGTGTGTGTGTGTGTGTGTGTGTGTGTGTGTGTGTGTGTGTGTGTGTGTGTGTGTGTGTGTGTGTGTGTGTGTGTGTGTGTGTGTGTGTGTGTGTGTGTGTGTGTGTGTGTGTGTGTGTGTGTGTGTGTGTGTGTGTGTGTGTGTGTGTGTGTGTGTGTGTGTGTGTGTGTGTGTGTGTGTGTGTGTGTGTGTGTGTGTGTGTGTGTGTGTGTGTGTGTGTGTGTGTGTGTGTGTGTGTGTGTGTGTGTGTGTGTGTGTGTGTGTGTGTGTGTGTGTGTGTGTGTGTGTGTGTGTGTGTGTGTGTGTGTGTGTGTGTGTGTGTGTGTGTGTGTGTGTGTGTGTGTGTGTGTGTGTGTGTGTGTGTGTGTGTGTGTGTGTGTGTGTGTGTGTGTGTGTGTGTGTGTGTGTGTGTGTGTGTGTGTGTGTGTGTGTGTGTGTGTGTGTGTGTGTGTGTGTGTGTGTGTGTGTGTGTGTGTGTGTGTGTGTGTGTGTGTGTGTGTGTGTGTGTGTGTGTGTGTGTGTGTGTGTGTGTGTGTGTGTGTGTGTGTGTGTGTGTGTGTGTGTGTGTGTGTGTGTGTGTGTGTGTGTGTGTGTGTGTGTGTGTGTGTGTGTGTGTGTGTGTGTGTGTGTGTGTGTGTGTGTGTGTGTGTGTGTGTGTGTGTGTGTGTGTGTGTGTGTGTGTGTGTGTGTGTGTGTGTGTGTGTGTGTGTGTGTGTGTGTGTGTGTGTGTGTGTGTGTGTGTGTGTGTGTGTGTGTGTGTGTGTGTGTGTGTTTATTTATTTATTTATATTAGACAGTCATTTTAAGTTCTGTCCTTTAGAATAGTTTGAAAGATGTATTTTTAAATAATATCGCTTTAGTTCGTTTGTATATAAACAATGAGTCCATGTTTATTACCTGCTCGCAGAGTGTACATTATTCGAATTCATGCGGTTGAATTCGCAGACGTCAATGTAATCTAACCTCAAATTCTCGATTCGCTAACTACGTACGAGGGGGGACCCATAAGTTCCGGGAATTACGCTGTGGCGGGGAGGGAGAGTGGGGGAACCTATTCTTTGACCACATGTCCGTTAGTGTCACACCACCTGCGTCAGTGTGCAAAGTTGTGTCGCTGTGAGTGCATCGGTTCGGCGGTAAGATTTTTTTTAGTAAAACAACTGTTTACATTTCGGCGAAAACGTAATGGCAGATTGTCGAGAACAACGCGCGGCTGTGAAATTTTGTTTCCTGTTGGGGAAATCGGCCGCGGAAACTATTGTAATGCTTAAGACTGCTTATGGGGATGCTGCCTTAAGTAAAACCAGAGTTTACGATTGGTTTTCACGTTTTAAAAATGGAGAAATGTATATTGAAGACCAACCTCGTTCAGGACGCCCCTCAACGTCAAGAACTGATGAAAACGTCGACAAAATCAATGCCCTCGTTCGTGAAGACCGTCGCCGAACCATTGATCAACTCTGTGAGATGTCGGGAATGTCATGGAGTTCAATTCAGAGAATTTTATCCGAAGATTTGCACATGAGAAGGGTTGCAGTCAAATTGGTTCTTCCATCATGACAACGCGCCGGCCCACACCGCCCTTTCCGTGAAGCAATTTTTGACCAAAAACGCCATGACACCGATTGTCCACCCCCCATACTCACCGGATCTAGCCCCCTGTGACTTCTCTTTGTTCCCCAGACTCAAAAGGAATACGAAAGGAAAGCGTTTTGCTACTGTGGAGGAGGTGAAACAAAAATCGCTGGAAGGCTTAAAGGACATCCCGATGAGTGAATTTAAAAACTGTTTTGAATAATGGAAGAATCGTTTGGAGAAGTGCGTTGTGGTCAATGGCGAATACTTTGAAGGTGATCAAAATTTGGTGTAAAAATATTGAGAAATAAAGAAGTTATGACGAAATTCCCGTTTTCTTTGGGTCCCCCCTCGTATATGGACGCCATATTACGGCGACATACAGGTTACCGTACTTCGGCCTGTTTAGGGTGCCCCCTCGCGTCCGTACTAAGGTGCCACCGATCCGGTCCACCCAAGGCACAAATCCGGCCTGCCGTAACCTAGCGTCCATGGACGCCAAATTCCGGTGGCATATAGGCTACCGTACTTCAGCCTGTTCAGGGTGCCTTCTCGCGTCTGTGCTAAGGCTCCACTAATCCGGTCGACATCCGGCACAGAGCAGGCGTGCCGTAACACAGCGTCCATGGACGCCATATTATGGCGGCATACAGGCTACCGTACTTGGCCCTGTCCAGGGTGCCTACTCGCGCTCGGACTAAGTTTCCAGTGGTTCGGGGGACATCCGGCACTGATCAGACGTGCCGTACTACGGTATTACGGACCGCAGCTTGATAGCGGCCTGATCAGTCTTCATGCTGCTGGATCGAAATTTCTAGTCGGGATATTAGCGCGTCTCCAAAACGTCGAACCGTATTGTCCACTTTATGCGTGTATTTTTTATTATTCCTAATATTTTATTTATACCTAGGGAATCTGTGATTCGGTTTCATCAGTTCAAAAAACTGTTTAGTTGAATCCACTAAATGTATCTATTTAATGTTTTATGGATGCATAATTTATTATATATATATACATACATACATACATATATATATATATATATATATATATATATATATATATATATATATATATATATATATATATATATATATATAGATTATTATATATTTATCATGCATTTTGCGATGCACGCATCGAAGGGGAGGGGGAAAGAGAGGGGAATTGTATATATCGAGGTTATGTTTGAAAAATCTATAGCATGATATTCGATAAAACGCTTTAATTATTACATTGATATTAATTGATACAGTTTATGCGATACAACAAATAATTATAGGAATTCATGTGGTCTCTAATGCCATATCTGCGACTAATAAGATTCTACAAATACTCGGTAGCGTAGGGGCAACGTGCGTAGCCATAGGTAGGTAAGTTGTAGGTTCAATTCCATGTGGGGCGAAATATTTTCGTCGAAAAATATCATTTTGGAAGGCCAGGAATGAGGAATTATTATGATATAAAATCATTGTGGTATAACTCTAAATGAAGTATTTCATTTTATTTCGGATTTATGAAACATTATATTCCATATTCGAAAAAATATGTTTAAAACACATTGCATCGTAGTAATAATTATTTTTTTGGCAGTGCAATGGAGAATGTGAAGATATGTTGTTTTCTGGGCAACAGCGAACTTCTCTCTTCGAACTGCATGTCAGGCCTTCACTTTTCACCCTGATCAAACCTCGATTTTTGACCCTGATCAAGCCTTGATTTTCTACCCTGAACATGTCGAAGTCAGGGACTGCATTTCAGAACTGATTGAAGCTTGATAAAAAATCGTGATCAAGGCCTGAAAAAGAAATCAGGAACCTTGATCCGGGCCGTCTTGTCGCCGGAACAAGATTTATACTCGGGTAACTGACTAGAAAGTTCCTCTGCACACCCTCATATGTGTCGTATCTATAGGTGTATGTATATGTGTATGTATATATGTTGTGACGGGACTTTTTCCCATCATTTCGAGCAGAGTGACTTCGAGCAGTGGGTCGGGTGTTGTTTCTTATCTTGAGTCTTGGTAGTAAAGTGGACTGTATTTCTGTTTGATGCTTTTATTATTTTGGGAGAACAGCCTTTTCGTCCTGACCCTCGTTCTTTCTTTTCTTTTACAATCGTCCCTCTCACGGTCATTTTTACAAGCGCCCCACGCTGCACGCCTCTCGCGTTCATTCCTGTAAGCTTTTACATTTTTCGCCCTGTCGGTAATTCTCTTAACGCCGAACATCCCGGCCGCCTTGAAAGGGCATCCTTTCAACTTGGAGTATTTTTCTTTCCCCCCCTTTTTTTTTAAATATAATCGTAAATAAGAATTAAACGTTTTAATAAGAGAAAAAGAAAATAAGAAATTGCTAACACACAGTGTCATATAGCGTGTGCCATTATATGATTGTGAATAAGAAATTAAAGCTCTTATAAAAAATAATGATTAAGAAAATAAATGGCTAACACGCCATGTAAAATTACGTGTTCCATCGGTACCCCCCCTTTTCATATCCCTAATGTGCTTGC
Source organism: Ophion slaviceki (assembly GCA_944452715.1). NCBI lineage: Eukaryota > Metazoa > Arthropoda > Insecta > Hymenoptera > Ichneumonidae > Ophion > Ophion slaviceki. Next base: position 7,447,687 of record OX101793.1, read on the forward strand.
CTTCTCGATTGGTAAGGCACACATTTTTTTTACTGCTCTCTTATAAATCGCGGAAGCCGTTTGAACCGTAGCCACCCTCACCACGTGATCATCGCCTGGATGAACCGCAATTACTCGACCCATCTTCCATTGGAGTGGCGGCATATTGTCCTCCATGAGCAGTACTAGCGTACCAACCTCCAGATTCGGAGTGCCAGTTACCCATTTGGTTCTTTGCTGTAACTGCTGTAGATACTCGCGATGCCAGCGCTTCCAGTAGTGTTCTTTTAATTTTTGCAAGTGCTGCCACCGGTTCACACGATTTTCCGGAACATCTATGTAGTGTCGCTGAGCAGGTTGTAATAGCGAATCGCCAGTGAGGAAATGGGACGGAGTCAGCGCCGTGTAATCGTTTGGATCGGAGGACAGCGGTGTTAAAGGGCGGGAATTCAGTATTGCTTCGATTTCAGTTAGCAAGGTGTAGTATTCCTCGAACGTGTAAAGAAGATTTTTTACCGTTATCTTTAAGTGTCTTTTTACGCTCTTTACCGCCGCTTCCCACAAACCTCCGAAATGAGGCGCACGAGGGGGAATGAAGTGCCATGTTATACGTTGTGTGGCTGACGTCGCCGCTATATCAGTTTCGTTGCTCCTTAAGAATTCGTAGACTTCGTCAAGTTCTCGAGCCGCTCCTGTGAAATTTGAGCCATTATCGGAATACAGATGTGAGCAGGTTCCCCGTCTTGACGTAAATCGTTTGAGCGCTGCTAGGAACGCTTCCGTACTTAAATTGCTCACAAGCTCCAAATGCACAGCCTTGGTTTTGAAACAAGTAAACACGGCGATATATGCCTTGGACGTCGGGATGTTTCCTCTTCGTTTGCTTTCGCGTATTGTAAATGGACCTGCGTAATCAAGACCGCTGACATCGAATGGCCGTCGCGACTCAGTGACTCGGTCCATTGGTAGATCTGCCATGATGGCGTCTAACGCTCGCGGCCTGTATCGAAAGCACGATACACAATTTTGTGCAATTTTTCTTGCTTCTCTTCTCCCTGATAGCGGCCAGTATCTTGTACGAAGCGAGCTGAGGAGATGCTGAGGTCCACAATGTAGCAGCTTGATGTGTTCCTCTCTCAAAATGAGGGTAGTGATGTGATGCTTTGATGGCAGCACAATCGGGTGTTTTTCGTCCTCCGAGATTTGAGCATTTCGTAAACGCCCACCGACCCGAAGTATCCCATCCATACCGATGAATGGATTTAACTGTCTCAGAGGACTCTTGTTATCCACCGATTTTCCTGCTCGTAAGTCGATTAACTCCCGCGAAAATATTTCTTGCTGTACGATGCGAAGAATAATCGTAGTTGCCTTATCCAACTCCTCCGCTGTTAAGTTCTTTTGCGCGTGAGTGCCCCTGGCATTTAGACAGAATTTCACACAGTAACCGAATATTCGTTGTAATTTCGCGAAACTGGAGTATTTTTGCAAAACTGGAAACTTTGTTTCAATTGCTGTGAGTGTCACTATTTGTTTTCGAGCAGGGTCTTCGCTCTGAGAACACGGTCTCTGCGGCGGCCATTGCTCCTTGGTCGCCATCCAGATGGGGCCATGCCACCATAGGCGATTGTCCATGAAAACCTCAACAGGGAGTCCTCGCGATAACATATCCGCTGGATTGTCTTCGGATGGTACGTGATTCCACGCCGCGCTTGGAGTGAGAGCTTGTATTTCGGCCACTCTATTTGCAAAAAATGTCTTTAACTCGTGTGGGCTTGTTTTTATCCAACATAGGACAATCATGGAGTCGCTCCACAAGAAGATATTTCTCACCCTTCCCTTTAATGCTCTAGTTGTCGTGTCTACTAATTTGGCCAACAACAGCGCGGCACACAGTTCGAGTTTCGGTAGGGATATAGTTTTTAATGGTGCTACCCGTGATTTTGACCCTAGCAGGTGCGATTCGATTTCACCGCTGCTTGTCTCATATGAGCAAAATACGCATGCTCCGTAGGCCTTCTCGGATGCATCGCCGAAGCCGTGTATATCGAAATATTCCGAATTGTTTTTCGGGTTCACATTTCTTGGTATCCTCAGTTCGTTTAATTTCGGCAGAGAGTTATAGTAATCTAGCCAATTAGTCCATACCGTTCGTGGTACTGATTCGTCCCAATTGAGCTTCAAGATCCACAGCTCTCGCATCGTTTTCTTCGCATTAATTAGCACAGGTCCGATGAGTCCCAACGGATCGTATATTTTGGCTATTTGCGACAAAATATTTCGCTTCGTAGGCTTGCCGCATTCAGCGATGTCTACCGAATATTGTAAGGTATCCGATGCTGAATTCCAGAGTAAACCTAAGGTTTTCAGTGGTTCTTCCTTGTCTAATATCAGCAGGGGGTCTGCCTTGTCATCTGTCGTTAAGTGTTTGAGAATTGCCTCATTGTTAGCTCGCCATTTTCGAAGCGGGAATCCTGCCTTTTGGAGTAGGCCTTGCAGTTGTGACTGCAATTCGATCGCCTTTTCAATCGTTGATCGACCTGTTAGAACGTCGTCCATATAAAAATCACTCCTTAACACTTCAGCTGCTTCAGGGTACGATTTAGCTTCTTTTTCTTCCGCCAATTGTCTCAAGCACCTGATCGCAAGAAACGGTGCGCATGACGTTCCGTATGTTACGGTGTTGAGTGTGTATGTCTCCACGTTTTTATTCAGATCATCTCGCCATAATACCAATTGTAATTTACGATCTTGTTCGTTTACCCATATTTGCCGAAACATCATTGCCACATCTGCAGTTAGTACGTACTGATGGCAACGAAAACGAAGTACGATCTCCAATAGATCTTCTTGTAGATTTGGCCCAGGGAGTAGCTTCTCATTTAATGATACCCCTGACGACGATTTAGCTGACTCATCAAAAACAACCCGTATCTTCGTAGTGAGGCTCGCAGCTCGTACCACTGGTTGATGAGGGAGGTAAAAATGCTCGTCTGTTTGCTCGCCTGTTTTTTTCAATACCCTGGTCATGTGCCCCATTGCGCGATAATTTTCCAGAAACTCGACATACCCCCGTCTAAGGTTCTCGTCGCGATTTAGGCGCCGCTCCAACGCGTAGAGTCTCCGCAGGGCGAAATCCTCAGAATTTCCTAAATTTATTAACGTATTTTTTGGCAGTCGTACGACGAATCTACCGTCTTTTTGTCTCCTTGTTGTCGTTTTGAAATATTCTTCACACGCCTCTTCTGTCGGTGTATAGAATTTCTTTGGCTGTTGCTCCTCGATTTTCCAGAATTTCTCTAGTTTTTCATCGAGAGCTTGTGTGCTAACCAAGTAACACCTCGGACGCAACGCTGATACCTTGGGCTCGACCAGATCTCCTCCGATTATCCACCCTAGCAGAGTTTTTTGCAACAAAGGTTGATTTGTTTCTAATTTCTTCTGACCGCCGCACAAAAGCTTCCAGAAGACGCCTCCGCCGATCAGCAAATCTACTGAACCTGGAATATAATAGTTTGGATCAGCGAGGTCGATGTTACTCGGTATTTTCAGTGTTTCTGGATCGATTCTCATTTGAGGTAGCTTTTCCGTAATGACCGGCAAGATCAAGCACTCGAGCAACGTGCTGAAATTGTTATGCCTTGATTGAATTCGCAGTTGAGTTGATTCCTTTACGTCCGATCGCGATAGACATACACCGCTTAGTGGGATGTTAACTCTTTTGCGTCGTAGACCTATCCTTCGTGCGAGGTGTTCTGTTATAATATTTGACTGTGATCCCGGATCCAACAGTGCTCGACATGGTATTAACTTTCCCTCTGCATCGAGTACATGAATCTGCGCTGTTGCTAAAACCACCTGTGAGTACTTCTTTCGAGTCGCATGGTTTACGACGGCAACTTCGTTTTGATTTTGTTCGATTTCTTCTGCCTTCCGCATTTCTCCATTGACATTCGAGCTTAAGGGTCGTGCGTCGGGGCTGCGATAGCTCGTAAGCACAGCAGTTGTCTCGTTTTTATGTGTCGCCCTTTCAGCCTCGTCCTGTTTGTCAATATGTAACAATGTATTATGCTTCTCTGAACACTTCTGACACGTGGACGCTATGCATACTTGAGAGTAATGCCCCTTTTTCAGACAATTGAGACATAATTGCCTTTTTCGTACTTCTTGTCCTCTTTCGGCCGGCAACAATTTTCTGAATTCCTCACAGCGATAAATGTAATGCTCTCCTTGACAGTATGCACACGATGCGCGTGTAGTGGATGCGAGATTCACCTTTTTTTCAAATCTTTTTTGGATGCTTGGCTTACTTGTCTCTTGTTTTGGCTTGGATCCTTCCACCAGCTCGAGCGTGTGCGATCGGCGCGTCAGGAATTCGAATAATTCGTCCATCGTTGGAGGATTGTTCGCATCGCTTTTTCCCGTTTCTAATTCCCAGTCTTTTCGCGTTGTGTAATCAAGCTTGTTGCTAATCATGTAGATTAAAATTGTGTTCCAATGCGCCACTGGCTCTCCGAGAGATTCAAGTGCTCTCAAGTGTGTCCTTACCGTGTCGATGAAACGTCGCAAAATCGTGTAATTCGTCGATCTACTGAGTTGCTGTAACTCAAACAATTCCTTCAAATGCGTGTTGATAATTAGCTTTTTATTTTCATACCTGTCTCGCAATAGGTTCCACGCTACCTCATAGTTTGTATCGGTCGTTTCCAAAGCTTCGATTGCTTGCAGAGCCTCCTCGCTCAGAGCGCTTCGCAAGTATTGCAGTTTTTGTACGGGTGACAATTGGTCTCTTGTATGTATCACGGACGTGAAAGTGTCTCTGAAGTGCATCCAGTGATTGTAGTTTCCATCAAATTTTGGCAATTCCAACATAGGGAGTTTGACTTGGAGCTTGTGTCTGAAATTCTCGCTGTCGAGCTGCCGAGGTTGCTGCGCTTGTGTTTCTGCTGCTCGAATAATCTCTTGTAATTGCTTCCTTGTAATTGCTTCCTTGTAATTGCCCTTGTAATTGCTTCGAAATACAAATCTTCAAATGTTTTTCGTTCCGTCGACATTTCGTTATCGAGCGCTCTGATCTGCTATTGAGTCAGCGCCGGTTCCTGTTGGTCTTGTAATGCTTTTTTTAACGTTTCTATTTCAAATTGCGCTTCGTCAAAATTGTTGTATACCTTCTCGGCTCTTGCTATTCGAACTGGTAACTGTCCTGAATTTTGTTCATTGCATGACGCTACGAACTCTGCGAATTGCGTTATTTGCGTCTTGGCATTATCTCGCTTTGTGTTTACTCTTCTTAGAGCCGCCATTATTTAGTTGGATTGTCAGGATTTGAGAGGAATTGATAGAAAGGAGGCGATTCACTAACCTGTACTTCTGCACGCCTTTTGTGATTCCGACGATCCTCTTTTCTTCTTCGATCTGCGATGACTGCGATGCTTAGCTCCCCCGCACAGGCGAATCCTCGTAAACGCTCGTATTCGGCTGCCACGTTTTCGTACTGGCGTGGTTACGTTGAGACGAAGTTTCGACGATGTATGGTTATGTTCACGCTGCTCCGGTTTGACGACACCGTTTATCTTTATTTTTTTTCTCGTATTTTTCGTGCTGCGAAAAATATGCGTATCACTGTTATTTCTCGGCGGTCGGTGGATCTCGGATCGTTCGCCGAGCACGCCAATGCTTTTCCGTTGTTTTTGAGACGCGGTGCAGGTCTTGTGGGTCTGCGTGTCTCTGACTGATTTGTCTTCGATTCTTTGTATGATCTCATCCGGCTCGAAGGACCATATTTATGTTGTTTCTTATCTTGAGTCTTGGTAGTAAAGTGGACTGTATTTCTGTTTGATGCTTTTATTATTTTGGGAGAACAGCCTTTTCGTCCTGACCCTCGTTCTTTCTTTTCTTTTACAATCGTCCCTCTCACGGTCATTTTTATAAGCGCCCCACGCTGCACGCCTCTCGCGTTCATTCCCGTAAGCTTTTACATTTTTCGCCCTGTCGGTAATTCTCTTAACGCCGAACATCGGGTTTACGACCCTTTTGGAGGCGCGTCGGGCAGCCTGATTCCCACACTTCGGGACCAGGAAGGGGCGCGGAACAGCGAATTTATTATTTTTATTGATGGGTATTACAATATTGAAAGGATATAAGCGAATCCTTATTAATTTGCAAAGTGACGCGGGCCTCTGGCCGGGGGACACCGGGCTCGAGGTGGCCGTGCTTGTGTGGCGTGCGCGCAGTACCAAGAGACTAAAAACGTTTTTTTTTCTTTTCTTTTAATTGAAACTATTATATTTAGGACGACCCCGAGTGCCCGTGGCGATTGTGTCCCGCGCCCCTTTTGTGAAGGTGGTTCGTACACGAGGAGGTCCTCTCTCCTAACTAGCGGCAGCGAGGAAGGTCGGGAGCTCGGGCGCCATTGTCCATCCCGCACGTTGACCCAGGTGGGTACACGCGGATTTTCCCTCATCGGAGCAGGCGAGCACGGAACACCGGTGCTCGCGGTTAAGGGATGCCCGAGGGGACGCCGGCTTAGGACCAACGCAACGTGTCTCCCGCCCCTCGGACTACGCGGCCTGGGAGCCGAACCTTCCTGCCGGTATCAAGGGCGTCGCGGTCCGTTAAAACCGGCGCCTCTGCGATGTGACCACGGTGGGCGGTGACGGACTACGGGTGATGTATTTTCAGCGGTCAGCGTCGAGTGTGAGAGGTTCGCCGTCGCTCACCGCGTCCGGGAGAAAGGCGTTCGCGATGCCGGTTTCTACCGCTAAGGGGGGAAATCCGCACGTGGGTATCGGCAGCGTGGTACCGAGTCTCGGCCGACCTCAAAGGCCATACGGATCAATCGCACGGTTGCCGAAGTTTGAAATTCGGCACCGTCGCGATAAGAGACGGCGAATTCTCAGAATTCCTTTATAAAGGAGAGAGGGACAACGACATTGTCGCGCTAGAGCAAGCCTTGCTCCGGCGAGGCGAGGGGGTGCGGAACGCCGAGCATTGGGATGTGAGGTGAGGAATCGACAGTCGGGAATTTGGCAAGCTGGCGTCCAGTCGAGTTTTTGGAAGAGATTGTCAGAGTCAGTGAGTGCCGGCTGGAACCTCAAAGCGGTGAGCCCGATCCTCCATCTGCTATCTCTGGGTAAGCCTGGGTTTTTCGCTCCCGAGTCGCATTGCGAGTTTTGGGGAACAGTCCCCGTCATAGTTTTTTTTTCGCCTGGAGGCGCATCAAAAGAGTAAAAGAGTACTGGGGAGGCGAAAACCCTACGCTTTCGTTCGGACCAAATTTGCCTTGTCCAAGCCCTGTTTGGCATTGTGGTATGTTATTTTCTGTTATCATGTATTGTCAGTTATTGAAAAGGGAAATTTTTCTATATCATATAAAATGTTAGCGCATTACTTAATTTTCGAGGATTTTCTCAGCCGCGTACTTGAGTATTGTATTGCGGTTAATTTGTCGATGTCGTGTCCTGCGAGCGGTCGCATTATTTCTGGCGTTGCGTCTCAGCTATTTTTCTGGTCCCGCGTCGCTTTTACGTTTTGCGCTAACGATTGTTTGACGCGGGCATGTAATGTTATTTAAAGTATGGGCTACTTAAATAAAAGCCTGTTATCATTTATGTTCCGAAATTTCATTCATTCTGCACGTCTGCGCCCCTCTGCCATCTTCTCTCACTCAGGTGAGCTGAGCTAGCCGTCTCTTCCTCCGTCCTCACCGCCCCTTTTACTGCATTTTCATAGCCCTTGTACTCACGGCGTTGCGACAATTAAGTCGGTCGTGGACCGGCGGTATTCAATACCTGGCGCCCAACATGACGTCGTCAGACCCGTTACCTCCTTTTTGGCCCATGCAGTAGGTATGGGGAGGAATTGATATGGATTGAGAAGTGTGGTAATAAGTTCGTCACAATGTATATGTGTATGTATATCTGTATCAGAGTCTGTCAGAAAACATTTCTATTTACAAGGTGTGTAAATAGAAATGTGTGTGTGTGTGTGCGTGCGTGCGTGCGTGCGTGCGTGCGTGCGTGCGTGCGTGCGTGCGTGCGTGCGTGCGTGCGTGCGTGCGTGCGTGCGTGCGTGCGTGCGTGCGTGCGTGCGTGCGTGTGTGTGTGTGTGTGTGTGTGCGCGCGCGCGCGCGCGCGACCTCCCACGCCACATCAACCACTTTTAGACTCGACCCTTTTTTATTTGGCTGAAATTTGAATATGTTATTGTTTACTTCTAAAAACGCTTGTACGATTTTTTCCTATTTTTTTACATAAGGGGGCGTACACAAATGACGTAACGCCAAATTCCCCATTTTTCACCCCACCCCCCTCGCTATTCCGTTTCGTAACGGTTGCTTAAATGCCGACGGTTTGAACATTTTTGTCCATTTTCGAGGCCCTTTTTTATTCACGCAGTTTTTATTTACTTATTCTTTCTTTATGCCTTCATGTTCTTATTAACTGTGCAAATGCTCACACAGTGGCAAAGAACATATATTATTTACATGAAAGCACAGGTCCCGTGTTAATATTTAGCACAGAAAGTGTAGTATAGTATATTTCCGCCGGTAGACTGCAGGCGACGTGTCGGTGTGCCAGACACAATCAACGAACATTCATTGTTTAAATGTGTTCATACACATCGATACAGGAGCGCTTTATGTGTCTGGGGTTAACATATATTACATGGAACACACAAGGCATGTGTGTTTCATGTAATATATGTTCTTTGACAGTGGTTTTCCCACTTAACTGACATTTTCTATGAAAAGCTGTCCATTTCCGCGGTAAAACAGCGCGCGAGTTTTACTTTCAAAACTTGAACGTCCAGATTTTGACCATTTCTGGCAGTTTGAAAATCGTGACGTAACGCAAACCTTGCCCCCTGCCCTTACGTAGGACCGTAATGCCTGATGGACCCCCCCCCCACAATTGCGTTACATAATTTGGGTACGTCCCCTTATCGGTAATATGTAGTAAATTTTTTTTAAAATCGACGTTATGTCTAAGTATTCATAACTTTCTGAAAAATTGACCGAATGAGATGTTTTTTTTAAATTTTGTTTCGAAAAATAGTTTATGAAAAAAAATTGTTAACAAACATTCAGTCATCTTCGATATTATTTTTTAGTTCTTTGGAAAAAAACACGAATTTTTCAACGTTCGACCTTTTTAATTTTCGATTTTTTTCATAATAAAAATATGTTAAATTTGGCGTATTTTGTTGCAAGATCAACTGTGGTAAGACTTTTCTTTCAATTTTTTTATTCTATATTGAAACATTTTTATTCTTTATTTGGATAAGATTCCGAAACCCCCCTTCTCCCTCCGATCGAACTGAAATGTTGCACAACCCTTCTTTTTAATATTTTAAGACTCCTAAAAGGATTTTTGGCGACTCGCAATAGTTTTCGTGACATTGAATTTTAAAGTTTTTTTTTAAGGGTAAGATTCCGAACCCCCCCCCCCTCTTCGATTGAGCTGAAATTGTCCACAAACCAGCCTTTTATTTTTTTAAGACACCCCTACAGGAATCTTTAGTGACTCGCTATAGTTTTCGAGATATTGAATTTTTAAGTTCCTTTTTAAGCGCGCCGACTATATCTATATCTGCTACGTTTCCGTTCATACCTACACAGGATGTTCCAGAACTGAAAGTAGTCCCTGAAATGGGGGTTCGGGGTGAAATTCTGAGTCGATTGATATAAGTCTGCATGAGTCTCAGATCAACCCTTGAATTATAATTTATTTTTGAAGACGAGCCAATCAGGTGTGCCTGATGAGTCAGTGAGCGATACGCGCGAATAGTGGTGCCTGTTGGTGCGGTGTTCTCGCCCGGAACCACTACACGCGCGTACAAACAAACACAAAGAAACCAAAGCAAACTCAAACAAAGCCAAACCTAAGAACTATTGCGCGTCGCCAATAACCCCTCCAGGGGTTGTCTTAAGCAATTAAAACGAAGGTTTGTGCAAAACGTCAGCTCGATCGGGGCGGGGGGGGGGGGCGGGGGTCGGACCCTACCGCTTAATTTTGCCACAATTTCGTTGGATATCACACACAGTGAAATACAGTACGTATCTGAAACTCTTTATCATTTGAAAATAGCGATTGGTCCATAATTCACGATGTTTTCAATAGCAGTACTTCTGTTATGTTAATGTTTGGTTTTCCAATTGAAAATTTGATTAGTAATAATTGAGTAATGAGGCAACTCAAGTTTTCGAATTTCCGTTTTGAACTTTTATTTAATGCACGTTTGTAGCACTAATAAGCTCTCCCAAGCCGAAATTTTCGAGCCACGTTGAACCCGCGAAATGAAGACCTCCTTCTTCGAGCAGATGTCGGCGATCGCGAATTATCGGGTATCTAAACGAGGGTGCAATGTTTGGAACACCAATACGTTAGGGCCTCCGATGAACCTTCTGAATGGAAGATTCTGGACTTTAGGCTCAAAGGAGGCTAGCGCGGAATGCAACTGATCCTGCAAAACCTCAGGTGGGACTAATTCGAGAGTTATCGCAGAACCGACCCCTGAGTCCAGTAAAAAAATCGAACGTAAGCACTTTTTAGATATAAACACGCAAAATTGATCCAAGAGCAATTTCATGACGCTCAATCAAATGGCAATAATAATTTTGCAATCAACCTCCAACAAAATGTGTAAAAACTGTTTAATTCGGAACCTAATAGATTTATCGGAAAATATGTCAAACAAAAGTTCTTTAGGACATAAAAGTACGTAAAAAAAGTGTTAAACGTTTATCTTCGTATCTTTCAAAATGACGGAGAAAAAGACGACTAAAAATTTGTTTGTAAGACCAAATCGCTTTGCAGCCGAAGCACCACTGGGAGTGTAAGGGACGCGAGCTACTCGTTGGATCGCGTTACGGGCATGTGCATATAGCCATAGCGATAAAGTGCGCCTCTTTTTGGCAGTGATCCTCACCCAGTAATGTTGTCAATGTTCAGTTGTAATTTTTGAATACTTATAGAACAAATAAAAATATCCAAAATATCTGGAAGATTAGATGAACTCTTACTAAAGCAATGTGTAACGAAAAAATTCGAGATATTTACGAATTTAATATTATTTTAGTTTATCAAACTTCTAGGCTTTCGTCCCCCAATTGAATAGTTTTTCGTTCTTTTCTCTCTTATTCTTAGAGATACGTAGATTGATGTTCAATACTTGTTTACGTACTTTTATGTCCCATAAAACTTATGCTTGGCATATTTTTCAATAAAATTATTAGGTTCGGGATTAAACGGTTCTTAAACATTCTTAAACATTTTCTTGGGGGTTGATTGCAAAATTATTATCGCCATTCGATTCAGCGACATCCAATTACCCTTAGATCAATTTTGCGTATTTATATCTAAAAAGTGCTTACTTTCATGCTTTTTGCCTGGACTACTCTTTCAGCCTACTGTAGGTGCACTCCAGACCCTCTGGACCCTCCATTCAGTCTACTGTAAACACCACCGTAGACCCTCCAGACCCTACATTCAGCCAATTAATGGTATATGTAGCAAAAATAAATAAAAATATGCTTCACAAATACACGTAGCAATATCTTTTTGTAAAATTTCCATCCGTTTATTTCTGACGTTCGACGTAAAATCAAACATTTTACTTTAAACCGATCTTAATGTAACGTCCTCTTTCATCGTCGTCCAAAATCTGTTTGGGTTCTTCGTAGATTCGGTGACTTCATATTTTTCGATCTTGCTTCTCATCTAATAATGGACCACTCGTCGACCCTTCTTGTACCTTGTCACATGCATCACGTCTCGCCAAATCCTCTGTGAATTCATCAAATGGTGTAAGACTCGTTTTTTTGTTTTGTGAAAATGGTCGTTTGAGGACTAATTATTTCCTCCGTGGAAGCATCCATAAGGCACATTTTCAATCATTCATCGCGATTATTTGAAAAACAATCCACCACTTGTGTATAAGCGAGGTTATGTTTGCTACCGACATTTTGAACTTCACTTACCGCTTATTTTTTTATAATCAACTAATTGTTGTCCGGTCGCCGACCATGCGATGATTTTCTGCAATTTGTGCAAGTTCCAAAACTTCGAACAATGTTTCCGGCACTTCCAACCCGCGAGCACGTTTTTTCGCCGTACCTTTTCCCGTTTTTGAATACACTACGAGGGCATATAGTCCCTTGACTTCAGTCATTTTCGGCGTATCATTCTTTTTTTTCTCTGCCATCGTTAAAAAAATCCAGATAAAATAGCAGCAGTAAAATAAGATACCAAACACGACGCACTTATACGAGAAGCACATGACTGACTGCCGGAGCGCGCTCGAAGCGCCCACTACTCTATGAACTAACCCCCCCCCCCCCCTCGAGGAGATATCGAATTTGGGCGCAAATCAGGTTAGATTAGGTCGATGCAACGGATACGAGATCGAAAGTAGGTTAATCCTAGGACGCTACAGATGGGTACCCCAAACCCCACATCATTTTTGGGGCCGTGGCGTTCCGGCAGTTTGGATAGTCACGTGAAAATATCGATCACATTAGGAGGACTGTCTAGAGCAGGTTCGTGCAGGAATGACCGAGGTCGCTAGTACGAAAGGCGGAGCAAATCCGAAGGTTGCTGCAAGCGCAAAACAATGAAGAGAAAGCTCAGGACAACGACTCGACTGATAGTGAATCATACAATGAAGAAGAATGGAAAGGTTCTGATGAAGATTCTGCAGAAGGAAGACGGGATTCTGCCCGTGACGGTGCAGACATCGACTATGACATGATCGCATGAGAAGCTGAGAGAAACAAAATGTGTCGTACATCCCAATCTGCTCTCGGCGGTACTCTGAGTAAATTTCTTTACGGAAAAAACCGATACAAATGGTCACTCGACCGTCCTGCGCCTCACTCTCGCATTACATCTGCCCATAAGATGAATAGGCAGTGTAGCGTCAGGGCCGGAGCCAGTGTAAGGAGCAAAGTTGTAGCGTGGGTTCTTTTGTCACCTGACGAAACCTTGAATGCCGATTCCCGCGTTGCCAAGATCATCGCTCGATGCAGTGCTCTCATTGCGCATCGAGCTGAATTTACAACGAACACATCTACATTTTGCATTAATTACTACAATATACGTTTCTTTTGTTTTCATTTCTAATATCCCATGTCGAACTACAAGTAGCGATTTTTTCAGTATTATTATGTAAACCGAGTTCTATATCCTGTACCTTGAGCTAAATGTATTATTTTAAAAATAATTTCATGTATAATCAGCTCAATACCCTTTCATATGTTTTTTTTTCAATAGAAAACACTATTTTGCCATAAAATCATTTTTTTTAAACATTTATTTACACTTTTTCCCTCAAGAAACCACGCCGAAACATATTCAATTTTTTTTTGAAAGGTGCCATCTTTACTCCTATTGAAATTCTTCAAGAACTTCGAATTTTTTGTTTATAATTTTTTTAAGCTTGGTCCTTACGGTTTTTTCAAGAATCAGCGAAAATTTTTTCCAACATAGGCGTAGAAAAGGTATGATGATTTTAAAAATAATTTTTAGTAAGATATGCTAAACTATTTTTCTTGCTTTGTTCAATCCCATTTTTCATGGCGAAAAATTCATATTAGGTTTTTCTTGCAAAGCCTGTTCCGTTCGTCAGTTTTTTAGCATACGATAAAAAAATATATCTCTACAACAAACAGTTCGTTAGCAGCGTTGATTTGAAGGGCTGTCGTGTGCGGAACCCCAGTATAAGTCATTTGTTTCGTACAGATAGTGTAGGGTCCTAGCGTTAAGGAGGCCTGTGTTCTGCACGTTTCATTGGTACTAGGGGTCAAAAGAAAGTTTGGGAGGACTAACAGAGGCTACACTGGACCAAACCGAGGCCTCTTCATGGTACTGAACTCGACAAATGGGGTTTCGTAGGTTCAACGGATGCTGGCGGCTTGTGCATTACAAAAGAAATAGGTCCTCCGAGTGTTCAGAGGAGGCTATATATTTTGACTCGAGTTGACGTTTTAGACTAGTAAATAACAAACAGGTGCGTTCTGATAAGATATATGTAATCACAGTACATGCATACATAGTCGAGGTCAGAAACATCAAAACATTGGAACATCGAACAAAAATTCAAAACGCAGTTACATGAAATTTTCTCCGGGTAGAGAATTTTACGTGTGATTACCGTGCACGTTAGAAAAAAACGAACCTAGAACCCGACGCTAGGGAATAAAATAAAGAAAGCTCTGTATACTTCTGCTGTAAGCTAATAATGAAAATGTACAAAACTATCATTATTTAAATACTTACAATATCAAATTACATATCCTTGGAGTCGGTACCAGCCAATTGCCAATATCGTCACATTTTTCACAAAAAAAAATATTTTTTATAAAAGATATTTTTTTTGTGTGTGCGCGTGTGTGTGTTGTGTTTTGCACATTTCAAAGTGTGCCGCAATTGTGCTAAACTCGCTTGGTAACTGCTTCCCTTCTTTAGTCAATAGTGATTATGGCGGGTTAACAGTGCCGCCCTCTTCACTCGATATACTGTTATTGTTTTGTTCAGTCAATCGATTATCGCTTGCTCGAAGCGCGTCGCTTTATTTACCTTTTGGTTATGTGTATGTGTTTTTTGTTTTGACAATGAGTCCGCTGTGCTCGGTTTTAATAATACCTTTGTTGTTCTTGGATTTAAAGATCCTTCTACCCGTCTCCGACTTAATTATTATATTATCTCGTTTCTGTATCGTGTTTTAATATTCTTGTAACCCCGCTTAATGTCCTGTTTCTTTCTCTTTAGTCCTGCGACACTTTCCTTGCCCTAAGGCCAGTATTCGTGAGCTGAGTGCTAGTCAAATTCAGCAAATGTAGGGTTCTCAATTCACGAGTGACTTCACTTTTTCTGTTTTTTTTCTTCGTGTTTCCTCCTGCACCACTTTCCTTACCCTAATGCCAGTATTCGTATGCAGCGTCGATTCATCAGGAAAAGCAGAAGTGCCTTCCCCCTAAACATCCAGCCCTTATATACCCTCTTTTTCCTGCGCATTCTCATCCCTTCTCCATCTAATAATAATAATTAAAATAACCCCTATCAATGTTCATTTTTTCTTTCTAAGTTCGTTTAAATTTTGCCGACTGTTTTGGTTTTTGTTCGTCATGCCCCCTCCCCCCTTCCCCCAGGTCATAGCTCGCGCGCCTTGTTTATGTTTTGGGGACGGCGTGTGCCCTTATCATATAAATTAACTGCTTGAATATATTTAAATTCTACAATAAACAGTGGAACACGGCGAGAAATTAAATTTAAAAAATATTTTAAAAACGCTAGCAGCGAGAACCAAACCCACGCCAGCGGGGTGACAGGTAATGCGCTTGACCACTGCGCTACGCCGCTGGCTTGGAAGTGGTTGAAAAAATATCCTGTAAGTCTACCCGGAAATCTTTGGAGAGCGTCGAAATATTTTAGAAACGTTAAGGGGTCTTCTCACTTTAGACGCCAAAAAAGAGGCTATTTTCATGATTTTTTAAAATAGGTTTATATTATAGATATTGATATAAAAGTTGTTGCACTTAATAAATACACTTTCGAAATACATGAATTAAATAAAGTGTATTTATGTAACCCAAACAAACTTTAAAAGCGTTTTTCTCGAAAAAACGTTTTTCGACGGCATGTTGATAAAATCTTCGAAACTACTGAATCGATCCTTATGAAATTTAAACCACATATTCTTTACAACTATAGCTGTAGCGTATATCAAGGATTTTTTAAATTTATGTTGACGTATACTTTTTATTGCCAAAAACGGTGAAAAAACACGTTTTTCTGTTTTTTTTTTTTTTTTCGAAAAATGACCTCCATTTTGTTATTTTTGCACATATAAAAAATAAGTATGACATGCGCTATAGCCATTAACACACTGAATCTAAAGCCTGTGGCGTCCCGCCGCTCTCTTTTGCGTACAACGCGCTGCTTCGCCGTTTTAGTAGCAAAAAAGCCTCAGAGTATGGTCCTGGCTAGACAGTTGCGAATTTCTCGCCCTGTCTAATCATGATTTTTGTTCACGCTTTTCATGTGGAACGAGCCACACGATTTGAATAATCGCGCCTCGCTATGCGCGAAGGGTCAGTACTAATGCGCGGAGAAGCGCTAGGCCGCGGTCCTAGGCGCACGCAGTTCACGCACTCCGTTGACCCCACTTATCGATTATGGATTTTCCCCTCGCCTACGATCGATGCAGAAGGATCGGAACAAGGGATCCAGAGATTCTTCCGCCAGCCCTTGAGCGAGACAGACGTCAGAGTTTTTTCCGAGTCGATAGCGTAATATCGATTGCAATCCGATTCCAAGTCCTCAGTTGAGATTATTTAGAGGCATTTATGCGCTTTGGGCTTATATCGAGTCAATCAGTACCAGCGGGATAGCTGAGTTTTTTGTAATAGCGCTTCCGTCGGAAGAGGTCAGATTGTGCGCAGTAGCGCGACCCTAGACGCCGACGAGGATCCGAATTAGTTTACTTTTGTTCGCGCAGGGACGCATTAAATATTTTATACAAAAAGTACGCAAGTGTGCGAGTATTTATTCGTCCCAAACCGAGGACGATCCTGGGAGAGATTCCACGAGCCTAGAACCGAGACTCAGGCCGAGGGCGTGCGAGAAAGAGACAGAAGGAGGACGTGCAAGCCGCGAGATCGAAGCGCATCGTAAAGGTAAGTTTGAAAGCCTTATCCAGTCCGGGATACTTCTGTGAAACGCCCTGTACGGTGCTCGCATGTTTGTGGTTGGGTGACGGTTCCCCTGGCTTCGAGTTGCGCAAGCGCGAGGTGTTTTCCGCGTTCTAAGCCGCATCGGTTAAATTTGGGGAAAAGAAAATTTTTCCCATGTGTCGCGCTGGCCAGGTTCTTGAGCAAAACCGGGTTATGCGGGACATTAATGGCGCCCAACGTGTCTATACGACACACCGTATTCACGACAAAAATCGAGCAGAATAACCATTGTATTCCGTCAATGGAGCTCAACGTGTCCATATGACACACATTACAAACGTTAAAAATTGTTTAAAAAAAATTGCCAACGCATTTCATTTATGGCGACGATTAAGTATATTTGTGACGTTGTATTAACGAAAAAATTGTGTTAAAAATTAAAAAAAAAATTTCGGCGTAGCGTGTCTTCGAAACACGCAAAATTAAGGATAAGAATTGTAAAAGATCGCTTTGAAATCAGGACAAAACGTTATTTTGAAAATGCCTGGAAAAAAAGGTATCATAAATCATTAGGAAAAATTACTAGCGAAAATTGTGCGAAAATTCGTTTTCTTTACACGGAACGAGTACCAAAATAATATTCTTCAAATATTTAAAACTGTACGTTTGAAAGGTTCGAAATTTTTTTTTTCCCGTCCTCACAGTGTCCCATCGAAATATAGCTTCGAGCACACTTGAGCAGACCATACGAGACAAAGAGGGATAGAGTCATAAACTCGCCAGTCCTGCTAGCGGATTACGCTATACGTATACGCAGAGAAACAGAGCGCTCACGCGTAACGTAAACAAAACAGCGTCAAACTCAGACAACGACCAGCGTTATATTGGAACGAAATAAAATCACGCGAAATAATTTCTACAGCACAATTCAAAAGAAATATAACGTAACCGAACTGAAATTTAACGAACACGAATATCACTTGTAATTATTTTTCTTCAAAGAATCATTGATTAATTTATTATTCATTTTTATCAAACTATTTATTTATCCTAACATTATTAGGAAAAACAATTTTTCTTGAACAAGTGATCATTGCGTTTTCGTTCAGTTCATAAATTATTTCAAATTCATTTTTTTCTATCAACGCGAATAGTCAACGCATTCAACATGAGTGACTCCTCCGAAGCAAGTAATAAAGCGCAAAGATCCACGCGATCGAGCAACGCAATACCGACAGGCCAAACTTTAACGCGCTCACCCTCAACGTCCGAAGGGGACAATAATTCTACTGACGACTTGAATAAGACGGCAATAAGTAGGAAGAATAATACAGAATCGAACAAAAACAGAACAGTAGGTACAATACCGAAACAATCGACAAAACAGATCAAAGAAACGAAAAACGCTGTAGACAATGACGCAGTACTAAATAAATTCCAGGAAATGTTTATGACGTTGCAATCGACCGTGCAGGAATTAATTCACACGAATTCGGAACAAACCCGGCACGAAATGGAATTATTGCACGAAAAAAATAGTAAATTGATCGAAACAGTCGAAAAATCGCAAAGTAAAATTGTAAGACTAGTCGACGAGCGAACAAAAGATTTAGCCGACGAATTTGAGCGGAAAATAAAAACGATCGAAAGTAAAATCGCGTTGTCGGAAGTCGACGATACACAGTGGGAATACGACGAAGACCCTATTCGTAGCGCGCGGCGTAGGACGAAAAGCAACGACACAAAAACGTTTACATTACCACCGCGTACACAAACTGTAACGACAACAACGTACACTTCGACCAACACTTTTTCAACGCTGACTAGGCCGACTGTAACGACAATAACACAAGCGCAATCCACGCCGGCGATCACAGCTACGTTTCAACCTCGTACGTTACAATTTAACGAGATAATCGAAACACGCGAGCGAACGAATTCACAGAATAGCACGACAACAAATCTCGAAAGAACCGAACCGCGCAGATCTGAACAAATTCCCCGCAATGTGAATAAAATTTTCAAGTCTTGGGAATTGAAATACCCCGGAAAACTCGACGCTGACGATTTTCTCGACGAGATCGAGCGAAGAATCGCTGCGTCAGGTATAAGCGGACAAAACGCGCTTAACGTTTTACCGGAAGTATTATCAGATACCGCGTATGCGTGGTACAAAGTATTTCACAGAGACTGGGTCTCATGGAATGACTTTGCCACGAAATTTCGAGACACTTTCGGAGATTTGAAAGATGACCAGCAGCTAAATTTTAAAATACAAAAACGAGTCCAGAAACGGAAAGAAACCGCGATTGACTACGTAATAAAAATTAGCGAAATGTACAATAAATTGCAAGAAAAAGTTCCAGTAAAATATCAGTTAGACAAAATTTTTTCCGGATTAAGTTCGAAATTGATAACGCACTTCGACAGAGAAGAAGTAGATTCATACGACGCGTTAATTAAGAAAATTCGTAAATACGAAGAAAAGAATGAGCTAATGTTGCAAGCGGATAAACAACGCGACGAGTATTCGCGCTATTCACGCAACTCAAGCGGTAAACAGCGATTAAATGCGATAGGAGACGTTACGGGAGAAAATTCGGTAAAATCAGACGAATGTAATAAGCCGAAAAAACAAGGAAAAAGCGCGATAAAAAAGAACGTTACCGAAACTGTAAGCAAGGAAGACATTTGCCTAAAACAGATAGAAAACCTTAGCAAACGACTCTCAAAATTACAGGTAATTCGGCAAGGAAAAAATGTTAACGAGAAGGACTCTCGAAAGAAACGCAGAAATAGTTCAGGTGAAGATACCAGCAGCAAAACGCGCCGACGATCTGGCCCCGATAGTTCTCGCTCTTCCAGCGCGGCTTCATCGCTGAAGGGGGGAGAGAGGCGCCGATCGCCACCACGTAACAAGCGAAATTCAAACGACGAACGCAAACCGTATTATTCGCGAAGTTATCGAAGGAATAGTAGAGAAAGAAATAGTCGTAATTCGCGTTACTACAACGGCGACAGGTATAGATCGAACGAGGAAGAGTATTCATGGAGAGGTAGACGCAGTAACAGGGACTACGATAGAAATCGCGCAGTAGTTTGTTACAAATGCAAGCGTGAGGGACATTACGCGAATCGATGCGATGATCGCGCAAACTCGCCTCCCAGACGCGAAAGATTCCGCGAGGAACCGCGTAGAGCCGAGAAGAGCCCAACACCACCTCCAAAAAACGCGCAAGAAGTCAGGAACGATTAGAATCACTCCCACTTCCTGACGCGACCTCGGGTATTAATAAACGAACTAGGCAAACGATTAAGGTAAATGAGCACGATTCACAAGAAGAGAACGCCACCAGTTACAATACTGAGGAGCACATATTGAGAACGTGTTTCGTAGCGGAAAACAGTACGCACGGTAATAACGATTCGGAAAATGACGATAACTCGCATACAGCATCGGAGACTGAATACACCGAAGACGAAGACGATGAAGAGCCAGTCGCGGAAGTTAGAAGCGCTAGGCCGTGTCTTCAGACAATAGACGCTTTAGGTAGTGCAGGTGAAATTCAGCACGCTTTTTTCGCGCAGAATTGCTCGATGGAGATAGGAACGCGCCGTACATTTAAAGGATACGCGTCCCCCAGACCTCCGCGAGAGCGCAGTATAATCCCGGTTACAGTGAAAATCGAGGAACAGTTTTTGAAAGGAATTCTAGATACCGGAAGCGATCGCAGCTTCATGAGCGGCTACGCATATGAGCAAGTACGTGCGTCACAAAGATGCAGTCCCATTAAAGACGCAATTTCTCGCACAGGAGTACAGCTCGCGCAGCAAGACCATGTCGCAATACCGCGCTACTCGGCGAAATTCCTTATTGACGTTTGCGACTGTTATGGAGAACATTGGTTCGCCATTTTAGACGGTCTGAGCACGCCAGTCATACTAGGCATGGACCTCATCTTGCCATGGAAAATAACGATAGATGGGAACAAAAACATTTGGAGAATTAGGGATTCGGAAATAGAAGTACCCTTTGATTTAGCGCAAGGAAATTGCGAGATGACAAATTCGTTGCAAATCCAGCAATTATCGTCAGACGAACAGTCACGTTTGGACGAATTTTTGAACGAGAAATTTAATGCACAAGGGATTACGGGTACGAATGGTACGACGATGACGACTCACGTTATTGAATTGACAGACGAGACGCCAATCAGACAGAAACCATATCGGAGAAGCCCCGCTACAAAACGAAAGAAGGAAAATTATATTACTACAAGCCTGACAGAATTAAGGAAATTGTAGGAGACAATAATGCGTGGAAAGTAGTCCTGAGAGAGGACGAAGTTCTCCCAACCATTGAGAGATACCACGGTACTCCCCAATCCGCGCACCAAGGCATGAGGAAGACCTATCATATGATTTTGAAGCTCTTCTATTGGCCAGGAATGCGTGAGGATGTCCGCCGATACGTAAATAAGTGCGAGACCTGCCTAAAGTGTAAGTCAGACAATACGCCACCCCATGGGTTAATGTATCCGCGTAAAATCCCTGAGCCCTGGGAAACGGTTTCGATCGATATCGTAGGCCCTTTTCCGCGCTCTAAATTGGGTAAGAGTTATATTCTAGTTTGCGAGGATGTGAATACGCGATATTTAGAGTGCTTTCCCCTAGCGAAAGCTGACGGTCAGAAAATTGTAAGGTGCCTCCGCACATTGATTAATAAATGGGGAACACCTCAGGTGATAATTACAGATAACGGTACAGAATTTATCAATAGAACGGTATCAACGTTTTTTGAAGAAACGGGAATCAGACAAGTTTCGACCCCGGTATATCATCCACAAGCTAATCCGGTAGAGCGCATAAACCGCAACCTGAAGGCAATGTTAGCTAGCTTGCTAGGAGAAGATCATCGGGAATGGGACGAAACTTTGGAAGAGATTCAATTCGCATATAATTCGACGGTTCACACATCGTTAGGAGTAACCCCCGCGTTTCTTAATTTTGGTCGTGAACCAAGACGCGCAGGAGAACCCTCCCTTGACACGATGGACGCAACCCAGACCAACGACAATGCTATTGATAACGACTGGACAGACCGCATGAAACGCCTAAAGAATTTACGCGAAAAGGTCGAGTCTTTTATGCTGAAAGCGCAAAAGAAACAGTGCGAACGTTACAATAGAAACCGACGGTCGAGTTTAGATTATGTGGAAATTGGAGATGTAGTTTACTACCCCAATAAAACGCTGTCAAGTGCTGCTCAAGGCTATAGTGCGAAATTAGCGCCCAGATATAGAGGCCCGGGAGTAATCACAAAAAAATTGTCACCGATAGTAGTCGTAATTAGTGATCCATCAGGTAAAGAAATCGGAAAATATCACATCAATGATTTAAAGTTAGCAAAGCGAAGCACGAGAATAGAGAGAATGCGAAACGTGTAAAATGTAAGACTTCGATCAACAGCGCAATGGACCAACGCAGCAGCATCAGCAGCGTCGGAGAGGGCGGTAACGCGGGGAACGCGGGAAACGCGCCACCATGTGGATGGGGATCGCTGGAAGATTTCCAGATGACCGACTTCCCAGTCGTCCGCTTCACCATTCCGGAGCCCGAGGATGGGGTGATCCAGAGTCCCCTAGTTCTGCGAGGGGCTACCGGCTTTGTCCTCGTACCAGCGCGAGATATTAAGGAAATTCTAAAAAATTACGAGAAACTACGCGCGCAGCAGCAGCCAGCCGCTAGTGTCGTGTCAGCCGCCTCGCAATTGTCCGCTGCTCACTTCGAGGCCGCACTCGAGCTTATGCGCGAGAGGGACGCCCTGACCGCTAGGGTCACCAAATTGGAGAAGGAGAATGAATCTCTGGTGGGGCGTCTGAAGGCTACCGACGACGAGCTTACGCGACGCGTCCAAGCTCATCATCGCAACCAGATTAAGATTGACAACTTGCTGAAGGTGAAAAAGCTCTTCACCAAAAGCGTCTCGGAGGTCTACCACGCGCAATGCGAGTTGCGCCAACCCCACTTGCGTCCGAAAGCGGTAAAAGGATGTCTGAACTGCCAAACCGAGGGGCACAGCTGGCGATCTTGCACCCGCAAGGACACGGGAGCTGTCTTCTGCCGCACCTGCAACTCCGAAGGGTTCACGGATGAAGACTGTCCGTGGCCGCACTACCGGGAGTTCGTCAACGACGTCATTCCGCTGAATGTGCGTTGCAAGACGTGCCGGCGCCTCCTAACGGAACCCGACCCAGCCTGTGGTCCGTGTCGTAAGCGCATCATCGACGAAGCCGTCACCAAGCGCTTACAGCTAGCCATCGAGTACGAGGAGCGCCAGAACAAAGCCCAGTCCACGGCAGTTTCGGCCTCAGTGGTCGATGCGTACCTGGAAGTGGTACGTCGCCAGCATGAGAGGAGCCTGGCACGAGACAAATGCGTCATCATTGAAGACGTCAGCTCTGATGCTAGCGCCATTCACGCTGTAGCGCCAGAGGAGAGGGCAAGAGCGCCGTCCAACGCCGGATCCGTCACAGACAATGCCACGCCAGGCACTAGCGCAAGCTGCGTTATTCTGCCGGTCGAGCACGAAGACGCACCGTCCAGCGTCGGCACCAGCGCCGATGATGACATCGAGGAAGACTCCGCCTAAGAGGCCACGCATCGCGCGATACTCGACGCGCCGTAAACTTTTTTTTTATTTTTATATCGCCACTTTCTATTTTTGATACAACATATAGAGGAATTACCTTATGCCAAAAGAGGCTTGACTTAGGACTAAGTCCATTTTCGTACGGTGCCAAATTAGGCCAGATTCGTTGCTAATTCGATTTCGTACCGCGCCGAAATAGGCCGGACTAGAAGAGTTGATTTTGTTACGCCAAAAAGGCCAATCGCATGTTAAAACGAATTTCTTTTTTTTTTGTGTGAATCGATTATGATTTTAAAATTTTATTTTTCTTTCGTGTAGAACGACCCTCAGCGTTTGCGCATTTTAAGTTGAGGGAGAATAAATGTTCACGTGTGTTATCCAATAATTACGGTAGTTGATTCAATTTGCTCACAACCAGCTCCCCATCCAATCATAGCGATCCCAATTAATCGAGTACACGTTGGGAGAAACTAACAGTTGGTGGAGGTAATCGAGAAGTAACGGAACCCAGATCGATGGTGGCGGTGTGAGTAGACCAAGGTAACGCCAAGATGTTTATTGTCAATTGCTAACGCACGTCTCACCACGACCAGAACTCAACATGCGGGCACGATATTAGGCTCCATGTAAAAGGCTTTCAAACTTTACCTCAAAACTGGCAAGCAGCGGTTTAGAAGGGGGGAATGTGGCGTCCCGCCGCTCTCTTTTGCGTACAACGCGCTGCTTCGCCGTTTTAGTAGCAAAAAAGCCTCAGAGTATGGTCCTGGCTAGACAGTTGCGAATTTCTCGCCCTGTCTAATCATGATTTTTGTTCACGCTTTTCATGTGGAACGAGCCACACGATTTGAATAATCGCGCCTCGCTATGCGCGAAGGGTCAGTACTAATGCGCGGAGAAGCGCTAGGCCGCGGTCCTAGGCGCACGCAGTTCACGCACTCCGTTGACCCCACTTATCGATTATGGATTTTCCCCTCGCCTACGATCGATGCAGAAGGATCGGAACAAGGGATCCAGAGATTCTTCCGCCAGCCCTTGAGCGAGACAGACGTCAGAGTTTTTTCCGAGTCGATAGCGTAATATCGATTGCAATCCGATTCCAAGTCCTCAGTTGAGATTATTTAGAGGCATTTATGCGCTTTGGGCTTATATCGAGTCAATCAGTACCAGCGGGATAGCTGAGTTTTTTGTAATAGCGCTTCCGTCGGAAGAGGTCAGATTGTGCGCAGTAGCGCGACCCTAGACGCCGACGAGGATCCGAATTAGTTTACTTTTGTTCGCGCAGGGACGCATTAAATATTTTATACAAAAAGTACGCAAGTGTGCGAGTATTTATTCGTCCCAAACCGAGGACGATCCTGGGAGAGATTCCACGAGCCTAGAACCGAGACTCAGGCCGAGGGCGTGCGAGAAAGAGACAGAAGGAGGACGTGCAAGCCGCGAGATCGAAGCGCATCGTAAAGGTAAGTTTGAAAGCCTTATCCAGTCCGGGATACTTCTGTGAAACGCCCTGTACGGTGCTCGCATGTTTGTGGTTGGGTGACGGTTCCCCTGGCTTCGAGTTGCGCAAGCGCGAGGTGTTTTCCGCGTTCTAAGCCGCATCGGTTAAATTTGGGGAAAAGAAAATTTTTCCCATGTGTCGCGCTGGCCAGGTTCTTGAGCAAAACCGGGTTATGCGGGACAAGCCGTTTCACTTTTTTGTTTCGGATAATCCATCTCCGAGATTTCATCAACAGCGCAGACCTACAATTTTTTTAGGACATTTTTTAAACTACCATTTTCGTCTATAAATAGTGACCTAAATAAATATTTTTTTAAAATGTATTTCGAAAGTGTATTTACTAAGTGTAATAACTGTTATATCAATATCGATAATATAAACCCATGTATAAAATTCATGAAAATAGCCTTTTTTAGCGTCTAAAGTGAGAAGACCCCTTAAGTGGAGATCCACCTCCTTCTACCCACGCAGTGTGGGCGAAATCGGTGGGTCCCGATTGGCGTCCTGCCCTTGCAAGTAAAATCCAGGTAAGTCATTCGGCTTGGTTTACATTGTTCGCAACTAAGAATCTTATCAACTTGTTTTGGAAAGCAATGATATGTTTGTGATTTCCATAACAATGTTCCATAAGCCTGTTCGTTAATACAAACCGACAGAGGCGTAGCCGAGACTTGCTTCTGGATATTAAGTACTTTTGTTAAATAATTTGTCTAAAAACTGTAAACGACTTCAATCATGTCGAAACCGTATGCCGTACCTGCAAAATTTTGGCGGCCTTCTCGCTTGTCCCTATCCTGGCATAGCAGCTCTGACCTCACGGTGGCCGTTAAAATTTACACTTTCACAATCCAAAGATTAAAATAATAAGTATTTGGGGAGAATCAGTAAAATATGAACATTCGTGTTGAAGTTTTGCCGAATACAAGATTTGGTTATAATGGTATTTATCATTTTTGGGTACTTGTTTATTTAATTTTACAAGATGGATTTATTCAAATACATAGGTACGAGGAAGGCCATTTGTTAAATTGCTCAGCAAGAACTGTTATGTTCCTAATAAAACCTCTACAGTCAAATTACCAAACGACTTAAGTAGACGTTGCTTATCTAAATCTAGCCTATCAAAATAGCATAGACTCTATTGACTGACTTGTTTGTCACTCAAAACATTTATGACATTTCGACTGACTGGACCCGAGGCCTTAATTCGGTGGGACAGACCGGTTGCGCCACGCGCACATCACGTTCATCGGTGTCATCTACATAAAAAACGGCGCGGTTTCAAAGCAAGCGTTCGCTCAGTTGTCATTATGCAGTAGGGCCCAGATGTTGAGAAACATGCCAGGTTTATGAGTTTTTTTTAGATTTTCGGAAAACGTATTTGGCCGATTTGCATATCATTTTTATGGGGCCACATTGCTGTGTTTCCCTATACACCAAAGAAACAACCATTTAAATCAGACCAGCCAACACGGCGTAATCGGTGCAATAAAATTAAAAAAAAAAATAATCATAAAAATACATACCGACGAACAGTTTGAAGCCAGTTTAAAATGATTTTCTTTGAATGGCTCGAAGGTACTAGGATGCTGAATAAGTTCTCGCTGTTTTTTCTTGAAAATAAATGCGTTATTTTGAGTATCATTCCTAATGCTTTCAAACGTTTCGAAACTGTTGTGTGATCAACTTCTAATGATTCTGCAAATTCAACTAGCGTCTGACATGAATCTTCATGAGGTAATGGCGCCAAATCAACACATCAAAATCATTATTCTTGAGGGGTCTAAACTAATATCTGCATGTTGTTTTTGGCAGAGCATGGTCGCCGTAGGTCTCAATAAAAATTTGGTGTGGTTCAGCCGCAAATAAAAAAAATAAAGTAGTGCTGTGAAATTTCTCCCAAATACTCTTTTTTGGCACGAAATTTGACGTGTTCAACACTACGAAAAAAAAATTGTT